>BCIT01000011.1:392198-718161 GCA_001600035.1 Holtermanniella nyarrowii
TYMAAGCMGAAGMCGSCAYACGAGATTGGTGGATCTCTCATCTCACCAAAGCGACTCGGAGCTGTTCCTGTGTGATCTGTACCTGTGATGGGAAATGTTGATACGTCTCTTGGGTATTCAGTTCCAAGCGCTCGGCACTCCCGCCCTCTCTGTGCGAGTCGCCTGACATCCGTCAACATGTGGATCCAGTCTCGACTCCACACGGCCAACGTTCAGCATCAGCCTTTCAATGCTGCTGTTTGGATCGAGTAAGTCAATGGACAGCGTGTGAAACGAAATCGACGACCCGATTGTGCGACGGAACGCCTTGGTTATGGTTGCCTTCTTCATAGCGGCTACGCTGCGAGAAGAATATTCAAGATGAAAAGCTGCACGCACCTATGGCTACGACAAAAACGACGACTAGCTCCAAGTCGTTCGTAAGAGGCTGCTTCGTTCTGTTTCTCATGGTGTGTACATTATTCGCCAGGGGTCTTTTTGTGATCTTTAATGAATCTTGCTGTTGAATCCAGGTTGAGGATCACTTTGAACGCGTTGACCTTGATTTGACGATGAGCGGTTGACTGAACACGAGTTGCAAGCTTTAGATTGAATGCCGAGTCTGCGTGCCCTTGTGATTCTAATGGAGTCATGGACTAGCCTTGCAAGCCGCGAGACGACTGTTTGTCCGGGCTGGTGATTAACTTTTGACTCACGAGGCGCAAGATTCAATTCGTCAAACACCATGATCAGCCGCGGTCTACCTCTGAACTGTCGCGACATGTTTCTGCTCACTCTCTGTGCACGTTGTCACAACCAGCAAAGTTTGCGTCGACTCGATTGATACATAAGCTCGGAGACTTGGTCAAGTAGCCAGGTCCGTGGAACAGTTTGCAACTTGTTTCATCACTACTGCGGATCTTTACAACTGCGGATACAGGTCCCACCTTGAACCCAATCAAAGCTTGCTTGCGCACGGAGCCCCCCGTCGATCATTGATGATCTCGGGACTTTTTTGTTCCACTGAGTGAGAGCAAGACGAACGTGGGATGTGCAAGCGCCTTGGCAAGGTTATTATGAGCATTCATTTCGACTTGTACGCTTCCGGTGAGCGAGCATGTACGTGTCGGTGGCGGGTGTCGATCGGATGGGACGAGTTTCGAGTGGCGATTATTTGTCTGTACACTTGCATACCATTCGTTTCTAGTAGCTGTTTGCCACTACCATCCATTGCCTACCTGTATGCATGCTACTTACTCTTTGCTACCTGCAGCTGCGTGTTACTACCTCCATTGCTACATAGCGCGGCGTCCGTCACCTCTGTCCATGAACCGTCGTCATAAACCACGTTCCTTTGAAACCGTCTGGCGCGGGTGTTCCCAATCTGATTTGACCAAGTCTTGGCGCAACGGGATCAACCATTTGGATTGCCAAGTCAAGCCAGTTTGTTTTGCCAACCCCTCTGATATCATAATTCATCAAAGGAAGGGTTACCAAAGCGGTGCAGTGACGATTAGAAACGCAGGGCCACCAACCCCCGGCGGTTGAATCTTAGAAATATAAAGGTCAACACGTACTAATAATCGCCACCCATTCCTCCCACCCAGTAACCATCAAACATGGTCAATAATCCTTCAGGGGTACCGGCCATCGTGACCACTGATCTCAGTGCACCGATCGAGCCACCTGATGGTGAACCTCGTTTCATCAGTCCTTCTACACCTCCTCGATCTTCCACTCATCCTGAACATCTCTCTCCCGCCGGCGCTCAAGCACCCCCTTCGCCTTCCAGTGGTTCATCCGTTCATTTCTCAGAAGACAATCACGACCACCAGCAACAACAGCAACATTCTACCTTGTTGCTCAGAGACAATAACCCAACGCAACAAAGCGGCGCAGACAGTCTTCAGGTTTTCGGTCATCAACGCGGTTTCAGCACCGCCACTCACCCAGAGAGTGAAAAGGGTACTTCGCACGAGTTGTCACCGACCACGACCAAGAACAATGCGCCGTCTGTCGCGCCTGATCCTGAAAAGTTGCAAGAGGTCTTGAATGACAAGCGCTCTTTCAAGGACAAGATTCTGCGCCGCAACAAGCTTGCGAAAGCGGATGCGTCTGAGCGAGGGGCGGCCATCAAGCCTGAAGACGACCACACCGACCCAACGCCGTTCAAAGAGAAGCCCACGACGTTGGCTTTCTTGGTTGATCCCAAGTCTCTCGAGGACCTAGAGCGCATAGGCGGTGTGCAGGGTCTGCTCGACGGTCTCGGTGTTGACGGTCGCAAGGGTCTGAATGTCGAGGGGCAGACTATCAACAAGGAGACGGACACGGCTGAAGACCGTGAGCGTAGGCAGACGCAGACGGGTCCTCAGTACCGTGCGAGCATGCAGGATCGTACAAGGATTTACGGTGAAAACTTGTTGCCTACCCGTCCTTCCAAGAGTCTCCTTCAGCTCATGTGGTTGGCGTTCAAGGACAAGGTTTTGGTACGTTTTCATCTGCTAGACTTTTCACTGACACCAGATCCTTTTGACTATCGCCGCCGTCGTCTCACTCGCTCTCGGTATCTACCAAGTTCTCGGCACAGAACCCGAAATCATCTTCCCTCCTCAATGCCCCCAAGGTTGCCCCGAAGCCCAGCTCGACTGGGTTGAAGGTGTTGCCATTGTCGTTGCCATCATGATTGTCGTCCTCGTTGGTTCCGTCAACGACTGGCAAAAGGAACGTCAATTCAAAGCACTCAACGAAAAACGTGAAGACCGTACTACCAAGGCTATCCGCGCAGGCAAAGAACTCATCATCAACGTTCGCGACGTCGTCGTAGGCGACGTTCTTCTTCTCGAACCAGGAGAGATCATCCCCGTCGACGGTGTCTTCCTTCGCGGCCACAACGTCCGATGCGACGAATCAGGCGCAACGGGTGAATCCGATGCCATTCGCAAATTCTCGTATGAAGAGTGTCTTGCTGAGCGCGCAGAACTCAAGCCTGGCGCGCACGCCAAGAAGGATTGTTTCTTGATCTCGGGAGCAAAGGTCTTGGAGGGTGTTGGAGAGTACGTGGTGATTTCGGTTGGGACGCACAGTTTCAATGGAAGGATCATGATGGCGATGCGTGGTGATTCGGAAGAGACGCCGTTACAGATCAAGTTGAACAGGTTGGCAGAGTTGATTGCGAAATTGGCGGCTGCAGCTGGTTTGGTGCTCTTCTGCTCGCTCATGATTCGTTTCTTTGTTCAGCTCAAGAATCGCGCGGATCGGTGAGTCTTTTCGACGCTGGAGAGGTTGGAGCTGATGAACAGTACCCCCGACCAAAAAGCTCAATCGTTCATTCACATTCTCATTATCGCCGTTACCCTCATTGTCGTTGCCGTCCCCGAAGGTCTCCCTCTTGCCGTCACGCTCGCCCTCGCCTTCGCTACCAAGCGTATGACCCAGCAAAACCTCCTTGTCCGTGTCCTCGCTTCGTGTGAGACCATGGCCAACGCGACCGTCATCTGTACCGACAAGACTGGCACGCTCACGCAAAACGTCATGTCCGTCGTCGCTGGTTCCCTCGGTGTCCACGGCAAGTTTGTCAAGCACTTGGAGGATAACGCTGCCCGTACCAACGCCAACCACGTTTCTTCCGAGTCGGGCGAGCCAGAGGCTGCTCGCACAGGCAGGAGTGACTTCTCGTTTGACATGGACAACATGAGTGCTGCGGCTTCGCCTAGCCTTGTCAAGCTTTTCAACCATGCTATCGCCATCAACTCTACCGCTTTCGAAGACAAGGACCCCGACAGCAATGAGCTTGTCTTTGTTGGTTCCAAGACCGAGACTGCTTTGCTGCGATTTGCTAAAGAGGCGGGTTGGGCCGATTACCGCGATATCCGCTCCAAGGCCGACGTCGTTCAGGTCATCCCTTTCAGCTCCGAGCTCAAAGCTATGGGCGTCGTCATTCGTCTTCCCAACGGCCGCTACCGTCTTCACGTCAAAGGTGCTTCCGAGATCTTGACCAAGATCTGCAATCGTCACGTCGCCGTCACCGAGAACCCTCAAGGTGGCAACGAAGATGACGAGGTCGAGACACTCGAGTTTACAGAAGAGACAAAGACCAACATTCAGCGCACCATCATCTTTTACGCCAACCAGACCCTTCGAACGATCGCTCTTTGCTACCGCGACTTTGAGCAATGGCCTCCTGCTGGCGCCGAAGACAAGGCGGCCGACGAGGTTCCTTTCACGCTCATCAACAAGGACATGACGCTTATCGCTGTCACGGGTATCGAGGACCCTCTTCGTCCTGGTGTTCGCAAGGCCGTCGAGAACTGTCAGATGGCTGGTGTCGCCGTCAAGATGTGTACCGGTGACAACGTCTTGACTGCTCGTTCCATCGCGACACAGTGCGCAATGTACACTCCTGGCGGTATCATCATGGAAGGTCCCGTCTTCCGCAAGCTTTCCGATGCCGAGCGTCTCGAGATCGTCCCTCGTTTGCAGATTCTCGCTCGTTCGTCGCCTGAAGACAAGAGATTGCTCGTCAAGACGCTCAAGGAGATGGGAGAGGTTGTTGGTGTGACGGGTGATGGTACCAACGATGGTCCTGCGCTCAAGCTTGCCAATGTCGGTTTTGCTATGGGTATCGCTGGTACAGAGGTCGCCAAGGAGGCATCGGACATCATTCTTATGGACGACTCGTTCTCCAACATTGTCCTTGCTATCATGTGGGGTCGCTGTGTCAACGACTCTGTCCGCAAGTTCTTGCAATTCCAGATCTCGTGAGTTTTCTCGCGTTGCTTGGGCTTTAGCTGATCCCCAGCGTCAACATCACCGCCGTCGTCATCACTTTCGTTTCTGCTGTCGCCTCAGAGGAAGAAGAGTCGGTCCTTTCGGCTGTTCAGCTGCTTTGGGTCAACTTAATCATGGACACCTTTGCTGCTCTTGCCCTCGCTACCGACCCTGCCACCTGGTCTTCTCTCGAGCGCAAGCCCGACAGGAAAAACGCCCCTCTGATCGCACCCGACATGGCCAAGATGATTCTCGGTCAGGCAACCTACCAGATCATCGTCTGTCTCGTCCTTCACTTCCTCGGTCTCCGCATTCTTGGTCTTGAGTCTAGTTCTGAAGCCGACGCTGAATTGAAGTGAGTTTCGAGGCTTGATGCAAGAAGCTGACGCCAGATCCCTCGTCTTCAATTCCTTTGTCTTTTGCCAGATCTTCAACCAGCTCAACTGTCGTCGTCTTGACCGCAAGTTCAATGTCCTCGAAGGCTTCTTCCGCAACTACTACTTTATGAGTATCTTTGCCATCATGGTTGGCGGTCAGGTCCTTATCCTCTACGTTGGTGGTGCCGCTTTCCAGGTCGTCCGTCTCAGCGGTCGCGACTGGGGAATCTCGCTTGTCATTGGAGCTCTCGCTTTGCCCCTCGGTGCCATCATTCGCATGTTGCCTACCGAACCCTTCTACAGGCTCCTCATCAGGCTGCGCGTCTACGATGACCCCGACAAGCTGCCCGAGGTCTCTTCGGCTCAAGAAGATGTCGAGTACAACCAGGCTTTCACGACCGTCAAGGACAACCTCAACACTATGGCTTTCCTCCGTGGTGGTCGTCTGGTGAGTCTTGAACCTTTCGCATTGTGCTGACAGTATCAGAAGGCAGACGCCATCGTCCAGCGCAGTCGTCACAAGGAGCTCAAGCAGGCTCGCGCCGACCACCGCTTACCTTCGGCTCTCATGATTCCTACCATGATCATGGGTAACGTCGGTGCCGGTTCAACTTGGGTCAACCCTTCCCCTGCTGCCATGTCCAACCCCGCCGGCCAAGGCGACCCCTCCCACTCGACCACTGCTCTTTTCTCGGGCAAGGTTCAGCTTCACCCCGACACCGATCCCAACGACCCGCTGTTCCAGCGCTTCGGCCTCACGCCGGGCAAGTCTGCTGTCTAGCGTTTGAGAGATTAGAATTTTCCTCCTGTACAGTAATAATCTAAGCTAGACGATGCGATTTCAATGTGCATCACTACTGTATCGTGCAGACACGAGATTCCTTGTCATCGAGCGTAGCTTGTAGCTAAGGGGTTCAGTGCCGTGGCGGCGTTGCTCGAGCAGCGCTGATGCATTTGGTCCCGTGAGGCTCGCCGGGTCTTGCGCGCCAACTCGTCATCTGAAAATCTCTGTTGACAGTCACAGAATGTCATGGTCTCTGTGGGCAAGTGGTTTACTAAATGCATCTGTGATTCCTTGACTTTTGTCCCAGATATTCCTTTCCGTCTCCTACATTCTCTCGCTCATTCTGCTGCGAAGGCTCGTCCTCTTGCCCTCGCTAGTGCGACCGCGATCATATCATTCAGTCTCGAGAAAGCAAATGCCCCCATCAAATCCTTCCATTTCAACAGAGCCTCCGCCGCCTCTCTCTCTAGCATTCCATGAGTTTGGTCTAGAGCTGCACCTTCTGAGCCCGCCAGCACAATGAAGAATGATAAGCCGAAGACCAAGTACGATTGTGCAGCGCTGTACATGCAAAAGGTAATCTAAAGCTACAATGAGGGAAGTGATGCCTAGCAGTTGCCGAGGCGGAGTAACAGCAGGTTGCTGCCTTGATAGCTGCGTTGTTAGTTCATCGCGTCGCGTTAGTTGAAGGACTGACTTGAACTCTGATTGTCAGCGTTGCTCATCGCGAACAATCCCACTCACTGTTCTTGAGTCGTGCTAAGCTCTCTGCATCATTGTGGATGCCATCAAAGTAGGTCATGCCCAGCTGAACGGTCAGCACAATCTGAAGGTAAAGCCGCCTTACAAGCGCATCTGCTTTTCGATATCCTTCCATGAGACTGACGCGTCAGCTAACGGTCTCGAGTCAGTACTTACTCGAAGAAGCCCATTCTTCGCTTCTCAAAGCTGCAAGTCTCAGCCTCATAGCCAAGAGAACGCTTACTATTGCTGTTCCACTGGAGATTAGCCGCGTCTCTTCAAAAGAAGCTGGTTCTTACTTCTGTTGCATGTTAGTGCAGCTTTGTAAATCATGGCCTCTTTAATGCTCACATTCGCACTGCTCTTGGATGCATTTCCCCTTGAGAGTCAGAGTGAACGAGACTCTTACCTGTTCTGCTCACCGAGTTCATCTACCTTGATTCAGGTTAGCTTGAGCTGGCTACATCACGCAGATAACTTACATAGACTATAGCCTGTATCAGCCATACTCAGTACAGCACGGAGGACAAACGAGGTCTCGATAGTGAGTACGGGCCTGAGCGGCTACGCACGAAGCAAAGAAGTCAAAGCTATTTGTCAGAACAGGCCCGAGGTCTCAGGTCAGCATGCACTCACATTGCGAACATTACGTCTTCACTGGTCTTGTCAGCTCCCGCATACTGATTTGTCTCGACACACCAAGTGACACCCTGTGGATCAGACTCCTTGTGCTATTCGGTGCTCACCATTCGATTTCGCACTCTGATCGACCAGCCCGTCTCAACATGCCCTAGATGAAGCTCCTCGCACTTCGGTGATGTTGCAGGCTGACTGCGCTCTTTTACCACTCCAAAGTTAGCTGAATCCCAGCAAAGCAGATGACTGACATTCCTAAAGATTAGCCGGCATACTTCGCCACTCTGCACTCACCGTTTCGGTTTCTACGCGAGCGGGTTAGCGCTCTGTAGAAGTGAGTCAAAGAGGGACTCGCCATCGTAATCAATCTAGATGTCAGCAAAAAAGACAGCTAATGCAGCGCACCCAGATAGCAGCAAACATGGGGTGCTCCACGCAATTCCAAGCAAGGTATTTCTATCCGTCAGCAGCGATGCCATGTGGGTGGCAACAAACGGCATAAGGTTCTGAGCGCTTGTCAGTGGATGCTCAAACTCAATAAAGTACGTACTTGGGTCCCAAATCTTCGTATTGAGCAACGGATGAATCTTGAGTGGTCGCTCAAGCTTACTTGCTTGCAAATAACTCGCCACCAATCCTGCACTCGACGTGCCTTTCCATGGACCGACACAGACGGCGGGATCAAACTTGGGCATGGTAGTTGGTGTAGGTGACTGTCACAGGAGCTGTAGACACATTTTCATACTATTCGAAAGGCTCGAAAGGCCCATGTGCTTCCACATCATAAACGTGCGTGCGTCGAAAGCAGTCTCAGGGGTTGTGAACCCTGACAAACACTCCTTTAATGACAACAGCCTCCGGCCCGATGCCACTGCCGCAAATGAAAGGCATCTTAACAACGGTAACGGCTATTTGTGAACATGGATGACATGCCTATGCCTACAGAGTGTTGTATGCTACACTTCTCTTTTCACTCTTATCTCTGACGTTTGCCCTTCTTCTTCTTCCAGCTCGTCCTCGTCTTCCTCACTATCTTCTCCGTCTTCATCGTGCATCCAGCCAGGCCTGTCGTTCCTTTGCCCAGGTCTGGCGCGTGGTTCTCGGCGCTGGGAGTGGAATACAGGATGCAAGTCGCCAGGTGGACTAGGTCCTCCTGGCTCAGACTTGAAGGGCTTCACCCAGGTGATCTCGCCAGGAGCTCTCGGTGCATCTCCTGTGGGCGTCATGTTGTGGGTGCGCTGATGGCGTCGCAGGTTGGACTGCTTGTCAGTGAAGGCTTTCAGATCTTCAGACTTACTTGGACGGAGAAAGACCTGCCACAGTTGGGCTCTTTACACACAAATGGCCGTTCACCCGTATCTAGAGTGTCAGCAAACTTCTTCAGACAAAGGGTGACTCACGACTATAAGTGTGAATGCGCAATGAAGACGGTCGACTAAAGACCTTGCCGCAATGCGTGCAACTGTACTTTGGTCCCACGACCGGCTTCGTTGGACTAGCCGCACGACTCGAAGACCCTTCCCGAGGCCGCATGTACCCTTCAGCAGCAGCAGCTCTTCTGGCCGACTCTGCCAGCACATCCATCCCACTTGGTGGCATCCTCTGACCACCAACCGTCGAGCCACCTGAAGAGTGCTCAACAGAGTCATCTCGGCTTTGCCGTTTTCTCGTCTTGTCACGGCGGTGCGAGTCATCCGACTCAGCGCCCATGTCGACAGAGTGCCTTGATCGCGACGACATGACAGAGTCGCCAGAATCACGTCGTCCATACGCTGAACGCCCCACGGGGGAACGACGATCTTGTTCAGAGTAGACAGAGCTGGCGGCCGATGAACGGCGGACGACAGGAGATTGCTCATGCTCGTGGTGCTGGTGTTGATGATATTGCCGAGGTGGATGTGGGATGGACATGCGACGATCATACGTCCCATCACTCCCTCTTCTCGGCGGGTACTGAACCGGCGGTGCCACCGGACCCGAGGCTCGCCTCTGTCTCTGATCAAGCTCTGACTCAGAATGCCGTCCGCGCCAAGGATCTCTCAACTCTGGACCACTTTCCTCGAACCGTAAAGGGGTAGGTGGAAATGCCTGTTCTCGAGGCGCAACAGAGCCTCTTCGCGTATCAGAAGTGGGGTAAGAATGTTGTGTGATATGGGCAGGGTGATGAGATGTCCATTGCGTTGCTTGGATGGGTGGATGCATTTGAGTCAAGGATCGGCGGTGGTCGTTGGCAGAGAGTGCTGCAAAGGGGTGATGAAGATTTGCCGGGTTAAAATAAGAGTCGCGCCGGACAGGGTCTTGATGGGATGTGTATGTCCCGGGATGATGCAGCCCAGGCGACCCAGACATCGAAGCACTCATAGGGAACGACGCGTTCCGACTCTGAGCTTGCCATCTCATTCTCGCACTCTCCTCGGCTTCCCGCGAAGCAGGTGGCCCATCACTTCTTCTCCTCTTGCGGTCCCTCTCATCCTCTCCCGGCGCTTGCCAATTGGACGATGCTGATGGCGGTGGACCAGATGAGGCACTGCTGCGCGCGTTTGACTCGCCAACGACAGAATCTGCTGAACCCATGTTGGAAGACCACCAAGGACTGCCTGATTCACGCTCTGGGATGGAAGACGCGAGGGAGGAGAGGCGGGAGGAGCGACTGCCTGATAAGGAAGATGTTGGTGAGCCCAATGGAGAGGCGCTCAATGAAGGGAGGCCGGGTGATTGCATAGGATAGTGAGCATGCAATTGTGAGGGCGATTCCGCTAAAGTCAGCTTGAAACCTGTGCGAACCGACTCACCTCCTGCTATCCCAAACAAAGACTTGATGCCGGGCAAAGTCACACTGCCAGCGATGAACTCTCGTCCCTTTCCCTTGCCGTAGCTATCTTGTCTGAAAGGACCTTTGATGTCATATTCCCCGTCCCCATCCCCCTTGTCCATTGGGTCAAAAGTTGATTGTCGCCTAATGACAGGCTCACGGTAGCCGCCGACCATGTGTTTTGGTGGTGAAAACGGTTGTCGAAAAGCCGTTTCGGGTGAAACGGTCATTGATTCTGAGGAAGGAGGCGGTAGGGTCACGGGCATGCCTGGAAGTGAGGGTGGGACTATAGTTTTTGGCGAAGGAGGAGTATGATGGTAGTGAAAGTAGACGCGAGCATGAGAGGAGATGCGTAGTGGAGGAGGTGTTTTGGGATCCATAGTGACAGTGAAAGCGAGCAAGAAGGAGAAAGCAGCGTCAGCGGCGATAAAGGCAACAGGGGCAAAGATCGATAAAAGCAAAGGGAGGAAGGGATGTGGGGACAAGAAACCAGAGGAGCCCTTTGAGTCCGTTGAAAGATCTGCAATGGATCTACAGATTACCGGTAACTTGGAAGACCGAAATGGAAGAACCGAACAAAAGACTCACCGCTTCAAATACAACCCCTATGTGCGTAACGACGCACAGATCGTCGGCCGGCACCTCCTGTGTGTGTGCCGTGTGTGGCGCTTGTTCCGTGAACAAGAGCGTCGGCTTCCGTAGAACTCGGGCCAGGGTCGTTCGCAAAGAACAAAGAGAACCAAGTGGGCGGTCTTGAAGCGCTCAAATATCACAAAAGGTGTTCTGAAAGGTCGATGCCAAATGTTACGAATACTCCTGAAGGATCGCCTCGAGGTCGATCCTCTCCTTTCTCCTTGCGTCGGTGAATGAACCAACGGTACAACTTGGCCCGACAGTCTCCTCTTGCTCTTCTTTTCCTCTTCTTTACCTCTTCTAGCCGGTTTGTGAGTCTGAACGTTCGGCCGTCGTCCGCCGTCGATCCCCGTAGCTTTTTAGACTCTGATACCGAGTCGGAGCCGGTGGATAGGGGTGATGGGCCACGAGATTGCCGATCCTTGATCAGGCGGCGATCAGGGATTGAAAAGGGGTTGTTGCGTGGTTTGAGCTGTGCACCTCGCTCGCCGCTCCTGTATCAAATTCAGTCTCCTCAGTCGGTTCGCTAATTGCCGTCAGTCATGTCCCAATCAGCAATTCGAAACAGACCAACCAAGACAACGAGCAAAGACCTTCCTCACCTTGGCGTGATCCCGTCTCGTCTCGTCTTGCCTCGTTGACCGCAACCAAGCGTTTCTGCAATATCCGGCGCCGCGTGTGGTTTGTTTCCCACTCGTCGTCACCTTGTAACAGCTACAACCCTAAACCCTATAGCCAGCTGACTCACTGCTCACTCAAAACCGAGTTTGGGCAGCTCAGGAAAAGGCGATCCCGAGATCTGCCTGATGAAGCAAGATTAACGTCGTGCCCTGAGCGACGGGCCACGCAGTCCGACGGGCGAGAGTAACCTTGCCCGGCACGTTCGGCTTCAAGGTACGCACGTATAAAGTTGATTCTATGATCCCAGTTGGAGCACAAAGCGTTTTGCGTATATACTCTGTCCCCCGAAAGGCTTTGGACGTCGACCTGTGAAATTGGTCACTTGATCATTTGTTAATATGGTACCTCGAATGATCGACATCGGAGCTCGGCGGGTAATGCTGCAGCAAAGTGTGAATTCTCACCCGAGACACTCCACAGGCAGTCAGCAGGTATACCTGCTACAGATACTGGGCGATCGATCGGCCATAGACCTGACTCAAAGTACGTACAAAGGATTTATGTACGTCGATCATGCTATGCATCTTCGGGCTCATCCAAAGCCTCCTTCCTGCCTCGACTTGTGATTGCGAGCGGGTGATCTGCATGATACATTTCAGCGCAAGCGATTAATCTCCGCTTGCTGCGACACACTCGCCACGGCCCTGACGCGTAGCTCCCCAAACTGCCAAGACGGACACTTTGCATCTATGAGTTGCTTTGCCACGCTGCTTGTCGATTGATGTAGCATAACGCGGGCTCGCGAGCCGAATCGCAGCTGCTTTTGAGCTGCTTTTGAGGGTCTTCATCTCCTGGTTGCGAAGTCTCGCAAGGCAGTAGTCTACATCACGCAGTTGTTTCGGGAGCTCATTCATACACGCTGACTGCATGAGCGACTCTCGCGTCAGTGACCCAGGTATGCAGCACGCTCGTGTACCGGAGTTCAGACGTAGCGGTGGGGAACAAAGTTGACTGACCTACCCATCCTATAGACCCTTGATCTCAGGATCATTGTTAATCTGCAATGTCGCCAGGGTTGGCCTCTATATACCTACCTCTGCCACCCTTCAGTATCAACTCTGGGCAACTTGGCTAGATCGTGAATAGTATCTATGCTGCAACTCGTGACCCACGTTACGCGTCCCACGGGATGCACAAGTCTTCTGTACTTCTCTCTGCCGACCAGTATCGTTGAAGCTTGCTTCAAGTCTGCTGAAGATGTCGTTGACTTTGCACTATCGGCTTCTGATGTTAGGCTTTTTGCTTTTGCTTTTGTTGAATTTGACTGTGTTGTCGTTACGATGAGTCTCCGGCGGCTAGCAGTGATTGAGCTTAGATAATGTGCTACTGCTGTAGATATATAACAGACGATGCATCCGCCAGTACCTTTCGCAGCGGTCGGCTGTCCTCGTTGCGGCATTGTTTGTTAGCGCCTCTATCAATACAAAGTGGCCAAAGACCCATAATCAGCTTACGACGTCAGAGACACCGGATTTACTTGCAACAACCATGGCCTTCCCAGAACCCTCCCAAGTGACAGGTCAGCTCAAGGTGTGTCTTTCTACCTACAAGTCGCTCGAAACTGATAGCGCAAGTCAGTAGCAGGTGTCGTCGAAGCCGTCAGTCTTCCTTGCCCCCAAAACGGCTCGTTACTGATGAACAGGCTATCGGCTCTGTCCTACCCGAAGCAGCCGGCTCACAAGCCTGGATCGAAGCAGGCCAAAAACTTCAAAAAGAAGGGGAGCGTGAAGTCGCAGATGCCAAGAACAAGCAAGCTGTCGAAGCGACTGTCGATGCTGGTGTCGGCAAAGCCAAGTCGTACGTTCGCCGCCTCGATTCAACTGAAGTGTGACAGAGCGCTCGGGATGGTAACAGGCAACCAAGAGCGACAGAACGAAGGCAATATCGAAGCTGAGAAAGCGCATTGGCAATATACCCAAGCCACAAGCGACTCTGTCGCGGCCGTTCCAATCCCATCAGCTGAAGAAGCCAAAGGCAAGCTCCAGTCCGCAGTCGGCATGGTCACAGGCGATCAAGCCAAGCAGCAGGAAGGCAATGTCAGAGCTGAAAAGGCAATGTGGACGGGCGGCAAATAGATATTATAGAGCTGCATGAATAGCCTGGAAGATCTGTAAAGGAACTGAAGGCTATTTTTAATGACGCTGGGGAACACCCTGCACGACACGAGGGTAGTTCTGGCGAATCTCTTCAAACAGGGCGGGGCTGCGCTCGGCAAGTACTCTGCGAAGGCGTCAGCGAGCCCTCTATCAGCTCAATGAACTCACCCTGGGTCCTCGCCGAGACCAACAAAGATAGTCGAGACACCACCATCCAAAGCGCTCGAGAGCGTAAGACCGACATTCAAGCCAATCAAGAACGAAAACAAAATGACAGGCCTGAGATATCAGCGTCTTGTCATCTAGAAAGCCTTTGGACGTACGCAGAGTATTGGCCATCGGCGTTGTAAGACGGATTAGTGTCTAATTGTCAGTCACGACTCGACACTCGCGGTGAACGTACATCGGAGGTAGAGGTAGCCGAACGCGGCGCACAGAATACCAACGATATAAGCACCAGCCGTTAAAGTAATGTGCACAAGCGAATCGTTGACGAGCGCATCAATTCCTACCTCATCAGCCCAATCCTTTACCTCCCCCCCAAAAGCGACGTACCGCGGTCCTTGAGAAGACGCCAGGTGTCTTTGGCAGCAGGAATCTAAAGCGTCAGAGCCTCATTTCGCCTATCGTTCGATCAATACGCACGTAGGCCTTGCCGTACAAGGCAATCTCAATGCTGAACGCGTCAGCTCACAACCACGCAAAGAAGGCATACTCACTAAGCATACTTGTTGAACCACTGAATCATGTTCTCGATGCAGCCAACGCAGCAAGCAGCTACACACGCCAGAATAGCCGTGATCGCTATCCTCTATCAGCTTCTCCCCAATGATCACCAATCAACGCACCGTCACCATCAGCTCTAGCGTTCTGCTGAACGAGGTTCAAAATGATTCTCAAGAGCTCCAAGATCGTAACGATCAACGATCCAAATGCGATGGACCCGAGCGAAAGAGTTGAAGCGCGGACAAAGGCTTTCAGCGTTGCGCGTTTAGGCATGCCGGTGTTGTAGCCTCTGGGACCATAGTAGTACCATCCTTCTCCATCAGCGTTTGCTTCGACTTTGCGAGAATGAAACGCACCGCCAAAGACACCGCCAGCAAGCGTCGCAAGACAGACATTCGCAATGACTTGCGAAGACCAAAGATACGCAAACGTTGCGTAAAAGATCAAGCCTGTGACTTTCCCTGATGAGCAAGAAGTATTGTTGCACGCTTTTGATCAGGTATGACTCGAATGAGGACGGTATTGGACGTACCGATGGATCCAGGGGTCCACTTGACGTAGATGGCGATACAAGTGAATGCATACCAGACGCTGAGGGCCGTCTGGACCAGCAAGCCGATCATGACGACAACGTAGACTGATGGATGGTGTTTGGCGATATCCATCGTAACTTGTAACAACAGCTTGGCAAGTGGGATACTTGATTGATCAGGATGCGTTTAGGCAAGTAGAGAGGGCGTACCGCTTGCGCATGAACCAGTAGCTCAGAACTGAGAAGACTGCAATAATCAAAAAGATGATTGCTCCGCTCCAGTCTATCTCTGTTAGATAGTCCTCGTCAGAACGAGAAGATGAACGTACACTTGATGACAAAGTAGTCTGTTTTGTTAGCCGAGGTGCGCAGTCATCTTTGCCAAGACACTTACAGATGCAGAGTGCAATGTTCAAGAGGACGTTGAGGACGAGTGTGACTTCCATGATGATCTTTGTGAATGCACGGACGAGCTAAGGAGGTTAGAATCCGTAACGCGTATTTATAGCCACTTGCCATGAGGTATAAGGAGGCTAGGAGGAGGCCGAGTGCTGCGACTAGGAGAAGGAGGTAGACCGTGTGACTAGCTATCAGTCTCCTATAGCGATGTTGCGAGTAATACACACTAGTCGAGGGTGACAGAGGTGCCTGTCCCGCCTTGCTGCCCATTACCGACACCTCCACCGAGCCCTCCAACAGAGGTAAAAGTGCTGATCGCAATGGCCGAGAGTACCGCAAAGCCGACGACACTCGCAAGATACAGAAACAAAAAGATGGGATCGTTCAATCTCTTCTTTGGACGAAACCTCTCTCCCGTCTCCTTGGTCTCTTGGGAGTACGGTGCGGGATCAGCTGCATTAGGGTTGTACGCCTCTTGACCACCCCCATAGCTCTGAGGGCCTGAAGGAGCATACGGCTGTGATGGCTTGCCAGTCGGGTACTGATGCGGCTGTTGGTATTGCTGCCGTTGCTGTTGAGGATACTGTTGTTGTTGATGTTGTGGCACTTGAGGGTAGCCACTGTTACTGTTTCCATACGATTGCTGCGGATAAGAAGGTTCTTGTTGTTGTCCCCATGGCTGCTGACCGTCTACTTGTGATCTCTCTGGCTGATAATAAGCCTGAGCTGCCATGTTACAGATGATTTAGAAAAAGTCCCAGTCCCAGTTTTCCCTTCGCAAACCCACTTGCTACTTTTAATTTTGAAACCCGTTTGTCGATCGAGTATAGATAGATCGCCTGGCGAACGTAATCATCGCGAATTGAATAGCAACATCGGGGATCCGAGAATCCGTTAAACCCCCTTGAAGCAAAATTCAGTTACGCTACCATCAGGATAACGTAAGAAAAGGTAATCGCGTTCAATGAGGTTCCAACGGTTTCAAGCCATCTTTTAACTGAGAGTGATAATGGCAAAAACAATAGCACCAGCACCAGATCCAAGAAGAAGTCTAGGGACAACCGGAGGGAAAAAGAAGCTTCCTGTAGCGCGCAAGTCAACGACGGGAGGAAAGTCGGCACCGGGTCAGCGTGCGGTCCAACAGGGTGAGTCTTGCCACGCTGACGTTGAGCATCTACTGACAGGACAGCGGCTGAAGGAACCACGAGGAAGAAGAATCGATATAGGCCTGGAACAGTCGCGTTGAGGGAGATTCGGAAATACCAGAAATCCACAGATTTGTTACTTGCTAAACTACCGTTTTCGCGTGTGGTACGTCGTGACTTTGCGGTAGCTTCAACATCGCTAACGTACAGGTTCGTGAGATTGCATACGATGCGACAGTAGGAGCAGCAGACCAGCACATGCGCTGGCAGTCTTCAGCTTTGCTGGCGTTGCAAGAAGCAGCTGAAGCGTTCCTTGTCCATCTCTTTGAAGACGCGTAAGTCTTTTGCTTTCACTTTTGTGCGGCTCGCGGACTAACTTTTGAAAGCAACTTGTGTGCGATCCACGCTAAACGCGTGACGATCATGCAGAGAGATATTCAGCTTGCGCGACGGATCAGAGGGCCTTGGGCTGGCTTGGGCTGATGAAGGCGAGAGAAAAGAGGTTTGCTTGTTTGTTGTAAAGGTAACGAGTCGCAAAGGAAGACAGAGACTTGGAGGACGATGCATGCATATGTACACAGCATCCATCCGTTCTTCCCCCATTCACAACCAGAGAAACCTACCACACTATCACGCTGTCTGCGGCTAAGTGCATGCAGATTAGTGACAAGTGACAGATCATGCATGCAAAGAAAGCTGATCTAATCATCGATTCATACGTTTACGCTTCAGAAGGCTCAGGGAACTGGACGGTGAATCTTCCAAAGCCCTTTGCTCTAGCTTCCTAGTCAGCAGTTCCCTTGACCTGAGAAGAGCTTGCTTCCCAAGCTTCTTTATCGTCGGCAGTTGAGAAAGAGTGCTTGAAGTAGAAAGGACCGTCCACGACGGTGATGGTGACGGTGCAGTTGGTTGCTTCAGACATTGTTAAAGTGTTGGAGAGATGCAGACGATGAGAGGTGGACAGGCGCTTATATAGCCTCTAGCTGTCGTCGGGGTTTGGCTGATTCAGCTGACTTTGGGTAGATGTCACTTTACGCGGCATTGGCGTCATCCAAATGATGCACGGAGAGAAATTGGGACTGTGTCGAACCTCTGATGAACAAAGGTTGCAAGCATGGGAGCACGGTGACATTTCGGCGTTCGCTGATGTCAGCTCCGTTCAGCTGAGCCTTGATTGTTTTCAAGCGGCGAAGCTACAATCAGTGTCACTAACCATAATTTCACAAGCGTCTGAAATTGTGTGCAGCTGTCTGCTGAGAAGCTGCAGATATCAATTGCAAGTTCACTATGAAGTTTAGCCACTGATAGTAGGGCTAAAGCTGCCCAGCTACTGGTTCGTTGGGCTGGTTGAGTCACTCGTGTGTTGATGCTCTCGACTAGATGTTAAGACAGCTATGCTCGTGCGGTGGCAGCCTGTGGAGTGTCGTCATCGCAGGCAATTTTCGTCGCGTAGTACATGACATTGCAATTCTCACTTCATGAAAGCGTCGTACTGAAAGCGATTCGTCATCAGGAGCTCTGAAACGTCGACGCGTCGTGCATGACATGAGCTGCAAAATCCTCACGAGTACGTCGGCCCGAAGGGCTGCCAGCAATCGATGCTGCTGCTCCTGTTCATAATGTACGGTTGGGAGTTATTTGAATTCAAAGTAATCAAGCCAAGTCGGGTAGTCTGCGTTACTCTGCTTCCACTGTCCATGTGCGCGTTGGTCGATCGTGTTCCTAGTTTGCTCGTTTAGCGTATTCCAAGCGTTTTCGGCCGCATCATCTATGAACGTGTGTGTGAATTCAGTGCTGGCCGATTGGCCATTCAAATCCTCCCTGGCCCAAAACGGTACTACAGTCACAATGACTTTGTGATCCTTGGGCGGGTTGCTATCTGATTCTGCCATGTTATCTTTGATGATTGAGAGTGACTGACGGAACGATCAGTCGCGGATATGGTATTTGTGCCCTGGAGGACCCTGACGAAGACCAAATAGACCAAAGAAAGGTAGTGTCTCACAATGGATTCTCATCTTCCCTTGAGACATTTGCTTCTCAGATCGCTAGCGAAGCGACGTAGACAGAGGAATCGTACCATCTCGACTCGACACTCCCTTTCTCAGGAACCTTTCATGCGCGCGTATCATCTGCATACAAACCACAACCACTACCACGGCTCGCTCTAGAAGACAGGAACAAAGTCGTTGATTCTGTCCTTGGCGTCTTGAGCAATACACTCTGCAATCTAGACAACGTCAGCTTACATTCCCAAAACCAACAAAGACTCACCCAAGTCAAGTTCCTAACTTCTTGTTCCTTAAGCTTGACAAAGCTATAGAACACAGCATACTGGAACTGCTGAAGGAAGCTCTGCTTGTTAAGCTCGACGTCATACTTGAAGAACTCGTCTTCCAAGCTCGCGCCATCACCGTTATCCTCTCCGGCACCATTCGCAGCGTTCCCGATCGCCTGAGCCCCGCCAGCCTTCTCGAAAAACGCGCGGTATTCCGAGATATGCTCAACTGCCTGAATGACAGCATCGACATCTTCGGCGCGAGCGAGGGCATTGTTGCCTTCGGGGTAAAGTCTACCGATCGTAGGGAACAACTTTGCGCGCTGCTCTTTCGAGAGCTCAGTGCCGAAAGAGTTGATGGTAATGTTGATTGTTCGACGATCCGCTTCGAACGCTAGGATCTTGGACATGACGTCTGATGTTGGCGAAGGGAGGGTCTGGCAGAATTGGTGAAAGTCTTCGAGGTAGGCTTTGTAAAGACTGTTGCGGATGATCTCAATGTTGAGGTCGTCGAGGTCTTGAGCCGAGAGACAGTCGCGGAAGTAAGGTGCTGAAGGTCAGTTTGATATGGACGGGAAGCTTACCCAAAGGTGTCTCGACGAGCACGCTGTGGTAGAGCTCTTCAACGTTGGTGGCGACGCAGAGGGCCGGCATAGTGTCGAAGACGCCGAGAGGGTGGCAGCGCTCAAGCAGCTCGTGCGTATCCCGCTCGTGCAGAGTACCGAGAGTGAGCAAGATGACATTGTCGATCATGTAAGCATAGCTGTCACAGTCAGCACCTGTCCCCTGGATTCCGAAAGCACGAACGTGATGTAATCCATGAACGTCGCAAGAGGCTCAACGGCGTTGGTACGTAGGTAGTGAAACTCTGCAACGAGCTTCTCAGTCGCCTTGAAAGTCAGCTCGTCGCCGGCGTGGGCGGCAAGTAACGCACCTTGTCCGCAATCGTTGCTGTCGAGATCGGCAATGGCTCGTTGGCCAAGAAGTTTCCATAGTCAGTCGCTGATAGCTGCAAACGAAAGTCTTCCAATCAGCATTATATCTCGAATGCTTCCAATGAGACGTACCCTCCAGGGACTCGCACTGCGTCAAGTTGTGGTAGACGCCTTGTGAGAGGAGCGAGTTACGGTAGCCTCGAACTACACCCTCGAGGAAACCAGATGACATCTAGAGCAAGTCAGCGTCCTCATTGCCAGGAGCTCTTCGCAGCTCACGTTGAAACCGAGTGCCTCCATTTTGGCTAAGTTGCTCGGTATGGATCGGAGGTTCAAAGGGGTCGAGGTGGGGTGTCAAGTAGTTGCTATGGCGCTCGGTTGATCTGCGGGTGCTGTCTATCTTTTCTTGATACCGTGCACTGCTCTTCTACTAGCTTTCCTTGAAAGACAAATATCTGGTTCTGAACCAAGAGGAGTGATGATGCTCTCTTGGACCGTGCACCAAAGCCTTGGCTAAAATGTTTTACCGTGTTTCACTCTCTCGCCCAGAACCAGCTGTATCGTCGGTACTCTCGGTTGTACCTCATAATCTCGACAAGGCCGTTGATCGTCTTCAGCAGCAACAGGCGCAGCAGTGATTCTGGTCTCTGACGCTACTCGCGGGCCCGAAGGGCGCGGCAGAGCTATCACGCGACCATGTACCGCCTGCACTCTCTGTGCATGCTCTTCGCTGCTCTAGTCGGCTCGGTCCTATTCCTACTTCATCTGGCGAGCGACGGCTCGCAAGCTGCTCAAATAGTAGCAAAGGTCAAGGACAGCACACCTCAATGGTTGACACCGCGGCCTGGGACGACATGGACCAGCGTCAAGAGTTCAGCAGAGGTAGACGATGATCGGTGAGTTCTGGCGGAGGAGCGATATGTAAAGCCCCGCTGATGTCTTAGGCAATGGGAGTACTCGAAAGGTCTGATGACCAAAGGTAAGCGGGTATGATTGAAGGCCATAGGGCTTTGAACTGACGTTCAACAGGGACTGGAGCGAGAATAGACAAGTTCCTTGCGAAAGCTAAGCGCGGCGAGCCATTCACAGTCTCGGTCATCGGAGGGTCAGGTATATCTTCGCACTCGTGTTCTTTTCAGATGCAAAGGCTTACGAAGAAGTCTCCAAAGGAAGAGGCCTGGTCCCACCAACATCGAACGCAGCGAGAGCGTTGGGCGCCGACACGCTCTACTCGCCGGAGAATCTACACGTCCTCATCTTCAACTGGCTCAACTCAACTTATCCTCATCCGGAGAATCGACTTGTGAACGGTGCGCAAGGCGGTGTCGGTGCCGGTTACTTCTCTTGGTGCTTTCGTACGTTTCGGACTCGAGTGGCGTCACAGAGCTGACAGTTGTCAGGAGAGCATGTACCAGAAGAGACGGATCTCTTCCTTGTCGAGTTGGGGATCAATGATCTCGTTGAGATGGACGTGATTGAGAAGTTTGAGAACCTCGTGCGCTCGTTGCTTGAGCTCGAGTCTGAGCCGGCTGTTATCAACCTTGAGTCAGTGCCTTTCTCCCCATAAAACAGCAAGCTGACAAGGCAGAACATTCACACCATTGTTCAAAAATCTGGTCATGTCATCAGCACTCCACCTCGATGTCGCAGCATTCTATGACCTACCGACCTTGGGCCTGCGAGATGTCCTCCTCCCACGATTACTCGCAGAACCCGATGTTACACTTCCTCAGTGGTTTCGTACATCGCCGGATCTGATAGCTGGCGAGGGCGATGAGAAAGTACGGCTTTGGGGGGGTCAAGCGGTTGATCTCATGCATGTGAGTATCTCAAGTTTGCTTCAGATGTGACGCTGAGACCTTCAAGATCTCGGCAAAGGGACACGCGCTGCTTGCACAGTTGGTAATTCTCTATCTGCAACGCCAGATTGCGGGCTTGGCTCCTAGCAGAAGTTTGGCCACTTGGGGTAGACTCTCGGCGCCACAGCTGAGACAATCATCGAAGAACGTTGTGCCGCACGTACGTCGCTCGCTGGGAGTCAGCTTCATTGAGCTAACCTTTGACAGAGCTTGCTGTCTTCTCCGTTCGATCCGCTGCGACCGGCTCCGATGCGTGTCCCTCGATGCCGATCGGCAAACTCGGCCAAAGTACATGGCCACCCTCTTGCTGGCGACGACGACAGCTCGGCGGGTCTGTACAAAGGTCTCTTGCTCAAGAACAGTTCCTCTGGATGGTAAGTCTCTGCTTTCAATCCCGGAGGCGCTGCTGACGACCTTCAAGGAACTCATGGGCCTGGCAAGAAAAGCAATACCTAGTTGCAAAGACACCGGGCTCAACAGTCATGTTCGATTTCACCATCCCACCACGAATAGGCCACGGTTCAGCCAAACGTAATGGCCGGGTCTTGATCGGCTATCAGCGTAGCTTTGGCTATGGTCTGGGATCTGTTGATTGCTGGGTCGATGATGGCGAGCGAAAGAGGATTGATGGGTGGTGGGAGATCAAGGAGCGGAACATGGGCGTGTGAGTCCATCTTTGACGGTTAAAGGCAGTACTGATGAGAGTAGGGTCTCGCCGATCGCTACAGACGTGACTCCAGGCGCGCATATTCTGCAGTGTGAGCTGTTGGAGGAGACGCTGGATCCAAAGGGTGGCAAGGAGTTTCGCATCTTTGCGGTCATGCACGACTAGGGCTTGGCATTGTCTGATTGTGTCCTCTAATTTTTGGGTTTTGGGGTCAGCGGGGGCCGTTGTACATTGTATACTATGCATCGCACGTAAAACATCTGAGGCGAATGCAGAGGAGCACTACTAGATGCTGACTCTCTCGCTCACTCTGCCACAGAAGTTTAGTACTTTCGATTATGTCAGTAACCTCGGAAGGGCGAAAGCTTCCATGATACCCTTCCATTGCAGCATATCATCGACTCCTCAACCGACAGACCTAGAGCCACACTGCAACTATCTCCTAGGATTCGAATTCTATGCAGCAGTCACACAGCGCGCTCTTTCCGAAGTCACGTGTGCGTTTCTGTGCTGCATGCGATGACCTCGAGCTTGAGCTGCTGAAGCATCGCATCTTCAGCAGCCATTCTACAACCTCATGTCAGCCCCACCACCCCTACCGCCACCCAGAGGTCCCGTACGAAAAGGTCCTAACCTCTTTCTCGTCCTCGGCCTCGTCGTCGCATCAACAGTCACATTCATGAGCTTGACGCAACAACGTAAAGGCGAATTAAAGGATCGGCCAAAGATGATGGCTGATCCGCTGATACCGCCTCCTGATTATAAGAAGGAGGTCAAGCTTTAGGTATCTGATGGATGACTGTGAGTCGGTTCAAGGGGAGAGATGGTTTGGAATTGACTCACCAGGATGGGTAGGATCGAGAGATGTATTTGTATAGGATAGGCTGGTCGGCTTGACTGTGCTCTGGAGCGGGCATGCGCACTGCATATAATGCCTCAAGAGGACCTGTTGATTTGCTGGTCATCCACAGGCACCGCTGTCTGCGTGAGCTTTCACCAAAGCATATTGTTGAGATTGGTTTTACGAGACGAAGGCTTCATTGGCGATATCGGAGCAGAGTTGTTCACGGATAAGCCTTGGCCTGCTGGCCCAGTAGGTCATCGTATACTCCCGGCGCCTCGGATCCGCAGCTGCATCCACTGCCATACTATGTATTGCCATCATTGCAAGACGACGTCTCGAACGGAGCGTCCGTGATGAGCGATCCGTATGGAAAGAGGTGCTGGGAGGTCTATCCGTGCATGAAAGACTGGCTTGGCTCAAAGGAGACATACACAGTTTTCTCAAAAAAGAGGGGAGAAGAGGCGTGGGTAGCAACGTGGAACGGCCTGCTGGGAGTTGGGCGCTGGCTCTGCAAGCGGTGTTTACTCAGACTCGGCGAGGCCATGCTTAGGTCGCTCATTCTGTCTCAACGGACTATGGCGAGTCTTAGTGTCTCTGGGGGGCACAGAGCTGCAGCACGTCGACACGGAGTCTGTGGATTTGTGATCGACCGCAGGAGCAGGATGCGTCGCATGGGTGGTGTTTTCGCTGGACTCTGGCACGAGATTGGCTCGGCTTGCCTTGAGTGCTGTTGTCAGTCCACGATCACCTACTTTCTGCGCGAGAGCCTCTATCAACGAGTCGTGTTAACAGCTTGAAAGGATATTCATGCAGAGAATGCCACTTTCACGTTACTATTTCCGCGGCTGATTTCTTGTTGACCGATTCTCCAATCAACCCATCCATTGTTGTATATCATCTCGGGAATAACAAGAAACACCATGAGTACTCCAATCTCATCCTCAACACCATCACCATCTAAATCGTCAGAACGTCTAGCAGTCTCTCGTTCACCACCAGTCATCACACCGGGTCTACCCGTATCAGCTAGACATCTCTCTATGCCGCCTTCGGCAGTCCCAGTTGGTGTTTTGTCTGCTACAGCGACAAGAGGCAACGAGATGATCAAGATCGGAGGTGATCAGAAGAGATTGTCGTCTGGAACGAGGCTGAGCTGGGCGAGTGATGGTCTCGGTCAGGGGCAACGAAAACAACAACAAATGACGACCGGTAATGTCAGGATGTCGGTCATTGAACGTCAAGTCTACAGCGAGAATGAGGCTGGAGGCAACGTTGACAGCGAATTTGACAAGCTTTTGGTAAGTCACCAGTAGCAGCACTATCCTGACGAAAACAGGACAAGTTGCAGGTCCCTCCATCACTCCGAGCAAAGCTCGCACCCCTCGAGTCACCTATCAAACAATCCATGCTTGAATCTTCCCAATCTTCCCGCTTAGCCCCTCCAATGGCTCCACCACTCTCAACGGCTCGCAAAACACCACGCAAAGCTAAATCCTCATCATCCCTACGTACAGATTCCCCGACAGTGGCAAACCACCACCGAACAGGGTCAATCATCATTGACAATGATCAGTTCGTAATGGTCACAACCGATATCCCACGCCAGTCTTCTGCGCAAGGCGGAAGATCAAAGCAGAGCAAGCCTTCCATCTTTGGTGCTTCTCTTGGCCGTGCTTCTGGTTCTGGCTCGGGTCAGAGTGGTGGGAGTGGTAGTGGCAAGGAAAAGAGTCGGGAGGACCCAGTAGCTTTTGCGCGCTTTCTTGCTTCGCAAAAGGCGGTCACGATGGATGTGAATCGCGTCAAGACGCTGCGGATGCTGCTGAGACATGAGAGCACACAGTGGGGTTTTTGCTCTGGTCGAAGGAAAGCTGATGAGTTAGATGGGTTCAAGATTTCGTTTACGCAGACGGCTACAAGCAAGTCCTAGCGACACTGCAACAGCTTCTCGATGTCGAATGGCGGTACGTCTGTCCCCATGGCAAGATAAGACTGACACTCTACAGCGAAGAGCAGCACGACGATCAACTCCTATACGAGCTTCTCCGATGCATCAAAGCCCTCGGTACATCCGACATCGGTAAACAAGCGCTCCTTGAAAACTCTCCCTATCCATGGCCTTCCCTCTCTGCCCTCCTCTTCTCTGAAAAGAAACCTGGAGACTTGCCTACTCGGCAAATCATTCTCGATCTCTGGGTTTCACTGTTTGACCTCTTTCCCACTAGCGAGGGTGTACCCATGTTCGTGAGGGGATTGTTGATTCCAGAGGTCGAGGATCCGACAAAGGATCATCACGAGTTTGTAAAGGTTGCTAGAAGGCCTAGGGTCTTCAAGGCTTGGGTAGGGGAGATGAGTGATATCTGTCGTGACTACTTTTGGTGAGTCTCTTGGTCAAGAGGAGTGGCGTGGCTGGTCTGGGCTGGACTGATGGTATAGGGTCATGTGTCATGGCAGTAATCAATTCTGGGCTCTCGAGGAGATCGATGAAGCCAAAGTCGAGAAACCAGTTGCGCCGGGTGGAGCGACTGGCGGAGTCGAATACGAAGCTATGAACTATGTCGTACGTCTTCTCCTCTACCTCTACCGCAACTAACGGTGCAAGACAACTCACTTTCGTCTACTGAACATTTTATCCCGCAAAATCGCAGCGCAGGACCCATCAGCAGCTACGCAGTTCCACAACGATCTCATGCAGTCGGGCATGGATCGAATCCTAGTTGTACGTCCACCGCTCCCCACCTTTACTGACTGCACAGACAATCCGCAAAGCCTCGACAGCTTATTATCCCACGATTCATCTCGAGCTCGCGCGCTACGTAGCAGAAGCCAAGAAACGCGGCTCGCTACCGACGTTGATTGAGAGACTGATTGCGAGTCCTCCGGATGAGGTGCGGCGCTTTGGGCTCGGGGGAAGGACTGAGAGGGGGGAATGGCTGCCTATGCCTGCTACGCCTCGGGGAGGCTGGGATATGCAATGCTAGGTTACGCACACAGGTTGTGTATATGAGGGAGAAACTGTAATTGATTTGCTAGATGGAATGCACGCATGATTTGTTTATGGCTTTCGTTCTTTGATTGAGTTGCATGGGGTTGCAAGATTATGTAGGAGCTATGAGGACTGCCCAAGAGATGCAAGGGCTTAGTACTGCATCGTCAGCGCCGACTCTGCCAAATCGAATAACTCACAATGTAAGGGATGATCCTGTAAGGAACAACCTCGCAGTACTGCACGCATCAGCCTTCATGCGCGACAGTTCTGAAAGACTGACCCTCTCCCAGTCTTTGCCGTACTTGCGCTTACAAGCCTCGTCATCGCGGATCTGACGGTGGACCAAAAGAATAGCAAAGTAGATGACGTAGAAATAGGTCAACGGCGAGCCAAAGCCTGTGGGGAGACACCAAGCCCAAGCCATGATCCAATCACCCATGTAGTTCTACTCATCAGTCAACGTCCTCAAAGTGACAAGGACGTACAGGGTGACGCGAGCGACCCCACCATCCAGAAGTCAGCAACATTGTGCCACGTTCCGTATGCATGAACGAGAGACCTATCCATCAGCCCCTACATCGCTGAGCGGGGAAAACGTACTCTTCGGGTTGTTGCCTTTTCTGAACTCGTTCTTCTCAAGGTTGCTGACTCTGAAGATGTAGTAGCCGAGCAACTGAAGACCAAGGATGCTAGCTGTCTTTGCCAAGCCGAGATCGACTTGGTGGAATGCGAGGTAACGCGCTTGGAGAGAGTAGGTGAATGGCACCCATGTCAAATCACCGATTGCGAGCATGAAGCCGAAACCATCGGTGGTGATGTCCATTGTCGTGAAGATTGCAGGCTGATCGTCAGCTCTGATGCCAGCAGCAGAAGGGTACTGACCTCGAGGTAGAGCGAGTCAACGACGTACCACCCTTGGAAGAAGAGGACAAGGCACATGCTATCCGTGACGCGATTGATCCGAATGTATTGCTCGCACGCGCAAGAGATGTTGATCAACAGCCAGAGAATCAATCCCGGACGGATCTCATTGAACGACTTGATGTCAAACGATGGGAAAAATGGGGGCGTAGGGTTGAGCGGGCGACCCATGAAGAACTGTCATCAGTATCTCGATATTACAAGCCTGGACATACGTCGTAGATGAATGAACCCGAGTTACCGCCCAGAGCCAAGAGCTCGCCGGTCTTGTAGGAGGCGACGTAGACCCAGAGAGCTTGGAAGACGGACATTGCGATAGACGCAGAGACAAGAGGGACCCAGTGGTCGTAGATGTAGGTGAATGACTCGATGCCTCCTGGACGAAGGATGATACCGGCTACAACACCGAGTGTCAAGAGCAGAGTACGGAAACCTGCTATCAGCTTGATCAACTCGGCTCACGCACCATTGATCCTGTAAGTCTTCCTTGTGCCGTCACGGAGGAGTGTTCCTTCGACCTTGTCGGCAGGCAAAACAGCCCAAGCCAAGACTACAAAAGCATACCAAGCAAGATAAACTCCAGCAGCCTCCCATTCCCAAAGCTTGCCCTGCAAAGACGGCCACTCGTTTGCCTGAACCGCGCGCCAAGAAGCGCGCCAATCAGCACCGGACGAAGGCAGACAGCCAGTCGTCTCGTTACAAGCATAGAACAGAGCAAGAGAGATCAGAGGTGTCAAGGTAGTGACTGCGAACGTCCCTGGGACACCTAGAAACTCTTCAGCTTCGCATGGAGGATTGAGTTCGGCGTAAGTGAGTGGTGTTGGATGGTCTGGTACGATGAGCTCGGTTGTTGCTGTTATAGTTGTTGTTGTTGTACCAGGCGCTGGTTCTTGAACACTTGCCATGATGTGTTGATGATGAATTATCGTTCGACGTCAACAAGCAGTTTGGTTTGGCCGCCGCCCCGCGCGAAAGTGGCACTTTGGGATCGAACGAGTTGGATCGATGGTTTCTTTACAAAGAGCCACACGTTGATCGCCCTCAAGCTCGAAATGGGGAACTGCGATGCTGATATAGAAATCATTATGCGCGCCGTGCTTTACCACCGCGTTCTGACAGAGCCATGCCACCTGTGTTGTTCGACTGCACCCAGGTAGCACCAGTATCGGACCAATATGACACCAAGTTGGCCTGATGTACCGTGCATCTTTTATAATTCCAAATCGTCAACTACATATATCTGTCAAGGCATGTAGATTGATCGCAATAGTCTGCAGACCTGACAAAGCCACCCATCGAAACGGCTTGTTCGACGATTTTGGTACAATAACCTTGTAGGCACGAGGTGTCCGCTCGCCTAACATAAACGCCATTTCGGATTTTGACGAGAGCGTATCACTACTCATTGCCACGCCCTTTTAAAACACACGTGATTTTAAAACAAATCTTGGCTTTTTGTCAACAACCCTATGCATTGCCATAGAAACACAATGGAAGCCCAAATCCAGCAAGCCATCAAGTACAGGGAAGAGCATCCCGAGGCGTCCTTCAGGGCGGTAGCGAGATTGTATTCTTTCCATGGCAGACCTTTTACAACCGTTTCACTGGACGCCACCGGTCTCACGCCGAGACTGTCCATCGCAAGTTGACTGACCACCAAGAAGAGACCCTGGTGGACCAAATTACCGACCTTGCGGGAAGGGGTACTCCCCTCAACCCATCCCACATCCGCGAGATAGCAGAACGCATGGTCGGAAGCGAGTTAGGCAAGAATTGGGTGACGACGTTCCTGAAGCGTCACGCCAACAAAGTGGCGAGCCGCTTTTACAACTATCAGGAGGAGGCGCGGAGGAGAGCGGATACTTACGAGCATCGACGGGCGTTCTACGAGAAGGTGCGCATCTGCTGATTGTCTTTGCAGAGCGCTGTGATCGATACTGACGAGTCAGGTCAAGAAATTGTACGCCACCCACCTCTACCCAGCCTCCTGCATTTACAACATGGATGAAAGCGGTTTCAACCCTTGCTTCAAAAGGAAAACTCGCAAGGTTGGTGCACGCAAAGATCCTCGCAACTCTATTTTCCAGCCTGCTGCCGGCGAGCACATTACAGTCGTCGCAACCATCGGTACATCATCTGCTCCAGTTCCTCCCCTTGTCATCTACAAAGGCAAGACAATTCAGCAGGTCTGGTACCAAGAGAGCGAATCCAACGTGGTCGTCTTGCATCACCAGTGATACAGGCTGGATCAACGGTCACATCATGCTGAAGTGGTTGACAACCATCTTCGACCCCAACACTCGAGACCTCGTACCTGTCGGCAAGCGTCGTCTACTTTTCCTCGACGGGCACGACACCCATATCAAACTCGAATTCCTCGAAGCCTGCTGGGAACGCGGCATCGACGTTGTTGTATTTCCTGCAAGTTTGAGCTCCCGATTTCAGCCGCACGTCAAACGCTCGTACCACTCGGCGCTCGATCGCTACTTGATCGGTTCTGACAATGCGTCCGTGCACAAGAGCATGTTTTGGGCCTGGCATCAGAAGGCTTGGGCGTCGGCGACGCGCAAGGTGCAGATTGAGAAGGCATGGCGGAAGTCTGGAGTCTATCCATTGGACGCGTCGGTCATGGAGGCGGAGGAGAGGGATCGAGAGACGACACCACAGCCGAATCGCATCGAAAGTGAGCTTGAAACCCCTCGAAAGATTCGTATCATCCAGGCGCATACTCGGGGCCTGCGCCAAGGACGTGTCAGCTACGCTGCCGTCGTGGAGAAGACTCAAAAGGCTCTTGAAGAGAAGATTGCGGAGGTGGAGCAGTTGAAGTGGCGGCTGGAGTTGCAGGAAAAGGCTATGAACTTGCAGAAGGCGACCAGGGGTGGAAGGGGAAAGGAAACTTATCCTTTTGGCGAAACCTTTACCCCTCATTTTGCACAGGCGAACCCGGTGGCATGGGCAAAGCGGAAAGAGAAGGAAGCGGTGGCGAAGCAGAAGAGGAAGGACGAAGCTCAGAGAGGAAAGAAGCGCAAAGCTGGTGACTTGGCTGAATCATCTGTGGCAGGCCCGTCTACAATTTCGTGAAGTTTGGAGGCCATTGACTGGCTGTACGCATAGTTAGAAGCCTTAATGATATACGACTTTGAAAACGTGATCGTGTTTTAAAATCACGTGTGTTTTAAAAGGGCGTGGCAATGAGTATAGCCTTCTCTGGTGGAGGTCCATGCGGACTCGACCAAAGTTCAGCCATTATCCTTTTTTTGCGTTTTCGACAATGGCATCTTCTTGTTTTCACTGTTGTCAGCTGAGGAGTATGGGCTCTGCTAAACGGGCTCGTTTTTGTACTCGCAAGGTGTGACTCCTGCGTTTATCACAATGTCAGTGCTGAAAGTCGAATGCCGAGTCCGAGTTCAAGTGGGGTCTCCATCGATCGCCACCGTCAAGTCCATTCGTCAAGGTAAAGGCCGCAAGCAGCAGCCCACTGCAATGCCAGGTATCAAGCGCAAAGCTTCATCATCTCCTCTCTCTTCCGCATCCACCTCGGCTTCTTCTTCAGCGCACTTGGAAGACCAGGACGTAAAAGACGAGTTTCAGCAAATCACGAAAGTAGACTTTGTGTCGCGCTATCGAGTGCTGAGGCTAGGTGATGAAGGTGATGTGTTTTACCAGCCCGATGTATGTCTATCGTTCCAGTCCAAGTCTCTCCAGCTGATGGCTAGCTTGTGGGTCCTGAGACGGCGGACGAGTGGTATAGAGAGCTCATCAAACTCGAAACATGTGCGTCTTCGCCGCAGCTCGCAGCTCACATTATGCAGGGTGTACGTTCCCTTCCTAGCATCTCGAAAGTCTCACGAAAGCAGATAGACCGACTTTGAAAATGTACGGCAAGGATATCCTCCAATCCCGGGCAATAGCAGCATACAGCACTACTCCAACCGCCCAACTCCGCTATTCAAATGCCTCAATCATCATGCACCACCCTTTTCCGCCACTCCTCGCTTCCATATGCACTCGCGTCGAAAAAGCCGTCGGCGTGACATTCAATCACTGTATGCTGAATCTATATGCCGATGGACAGGTCTATATCGGGTACGTTCAGCGGCAGAGACTAATGGAGGCTGATGGACGGGAAGAAAGCATAGCGATAATTTGAATAACAAAGTCATTGCTAGTTTATCACTGGGAGCACTTCGGACATTTGTACTGAGTCCGAGGATGCCTGCGAAACGCTCGGCGGAAGGCAAGAAAGCTGCTGAAAGTGGTGCAGCGTTGAATGAGCGGAAAAATGTCAAATTTGTGTTGGCGAACGGGAGCTTGACTGTCATGCAAGGTGTGTGCATTCGTGAACACGCTGACAATGGCAGGTCGAACACAGGAGTACTGGAAGGTACGCCGCAAGTCTTCAACCCACCTGACAAACAGCACGAGATCCCCAAAGAGCCTCGGATCAAAACAGGCCGTATTTCGCTCACATTTCGACAGCTTGTCTAGCCATCGTGATGCAACCAATGCCTCAGCTTAGTGCGTAGCCACGGTTTGCGTGTCACAAGAGTACATCCGCTAGATAACCCAATCCATGCAAACCCTAAAAGTCGGCAGGAGCCTGCTCGGTCTGAGCGGGAGCCTCCTCCTGAGCCTGCTGAGGCTGCTGCTGAGCAGCAACGTTGGTGGGCTCGCCCTTGTGCTCTGAGCGAGTCTCGATGGGTGCCTCGGTCTTGGGCTCGAGGACGGTGACTGCGTCGGGAAGGGGCTTGGAAGGACCTTGCTTGCCCTCGGGGTCGAAGGCCTTCATACTGAGAATGTCAGCGTGGTTCAAAGACAAGGAAGCGAGTGTCGAGGATGGCGGCAGCTGGACGATCATGTGAAACGTGAAGCCAATGGCAGATATTGCACGTTGGCCTCCAGCTGCTGCTGCACCTTGCTCGTTATAACTCACATCTTGACCTTGATACCAAGCACACCCTGACGGAGCAGAACGTGACGGACGGCGTAGTCGACGTAGTCGCGAGCGGGCTGACCCGAGTGAATCATGAAGCCATCGGTGAACTTCATGCTCTTGGCACGAGCAGCACGGAGCTTGCCCGAAACCACGACCTCGCAACCCTTGGCGCCCGACTCCATAACGAAGCGGAGGACACCGTAGCAAGCGCGACGGACGGCAAGACCACCGAGGAGCTTGTAGCGCAAACTCTCTGCTTGGGCAACAGCCGAAAGACCACGGAACTGGACCTTTTCGGCGTAGAGCTCGAGCGTGTTCTCGGGGAACTTGAAACGCTTCTCGACCAAGGCCTTGAGCTCGCGGATACGACGACCCTTGTCACCGAGGACATCTTGGGTGTGGGTGGCGCGGATGATGATCTCGGTACGAGCGTGCGTGACACGGACCTCGCAACCGGAGTAACCCTCCTCGGCGAGCTCACGGGTGCTGCGATTGTCAGTTTTTGCGCCCGATCTGCGACTTGAGACGACGTACAAGAACTCGCCAAGCTCGGCCTGGAAGACACCGTCGGCGACAAACTTCCTCTTCTTGGAGATCTGAGCAGAGGTCGACATTTTTGATGAAAGACTTGAGGGATGGGCCACGAAAGACAAGAGGAGGGCAGGAGTGGCGATTTCAGGGGGGTTAACGTGAGTTTCGTGCGAGAGAGGAATGCCCGCGGGGTTACATGCGGGACCAGGTAATAAGTGGCAGGCCTAGCTGTCGGCATCTTCTGATTAGGCGCTCCAATCGCCTACGCGCGCCAGACACGCCAGGGACCAAGCAACCGTCCACTTACAGATAGACCGAGCGCCACACCTGTCCGGTACTTGATTGACACGCGACACCATGCAGGTCAGGCAAGGCGCCCTACTTGGATCCTTTATGGGCTTGGTAGACATCAAAATAGGTGTGTTCATCGTGCAAACAGTAGCTATCACGGTGACTGACACGCTCAGGATCAGAAGTCGTCCTCCTCTTTGGCGTCCGTATCTACTCCGACTATACGTGAAGCTTGATTGCTGATCTGACAAGGTCATTAACAAAGTCGCTGGTGTCTATGGTCTCATCTCGGTCTTCACAGGTGGTTCGGTGCTGCAGATTGCATTCTACATCTACAGCGTTGCAACACTGTTCGCGTACCTCTGGGGTATTAATGCCGTTGCCAAGGTACGTCTCCTCGCTGTCATCCCTCTCTCTCTTCACTCCACAAGCTCTAATTACATCACAGGAATCATCCAAACCAGCTAAATTAGTAGCACACCTCTACGCACTAGACCATCTAATTCTGACAGCCGCCCACTACCTCTTTGCACGCCACTATTGGTACGATACACCACATGACGGTAGACGAGTTGCCAACTCTCAAGCGCAACTTGATTTGATCCAGCTTGCTGTTTCAAGAGGAGAGGTGGAAGGGACGGATGGAGGACAGCATGATGACGAGATGAGGGCTGCGCTCGCGCAGAGAATTTGGAGAGATGAGAGGGGGACTGCGGCTGGTTTCGTTGTTGCTGGATGGTTCTTGAAGGTAAGTTATCGCTCGGACCCCAGCAAGCTAGACGCGTCATGCGGCTTGCACTTGATGGTCAAGAACAGGCGTTGACCATCAGCTTTACTTTATCGCGGTGCTGTATTCATACGCTGCGCATCTACGATCGTCAACGTATCACTCACTACCGCTTTCATCACCTGCACCACGCAAGCCGGTACAGACGCAGGCGTCTCAACAGGCGGAGGCCGAGAGCACGAGGGCGAATGGGCCGAACGGGGAGAGAGTCAGTGCGGATGACTGGGAGTAGGAGATGCATCTTGGTCAAACTTAGTGCATCGCTGTTCTTGAAATAGACGAGAATTGTCGACGACTTGAGAGTACCTCGTTTGATTGGCGCCAGCATGGAAAAAGAGATGCTTGCAGATCCTTCAGGCCACAGAGTTGTTTGGTTCAGCAATGACGTAAACCGGCCTAAACCCACGCCAGCAACTCTCTCTTACAATCTCACTCAACTGTCAGCGTCAAACATGCTGAAGTCTCTCACCGCTCTCTGCCTCTCGTTGTCACTCGTACTTCTAGCGAGTGCAGAGTCTTTGACACTCCACCATCGGTTCATCAATGGCCAAGGCGAGCTACCGCCCTTCGTTGAGCTCGGGATGCTCGAAGCGCACGCCGAGAGCTTGACGCTCTCACCCATTGCTTCTAGCTTGGCGCTGCCGCTTTCGACTGATACCAAGAGCTGGTATCAGGTCGCTATATCTTCTGCTGGTGCAGGTGATGTGGATGATTGGCCTAAAGCTTCGACGCGCGCCGTACGTTTATCCCAAGGTAGAAGGGCGAGCTGACGGATGGATAGTGCTTCGTGAATGCTGATCAGGCGATTCATATCACGCTGCATTACCCTCTTTCATCCGACTCGATTACTCCAGACGCATTGAGCATCAGAGCAGAAGGCACCCCCCGAAACGGTTCATGCCCCTTCTCCACCGCCTCCACCACCTCATTCCTCCCGAGCACATATCTCATCAACTCGAAATCACCAATCAAGATCCAAGGGTATGCCTACCTTCTTACCGGGTGAGCAGGGCTGACGAATAGACCCAACTTGGCACCTCCAATCCCCGTCGATCCCTCAACAGGGACAACAGCGGCGCCAGTCGAAAAGACATTTTTCCAGAAATACTGGATGTATCTGCTTGCGGTTGGGCTGGTTGCTAGTACGCTTTTTGGGGAAGAGCCAGCCAAGAAAGAGTGATATGGACAGCGCAAAGGTTGATGACCATGATGATGCATGTACTTTCTATGGTTTGCTTTGCATCGGCTTCAGGGTCGAACTCGTGAGATCAGGCAATGTACCTTTTGATGAAGGAGAGCGGTCACAAAGTTGTGTCGTTGTCTTCTGCAAGTCGATGGCAGGTGACGAACCTTTCCGCGCGGAGAAAGTGCCACTTTCGCGAGCTACCGTTCAATCTTCACTTTCACGGTCAATTTTGCAATCGTAATCTCAAGATCACTCCTAGCAATACATCAGTATCCAAAACTCTTTCCTACCACCTTCCACGAGCGCATACACCCTTCATCCCCTCCCAACACTCACCTAAACATGTTGCCACCCAACGGTAATATCGGCGTTTTCGTCCCTAACCCTCGAAAAATCCCGTTTGCCGGCCAAGTCCCAAGTGCGCGTGCCAAACTGGTGGTCGCTACCTCAAGAAAGGTGTGTACAGCAGCGGACACGACCCAGAGCAAGTCACTGACCATTCGCTTATAGCCACCAAAATGAAGGACATCTCTTCCATCGAATCCATCGTTGTTCCCAAGGACGTCACGGTCGAGATCAAGGCGAGGACGGTGACGGTTGAGGGTCCCCGTGGCAAGCTTGTGAAGAATGTTTCGCACATTCAGATGGACATTCAGCTCGTGAGTGGAGAGAAGAGGTGTTAGGATCTGGAAGGGGGAGCGGGCTGGGTCGGACTGTGCATTGCGTGAGGATTTACGTGGTTGAATAGAGGTTGATTACCTCTACGAGCTTTGCTCGATTCTCGCAACGCAATCGCGTCAACTCCTTGACAGCCTGCTCTCTGCATTCGTGGCTGTCGGCACCGTATCCCGTCGTCTCTACGCACACGCTGACAATTCAGGTCAAGTCTGCTCAGCAGACCAAAGTGCTGTTCACTGTCTGGCACGGCGGCCGCAAGCACGTTGCGTGCTTGCGGACAGTCAAGTCGTTGGTCCAAAACATGATCGACGGTGTCACCAAGGGTTTCCTCTACAAGATGCGTCTTGTATACGCCCATTTCCCCATCAACGCCATTCCTTCCGAAGACGGTACTTCGCTCCAGATCCGTAACTTCTGTGAGTCTGAAAGAAGGCAAAGGGACGGGGCTGATGGATGACAGTGGGTGAGAAGATTGTTCGCGAGTGCCCCATGCTCTCCGGTACCACCGTCTCGCTCTCCGACGTCAAGGACGAGATCATTCTTCAGGGTAACGACATTGAGATGGTCTCTCAGTCTGCTGCTTCCATCACCGACAAGACTCGCGTCAAGAACAAGGATGTGAGTTGCTTTGATGGCCTCGACACGAAGCTAGCACCCGACTGTACCAGCAATGGGTGTATAGACTGTTGCGATGGCCTTCATTCCTTCCGCAACTTTGCTGACCTCGCAGATCCGTAAATTCTTGGACGGTGTCTACATCAGTGAGAAGACCAACGTTGTCATCCCCGAGCTTTAGAGAGGCAGCGTCGAGGAGAGTTGTGTCGTTGCAGGATCCAGACTGTGATGATATGATGTACTGGATACTATGGACGGTTGCTGCTCTTTCACGAGTATGTCTGTGCTGGAGTTGTGGCTTTCTTTGAGTGAGGCGACTTTGAAGCTATGATCCAACGGCTGAGTGCGGTACTTGGAGTCAACCCGTTCAACGCAGCATTGTTACTTTCTCCATTTGACGTGGGTCACTGCTTTTGCACACGCGTGCGAGCTCTCCTAGTCCCTTGCACACCTATGGCCACTTTGAGGGGCTGAACGGGCTTGATCCCCGCGCGCACAGACTGTCATAGGAGGCCTTGGCGATCAGTATCCGTGTCCCTGATCCGCGTTTTGCCTCCTTTGATTGATTCAGTTTAACCACTTTGGTTCGGATGGGAAGCTCCTGGAGTGGACGGTTGCATCTGTGGCCGTAGCACAGACAGTCTATAATCGGTTTCGTGCGTTCTAAATTCATGCGGCTATACTTGTTGGAGATAAATCCCTATTCACCGATCTGTACTTGAAGGCTGCGCTTCTTCGTGACGCAAACTTGGGGAGCTCTCGGTACCGGTCTGTAGACTAAGACATTATCAATGCCGGTCGTTGTGTACGCACGATAACATAACCCGATGGATGAGTACGACAAACAACAAAGTGCCGTAAAGTTGGTGAGGCGCCACTCGCCCCCTCCATGGGGAAAGCCCCTACGGTGAGTTATATGAGCTTTTGAACTCCTTTAACGTTGAAGTCAAATGACCTTGACTACATGTGCCGCACAAAAACAATGACCCGTAGCTAGCAGATGCACCGTTAACCGAGATTGACAAACTAACATCTACCAACACCTTGAAGACTCAGTACGGAGGACCACTGAACTTGAGGGACTCTGCCAAGGCAAAGGCCTGAACCTCCTTCCGTGAATTCACGTCCAACGCTCTCGAGCACCCACATTCGTTTACAACCCCCCACACTCGTTTATTTATAATGTTTTCCTCTTCTTGGTCGCGCCTTTGGGTGCTCTCATTCGTGTGGTGTTTACCTAGTGTGGCACTTGCAGCAGATAAAGAGGCTTGGAGAAGTAGAGCCATCTACCAGTGAGTCTTGCGTTGACGCCACTGGTTATTGTCAGCTGACAGTCCAAGACTCCTTACTGATCGGTTTGCCCCACCATCAGCTACAGCACCAGCCCTCACATCGCCTCTGCCAGAATGGTGCGATCCCGCACTGCAGACGTGGTGTGGCGGCACTTGGCGTTCGATTATCGATAAACTCGACTACATCCAAGGCATGGGCATGGATGCCATTTGGATCAGTCCAGTCAGCAAGAATCTTGATGTAGAGACGCCTTATCACTTTGCGTACCATGGTTTCTGGGTCACGGATCCTACGCAGCTGAATCCGAGGTTCGGGACGGCCGATGACCTCAAAGCCCTCGTGGCCGAAGTACACAAGCGCAACATGTAAGTCTTACACGACAGGAAAAGACGATGCTGATAGTAGGTTCATCATGGTCGATGTCGTCGTCAACAACGTAGTTGCCATTGACGGCAACGATGCCAAAGACTCTGCAAAGCTTAAAGCAGATGGTGTCCTCTGGACCGACCCAGCAGATTACCATTCACAATGCTGGATCGACTACAACAACCAGACATCGGTGGAAAACTGCTGGATGGGAGATGACAAGTTGGCATTGATGGATATCGATACCGAGAGTGTCAAGGTGCAGACTATTCTGCAAGAGTACATTAGGGATTTTGTGCAGGAGTATCAGATTGATGGGCTACGCATTGATGGTAAGTCTGATGGATATAAGGGGAGGGCTAATCGTGGGTAGCGGCCAAGCATATCCCTGGTGGATTCTGGACGCCGTTTTGCCTTGCGGCTGGCGTGTTCTGCACCGGTGAAGTGTACGGCTCCGACATCGAGTAAGTCTTGGCTTCTGCACACTGTTCTGACGTCAGCTTCGCTTCAAAGTTCCAGACGGAAAAGTACCTCGACAGTATCCTCAACTTTCCCATGTACTACGGCGTCGTCGAGGCCTTTGGCCAGCCCAACGGTCCCATGAAGAATCTCACAGATACCCTCGCTGCCGTTCAGAAAGCGTTCCCTGACCCCGGGCTGCTTGGTAACTTTATTGAGAACCACGATGTTCCGAGATGGAGGAACACGACGGCCGACCCTCAACTGTCGTACAATGCTCTCGTCTGGTCATTCATGTCTGATGGGATCCCAATGGGTACGTGCTGCTCTTTCCTGGTAATGCTGACATGCAGTGTACTTTGGTCAAGAGCAAGATATCTGGGAGGGGCGCGCAGATCCATACAACCGCAATGCACTCTGGGCGGAAGGAAACGGCAATTATTCCAACTCGACGACGTACGAGAGGATCAAGACGCTCAACACGCTTCGAAAGGCTTTGATCAGTAACGGTACCCTGTATGAGGGAAAGACGTTCCTTCAGGCGGCGACGACGGTGGTTGCGGAGACGGCGAATGATTTGGCGATTCGCAAGGGTCCTGTTCTGACTGTTCTTACGAATGTGAGTACTTCTGACGCGAAGGATCTGGACTGTGCTGATGTGATAGAGAGGTAGCCCAAGTGTCGGTGCTGCTTTTGGGGTGGAGAATACGGGTTGGCCATCCGTCTCTAGCGTTGTCGAGTGAGTCAAGCAGCGATACGCAATGAGCGCTGATATGCAGCATCCTCTCATGCGAGCTCTTTAGCGTCGGTTCAGGCCAATCAATCTCAATCAGCTACTCGGGACCAGGCAAAGGCGGTATGCCCTACGTCTTCCTCTCCGCGGCCGACGCGTCCAAATTGGGCCTCTGTGGCGGTCAAGTCGGCTTCAGCAAAGTCGTTTCGACAAAGGATAGGCCTAAATCCTCGGCTTCTTCTACTTTTTCATCGAATTCAATAGTTACATCACTCGTCACTCTGCTGTTGGCAATGCTTTTGCTTTGATCAACGGCGCCACTTGTCACTTGTCGTTTTTTTTTAGTTTATAGTATTGTTCGTTGGCATGTGTTTTCGAGTGATTGTACCCCCTACCCCCCTCCTCCTCCCCTCTTTGGTGTTGAGTATGCTTGTGGTTTATGGAATGTATGTACTACGCTACGCTCACTGGTCGTTGTTTTGAACGGTATAGCTTAGGCTCAAGCTTGACAATTGCAAGAGCTCATCCATGATCACGTGCATTGCGTGGACCTGCAACTCGAGATTTCAGCGGCAAAGATGTAAGCGTTGCAACTGCTTGAATCGTTGAAAAGTGAGTTCGGGACCTAGGATACATGCGGAGCTGAGCGCTCGCAGTGGCTGTTGATACTGCATTCTATGAATTGCTCGGCGTCGAGGTCCATGCGTCGGACGCCGACATCAAAAAGGCTTATAAGAAGAAGGTGAGTCGTCGAGTATTTGAGGAACGTAGTTGACAATGACAGGCTATGCAACATCATCCTGTGAGTGACAGACAATTGTTTGGCATGTTGCTGATGATTCCAGGACAAGGTATATTGACATTGCTGACAGAACACACCAAAGCTGACTGTACAAGAACCCGGATAACCCAGAAGCGCACGAGACATTTCAAAAGATCAATCAAGCGTGAGTTATTGCTTGACTGTCTGGAAGCTGATGTGAAAGCTATGAGACTTTATCAGATCCTGATGAGGTGCGCTGAGCTGTCCAACGTTGTCTAACGACAGCGTTCTGCATACGACACGTACGGTCCTGATGGACCTTCTCGAGGTGGACACGGCGGTATGAGTGCAGATGACATGTTTGAAGCCATGTTCAGTGGTATGGGTGGCGGTGGTGGTGGAGGTTTCCGATTCGATCCTGCGGCGGGCCAGCGCGGCAGACCGAAGCCTTCGAGAGGAAAGGACACGGATGTTCGGTATGAGATTACGCTGGAGCAGGCATATCTTGGTAAGAAGGTTGTTATGAACTTGGAGCGGGATCGCTGCTGTACTGCTTGTAAAGGGTTAGTCACACTTGACTGAGGCGGTAGTGCTGACCTGCATCAGGTTTGGTGGCAAACATGGAGCCAAGCTGCACAAGTGCTCCAAATGCGATGGCAAAGGATCCGTCATTACCGATCGCCATGTAAGCAACCCCACACACTGAGGCTCCACTGACAATACAGCTGGCTCAGGGCATGATTGGCAAAGTCCGAGTGACTTGTCCCGACTGCAAGGGTGAAGGCGAAAAGCTACGCGAAAAAGACATGTGTAAAAAGTGTCATGGTGCCAAAGTGTCCAAAGTTAAGAAGCGGGTCGAGTTCCAGATTGCGCCTGGGACGCTGCATGGGGAGAGGATTGCGCTCAAGGGCGAAGCTGATGAAGCTGTGAGTCTGGCGTGTCTGCCGAGCGCGTGCTGATTGAAAGCCTGAAATCCCAGCTGGGGATGTCGTTTTCCATATCAGCGTCAAAGACCACGAGTCATTCGAGACTTCACCTCGACCAGGCTCAAGAGACCTCTACCTCACTCTATCCCTCACACTATCCGAAGCCCTACTAGGCTTTGAGCGAGTTCTCTTCATCCATCTCGACGGTCGCGGCATCAAAGTCACTTCCAAGCGCGGCGAACGCGTCTTTCAGCACGGAGAAGTCCTCATGATACGAGCAGAGGGGATGCCAGCAGGTCGAGAAGGTCGGCAAGCCGGTGATCTGTATATCAATTTTGAAGTGGAGATGCCGCCTGCTGCTTGGGCTTCTGGTCTGGTGGATGATTCGCTCGAGGTGTCGTTGCCGCCTCGCAAGGCGGATCTGAATCCTCAGCCTGCTAAAGTTGAGGTTAGGCATTTGGAGCGTGCGGATCCTGACAAGGTGAGTTCGTGTTCAGGGGTAGACTGTGCTAATGTGCAGGCGGATCCTCATGCGCATGACCATGAAGAGCACCACCACCACGGGCAAGGTCATTATTACGATGAAGATGACGAAGATGACGGGCAGCCACAGTGCCAACAACAATAATGTATACGTACATGCATCCATCATTTCACACCAGACTTGCGCGCTGAGAAGCTGTCAATGGCACCTCGATCTCTTCCGGCTCTTCCTCTTCTTCTTCTTCTTGTGGAGGCAGTGAAGCCGGCATGACTTTTCGTTTCTTGGTTGTAATATCTGGTGGACTGGCTTCTAGTGGTCTCTTGGACGGTCGTTTGGGTTCTGCGGCGTCTGCGGTAGCGGTGACGGATACAGCGTTGGCATTTGCTTTCTGCTTTTTGCTGGATTTGGCCGGTTTGACGGCTTGATATGTGATGTTGGGTTGATTCTCGAGCTCTTCTTGTCGGCATGTCGCCAGTGTGATTTGTAAATACGGGTGATGACTCAGTTTTGGCCTGATAATCCATCAGTTCACCTCCATTAGAAAGCATTCACGGACTTTGTTTTGCCACTGAGGACATCCTCCAAGCTCCTCGTTTGCTTTGGCTCCTTCTCTGCGCCATTGGGTACAAGCCCAGCCTGCGTATACTGCCACAACCCGTTGTCACGCCTCGTATACGTCCTCTTCACGAGTTCAACTACTGAAATGAGTTTTGGGATTGAGAGTGTTGATGGGTGCAGTTTGGTTGATGTGATCGCAACGGACGCAGCATTCTGCTCTGCTGGGAGAGTGTGAAAGATGAGAGGCTGATTTGGCTTGTTCTGCGCCTCTGTCAGACGTAGGGCGAGGTTATGGAAGAGGCGGACTTACTGTCAAGTGATCAAGTGCGAAAGTTGTGTATGATTTGATTGATCCGTGTTGGGCTATTCTGATTCTATGAGGTGTAGAGGGACCTGCCTCTAACTGCTGTGCTGCTGCCATCTCGTCCTGTAGATAGGTTAGAGTACTCTTGCCTGGAAGACGTATAGGCAACTCGCAGGGGCCTATATATTCCGCACGCCTGCCGGCTGCGCCTATCTTCTCACGCGTACGGTTTCGAAGCTCGTCGACTTTTGCAATCCTCTCCTCTTTCAAAGCTCGACGTTTGTTCATAATGTCGCAGCAAATGGACCCAGGACAGGCTGTATACGCTACAGACGAGGTATGTGTTGTCGACTGGGAGAAGATAGCGCGTTTGGCTGACAAGCTGATAGAATGGACGGCCGTTCATCATTGTGCGGTACGTGCACCGCGAGCGAGCGAGCGAGGCTTGGTAGAGTGAGAGGAAGGGAGGCTGATAGATGACAGAGAACAGGCCAAGAAAGTGAGGACGCATGGTATCGAGGCTATCCGAGTACGTCTGGTCTCTTTGACATGCTCGACGTGGACTAATGTCATTCAGAGCCACATCCTTGCCGCGCGTGCTGGTCAGTATAACCCATGACGCTCTATCAGCCTCTGACCGATATAGTCACCAACATTATCAAGTCTTCTCTTGGTCCCCGTGGTATGTCTCCTCATGCAATGCACTCATGAGCGCGCTGACAAGCCAAGGTCTCGACAAGATCTTGATCTCTGCGGATGGAGACATCACCGTTACCAACGACGGAGCGACAATTCTTGGACAAATGGAGGTTGACCACCAGATTGCCAAGCTTTTGGTTGAGGTACGTGCTGTTCAGCTCATGCGCATTACTGACATGTCAGGTCTCGAAATCCCAGGACGACGAGATTGGAGACGGTACTACTGGCGTCGTCGGTGAGTCGTTTATGCAACAAAAGGAACACTTCTGATCATCAGTCCTCGCCGGTGCACTGCTTTCTGCGGCTTTGACCTTGCTTGACCGCGGCATTCACCCTATCCGTATCGCTGATGGTTACGAAAAGGCCAGCGAGGTCGCCATTGCCGAGCTTGATCGCGTTGCCGACACTGTGAGTCATGTGAGCTGCAGTAAGACGCTGACGGCTAGATCGAGTTTTCCAAGGAGGATACCAGCAACCTGCTCAAGACGGCCATGACCAGTCTCGGCTCCAAAATGTAAGTCATGCAGCCTATACACGCTGACGACAGCGTGTCCATTGCCCACGAAAAGTTTGCTCAGATCGCCGTTGACGCCGTGCTCTCTGTCGCCGACCTCGAGCGCCGTGACGTCGATTTCGAGTTGATCAAGGTTGACGGTAAAGTCGGTGGTTCGCTCGAAGACACCACGCTCGTCAACGGTGTTGTCGTTGATAAGGACATGTCGCACCCTCAAATGCCCAGCGTCGTCAGGGATGCCAAGATTGCAATCTTGACGTGTCCGTTTGAGCCTCCTAGGCCCAAGACCAAGCACAAGTTGGATATCGAGAGCGTTGAGGAATACAAGAAGTTGCGCGAGTATGAGCGGGAGAAGTTTTTGGAAATGATCAAGATGTGGGTGATGCTGTGTGGCGTACAGTGAAGCTGATGAAACAGGGTCAAGGACACTGGAGCCAACCTCGTCATTTGCCAATGGGGCTTTGATGACGAGGCCAACCATTTGTTGATGCAAAATGACCTCCCTGCCGTCCGATGGGTCGGTGGACCCGAGATCGAGCTCATCGCCATCGCGACCAACGGTCGCATCGTCCCCCGTTTCGAAGACCTCACCGCCGAAAAGCTCGGCAAGGCTGGCATCGTTCGCGAAGTCGACTTTGGAACGACGAAAGAAAAGATGCTCGTGATTGAAGAGTGTGCAAACTCTCGTGCGGTGACCGTCTTTGTCCGCGGGTCGAACAAGATGATCATTGACGAGGCTAAACGCGCTTTGCATGATGCGATTTGCGTTGTGAGAAACTTGGTAAAGGATAACCGGGTTGTTTATGGTGGTGGCGCTGCTGAGATTTGCGCTTCGATTGCAGTTGGCAAGGCTGCTGATGAGGTGTGTCCTTCTCTGGATCAATGAAAGAGGCTCACGAGGTATAGATCCCAACGATCGAGCAATACGCAATGCGCGCATTCGCAACAGCTCTCGACGCAGTCCCACTCGCCCTAGCCGAAAACTCGGGTCTCTCGCCGATCGATACCCTCGCAGATGTCAAATCTCGTCAATTGACAGAGAAGAACCCAAGGCTCGGGATCGACTGCATGGGTCGCGGTGAAAACGACATGAAGACTCAGCATGTGTACGATCCTCTGATCTCGAAACGTCAGCAGTTTTTGCTTGCGACGCAGGTCGTTAGGATGATTTTGCGTGTTGACGACGTGATTGGTATGTTTGCAGCTCAAGAGTGGGTAGACAGCAGCTGATGCGACAGATGCCTCGGCTTTTGGCGATGAGTAGATGGACGTAGACGCATGTATCCTTGATTGGTTCCAAATCTCTCGCCTCTTGACATTTTCGGCCGATTTCACGCTCGAGGCCAGAAGACGATTGTTAATCTAGCGCAGTATCATGGTCTCACGGACCTAGCGAAACCTTGTAACTTTTCTTCATTCAGATTGAGTGATGGGCCACTGAGCTCTGATGGATCAAGTCAGACAGAAGGCGCTTGAGGCGATAATGTGAATACAAATGCATCAAGATAGTGCGACCATGTTCGCTCCTTGTCCATCGACCCTCCCTCTGCAATGATCCAGCGCATGCTGCTCAAACTCCTGCAAACGTCAGCGCGAGCCGAAATATAATCTCACCTGTCGTGATCTGCACAGAACAGGGCACGTTTTCGCGCTATCAACCCATTTGCATTGCCACCACTCGTTGGCAGCAGAACTCGCAAAGTCGGGCTGTGATTGAGATTGAGACTGCTCTGGCGCGGGACTCGCTGGCCTTGCGTTGATTTCGGATTCCGGTTCAGCGGCGACGGCTTCTTGCGCCAGAGCAGCTTGTTGTTGCTGATGATTCTCCGCTGCTGCGATGTCGTCGTCTTGCATGTCATCGACGGTGGGGTGAAGAGACGAAGGAGGGGGAGCGGCTTCAGCTTCAGCCTCAGCCGCTGGTCGAGAGAAGATGGGCCGTGGAGGAGGAGGTTCGCGAACGACTTCATCATCACTCGTCTCAGCTTCCGACTCGAAATCACTCTCTTCCTCCTCGCCCGCTGCGCCCGCTGCGCCAGTCTGCTCAGCAAGCAAAAAGTCAACCCGACGAGCAAGCTCCGTGTTGCGCACACTGAGCTTGTTGTTACGCTCTTCTTGAACCTCAAGATCGACGTGAAGCTTAGCATTCCGCCTCTCGACATCACCGCATCGCCTCGCCCGCTCACGTACATCATCGCCCGTCAAGCGAGCCTGGTCCGTAAGGATCTTGAGCTGCGCTTTCAGAGTCTCGAGTTCCTGCTTGTTGCGATGGGAAAAGGCGGTATTGAACAGCTCGCGCTGCTTCAAGCCGAAAGAAAGCTGTTCTTCGAGCTTCTTGACTTGAGCTTCCAGTTCCGTGTTGGCTTTGGCGAATTGGACAGCCTTGGTCGAGGCGTCTTGATACATGGTAAGCGCGTATCGCTCATCCGCCGCGATCGCGTTCTTTCGCCGGATGGCATCATCTCGCTCCTCCTTAAAAGAATCCCGCTCAGCCTTCAGCGCCTCCATGTCCTTGTCAGCAGCCTCGCTCAGCACCGGCACCTCCTGGTGCTCCTTCTCCAAAACAGCTTGACGCTCCTTCGTCTCTCCAAGCTCCTTCTGCAATGCGGCCTCGTGCAGGTCACGCACAACCAGCGCTTCTTCACCCTCTTGCGCCATTGCGATCTTCTCTTGCCGCGCAGCTAGCAGATCCCTCTCCAAAGCAGCCGCCGCTGCTTCCGCTTCACCAGTTCTGACTTTGAGCAGACGTATCTCTTCCCTGCTCTTATCCAGCGCATCACGCAGCATGGTCTCGGCCGCAGCACGAGCAGGCCGATCACCTGCAATCGCTCGACGCGCTGCCAACAAGTCCTTTCGAAGCTCCGCCACGTCGTCAAAAGCGTCCTGATACTTTGCCGTCATGGTATCAAGAGACTCTCCCAGCTTGCTGTTCTCGCTGCTCAAAAGGGATTCCCTTGCCTTCAAAGTGCGCTCTGCTTGATTCATAGAAGCGATTTTGGCTCGCCGAGCGAGGAGCTCTTCTTGCAGAGAGTCGCGTGCTTGTCGTAGAGCGGTGCGTTCTTCTTGCAAAGCGGTGCGGTCTGCTTGCAGAGCGTCGCGTTCAGCTTGGATGGCTTGGAGCTCCGAGTTGTCGACATGGGACGGATTTGACGCTGATAGAGTGCTCGAAGAGCCCTTTGACCCCGATGCCGCACTAGACTTGCTCTTGATATGCGAGGCCGAGGCAGCGTTCTTCTTGCGAGAATTCTCGGACGAAGACTCGTGGCATCTGCCATCGGGTGCAGGAGGGTTGCCTTCCCCCTCCTGTTCTCCCTCCATGGGAATGACTGCCTTCTTCCCAACCGTCAGTGATGTGCCCTGACCACAAAAACCGAAACATACCTCTTTTCCTTTGCCTTTCCCCTTGCCCTTCCCGTTACCCAGTACAAGCGTCTCCTTATTCCCGTGACCCAACACGAACGTCTCCGCAACAGCGGCAGCCGCGGCAGAAATCATCGAAACCTCCTCTTCGGCCTCCAATACCGAATCAATAGCCCTCTGATCCGCCAGCTCAAGCTCGACGTCCCCGTCATTAGCATGCACAGGCGGCAGCTGCGTTTCTTGGTAATCGACCGGTACAAACATCTCGATGCCTTCGCTGTTGATCATGCGTCTCATCTCTGGCTCGCTTTCTGTATCGCTGTCGGTCTCGACACGAGGGGAAAGGGGAGGGAGGTCACCTATGCCTTGATCGCCATTGTCTTGTGGATCAGGATCATCCATGCCTTGATCACCTAGACCATCATCCATGCCCTGATCGCCCAGCTCCTCCTCTTCACCATCGCTATGCGAACGACGCACAGGCGAAGTAAATTGCTGAATGGTCTCGACCTGACTAGGTTCTTTTGGCGTTGAGCGAAGATCACCGGATGAAGGCAAGATGGTCGTATCAGGCAGATGCGGACGGAACGTCTCGACAGTGATAGCCGGTACTGGCCCGACGTTCTTTTTCGGAACAGGCTCTTTTGCAGACTGCGACTTGTCTTGAGATTTCTCTTGGGATTGCGAATCGGGGACGATTGAAGCGTTCCCTGCTGATCCACCTTCATCTTCATCTTCCTCAGCTGATGTAACAGCCCGACCTTTGCCTTTGCCGTTGCCGCTTTCAGGCCGTGATCGAGGAATGGAGACTATCGGTAGAGTGAGAGTGTCACGTCTGCTTGATGGTTTGGTAGGTGACGATTGCTGTTCGCCTTCTGATGCTTCGTCGGCTCGTTTTGAACCTTGCTCGACATCTTTTAAAACGCTTCTACTCTTCTGAACTTTGCTTGTTGCGCGTGTGGAGCGTTTGGGTGCAGAAGTTGTCGTTGTTGTTGTTGAGGCTTTACTACTTGATCGAAGATCACGCGTCCGTTGCGGTTGCGGTGCTGGTGTTTGGGAGCCTCGCTCTTGAAGATATCAGATGTGAAGAGACGCGTCGTTGACTTACCTTCAGTCACGCTACTCTGCCCTCGTTTCCGTTTAGGCGATATCCTCTGTCCTATTGACCCCCTCTTCCTCTTCCCACCCCTACCCGCACCCTTCTTTAAACCAGGCGGCATAAGCCCCCTCTCCTTCTTCCTCTCCCAATCACTCAACAGCAACGGCGTCGCATCCTTCTTCTTAACCCAAGTCTTCTCCCACGGCTGATTGGTCTCTGGGTTTTTACCGAACCAATCGACCTCGTACCACCCTCCTGGTTTTTCATCGGTAATTGCGATAGCGTACCACATGTTATCTTGAGAATCGATGGGTTTGTCGACGACTGGCATTTGGGAATGAGTGTAGACTCTTGATTCATCGTATACTTCTTCATCAGATTCCTCCTGCGCATCTTGTTGTTCATCTGATATTTCAGCTGATGAGACTGAATCTGGATCACGTCTTCTTGATGGTCCTGCTTGGCTCTTCATCCCTGTTGCTGTGATGGTTGTTATATAGTTTGTTGGATGAAGAACCTATACACCTCAGCTCCGCGCTAGGATGTCCAAGTGTTGTTACGTAACTTTGTTGATCCAGGGCGTGGCATACCCTGATACCTTCCTCGTATAACGCGTTCATACACGGCCATTACAAAGAATTAGAGCATCGCAGGGACGATCAGCGAGTAAACAGGCGGCACAATGTTCAAAATTCCAGATCTCAAGTCGGTCCAATCAGCCATTGGTCGTGGATTGCCTTTTCTATCGACCCAAGAGGATGCACAGCTCAGCTTCAAAGCTGGACCGAATGGGATCAAAAGATTGAGCAGTGACGAGGTGAGCTTGATGTCGACAGCGGCCGCTAAAGCATGTGCTCGTTGGACCGTAATGCTAACCTTTACAGGTGATCCCATTGTCCGACGTGGATTACTGGTCTCAAGTAAGTGCTTGGACCTCGGCTGCCTTTTGATTCGGATCTTTTCTGATGGAATCAGTACTACAAGCTCTTTGATTCTGCTACAAATGTCTACTCCTTGATCTCGGTACAAGACGGTGAGTCGTCCGCACGTTCCAAGCTTACAAGTAGTCCGTCAAGCCCTCCAAACATCCCCACAAAACATCACCAACCTCCTCCACTCCCTCTCATACCACTTATTCACTCTCCTCCCCTCAGACCTCTTCCCCTCTTCCTCTTCCTCAAACCGCACCCTCCAAGGCCAAGACTCCACCAAAGAAGTCCTCAATTGCCTGCGAGTGCTAGGTCGTGTCCTCGTCGTCATCTACGAAGCGGATTCTGAAGAACGAGAAAATGCGGCTTTGTATGGGACGAGCAATACTGGTAAACGCTTTGCGGAGGAGGTTCTGTGGAGTCGAAAGCCTGTGGTCAAAGAGGAGCGAGCTGATGAGATGGGGCAGGAGGAGATGGAGAATCAGTTTACAATCGAGGATTCAGATAGTGAGGATGATGACGAGATCACTGCTGGTGTCAAGGCTTTCAAATCTTCGAACTCCGCTTCGGCGTCGGCTGCTGCTGCTTCGGGTAGATCGGATCCTCTGTCACAGTCAACTGGTACAGAGAACAAGGAGTCTGCAGAAGAGGAAAAGATGATGCCAAGCCTAGCAGACCGGCTATTCAGCTGTACCGTCGACTTGCTCTTCTGTGCAGGCTTCACGCTCCCGGAAGGCGTTCGAGGCAACGAAGGGCTGGGTGACAAGATCAACGTACGTCAAGCTCCGCTCCGGTTTCACGCCAGCGCTGACATTTATCAGTACGTCATCTGGGATAAAGGCGTAGGCAGCACCGTAAGCGTAGGCACAACTCCCGAACTAGACCGCAACAAAACCGAAGTCCTACGTTTTCTCCTCATTCTCCTCTCCAGAACAATCTACACCTCTCCCTCCCACCTCCCATCCACACCTAATCCACCCCTCCAACAACTCACCCATCACCTCGAGCGCCGGCTCGTCCTTTCTTTGCTGTGTTCGTTTTTGAACACGGCGCTGACGGATCCGAGGGCAAGTGCGGGGTTGGGAGGACAGATTCCGTATAATCATTTGGTGAGTACGGCGGGTGAGGGGAGGAGGGCGTTGGTGAGATGTAGTTTGATGGTTCTTTGTGTTGCGCTGGATAATTGGGGTGGAAGTGGGGAGGAGGTGTCAGCGCCGAGTAACGGCGATGTCGAAGATGGCAATGCGTTTTGTTATTTCGTTTCTAAACTTGTATGTTTCTGCCCGCGGATCATGTGTGCAGAGCGGATAGCTGACCTGCAGCATCGCAAAGATGATTTCGCGTTCATTTTGGATGGCATACTTGGCGTTTTGGCAGACCAAGTCTCGTTGGGTGGGAATTTCTTGCCGGGAAGTAAGAAAACTGTGCCTTATGTGCTTGAGACTTGTACGTTTCTTTACCGTTGACGAAGTGGAGCAGAGCGCGAGCTGACGTGGTAGTCATGCTGCTTTGGAAAGTGATTGATCTTAACAAAGTACGTCCCTTTGCAAAAACTCTCGCGGGACAACTGACATTCCAGCGCTTCCGAAACTACGTCTTTGAATCAGGCAAAACAGTCGATCTGATCGCATACATCCTCCTCTGCTGCCTCGAAAACAAGGATGATCCAGCGCACCACGGTCTACTCCGTATGCTCTCCTACATTCTACAAACGCTCTCGGCAGACCGCGCATTCGGAACAGCCATGAACCAACCTATCAAACTCAATGTTCCAGCGAAATGGGCTGTTCCGGGCTCAGCTGCTGATTTCCTCATCGTTGTACGTTTTCCCCTCTGATCGGTGCTGTGTTGATGCTGTGGCAAGTCGGTCTATTCGATCGCGACGACTTCAGGCCTGAATCCGCTTTTCCCAGCGTTGACAATCACCATTGTTAATATCGCGCCCTATGTTCAGAATATCGGTGTGCAAGCTTCGACGAGGCTGTTGCAGCTTTTCAAACGCTTTTCGGCACCTGGGTTTTTGCTTGCGGATGAGGGTCATCCGAGATTGGTTTATTATTTGCTTGAGACGTTTAATGCTATTCTGTATCATCAGCTGAGCGGTACGTTCTTTGATGATGGGCAAGGAAGGAGGGCTGACTGGGGTAGAAAACCCTCATGTCGTATATGCGATTCTGAGAAGTCATCAGGACTTTCAGGCGCTTGCGACGCTTACTTTGATGTCTGGTTTGCGTGAGATTCAGCGGAGGGTAAAGCAGAGGCAGGCGTTGGGTGAGTAATTGCAAGGCGGAAGGATAGCAGCTGATTGCGTAGCTGAGAAGCGTGATGGCACGGGCGAAGTTGAGACTGATTTACCGGCGGAGAAAGCTGCGCTTCTGCGACGCGAAAGCGAAGGTCCAGCACCATCAAGCCCCCAAACTCCCACAGCAGTCGACAGCACTCTAGACATTGTCACACCGGGTGAAGTCGCCAGTGATCCCCTCGCCAACACCGATCACCTGAGCGAAAAAGCACGCGGCAAGATGCGTGCTCGCTCAGAGTCCATTACCTCCATTGCTCAGCTCGACATCTCCAATGCTACCAATCCCGAGCTTGAAGCTCTGGCTGCTGCTGGTGTCGGGCCGAACAAATACATTCCTACGCAGGAATGGGTTTCGAGTTGGCAGAAAGGTCTGCCGCTTGACCCTGTTCTTGTGGCTATCTCGGAGCTGTTGCCCAAGGTTCAAGCACTACAAGATCCCAAGAGCTCAGGACCTTCGACTGCGGTCATTGGCTTGCTTCACTCTGCTAGCCTCGGCGAGGTGCTGCCGCCTTGTGGGCCTGTGCAGCCAAGACGCTTCCAGTGGTCTTTAGCAAGTCACATCTGGCTTACGAGCTTGCTGTGGGGTGATATCTACGTCGCGGGCTTGACTGTCTCGGGCGGATGGGTTAATACATCCGTCAAGCTGTTTGGAGTCAGACAGGCGCCTGTCAAGGGTGCAAGAGAGCAGGTTGGGCGCGTCTTAAAGATGATTGGTGTCGTTTAGAGCATTATTAGCATAGCATTGGGATGCCACTTTGCGTCACTGGATTCTTTTCGATTATATCCCACGTGTGACGCTGCCCGCTCGGCCTCTGCTTATTACGGCTTGTTTGCGTAGAGATAGTGACAACAACTTTTTATACCAGTTGGAATAGAGAAGTCATGTCGCCTCATGCTATTGTGAGTATCAGTGAGACCGGCCAGGAAAGAGCTGACATACGGCGCAGCAAAAAGACCCCTTGAGCGGGCACCCAGGTCATCTGTGCGCACCCTTAGCCGACCCTTGTGAGCCAAGCTGACAACTCAAAGCGACCCAGGACAGACCCACACCCTGCAAAAGTTCCGCGAAGAGCTGCTTGCAGACGGCTTGATCCCTGCTGATCCATCGGCGCTCGGTCCCGGTCCAGGATATGATCGATTCGACGACATGACGCTATTGCGTTTCTTGCGTGCTCGCAAGTTTGATATTCCTGCTGCCAAGATCATGTGGGCTGCTAATGAGAAGTGGAGAAGAGAGTTTGGAACGGATGAGATTGCCAGGTGAGTTTAGGATGAGGAGAGGGAAGAAGCTGTGCTGAAGGAGAAAGGAACTTTGATTACAAGGAGCAGGCTGAAGTTGACAAATACTATCCTCAATACTATCACAAGACGGACAAGGTATGTTTGTTCATGTCAGGAGCTGCTGACGCTTAGGCGGGCCGCCCGATCTACATCGAGCGCCTCGGTAAACTCGACATTAACAAGCTCTATGCATGCACAACGCAAGAGCGTCAACTCCAGCACCTCGTCTACGAGTACGAGAAGTTCCTCCGTGAGCGTCTGCCGGCTTCCAGCGAGGCTACCGGGCACCTTGTCGAGACGAGCTGTACTATTATGGACTTGCACAACGTTGGGCTGAGCAGCTTTTACCGCGTCAAAGACTATGTTAGTCAGGCTTCGAATATTGGGCAGAACTACTGTGAGCATTTTTAGGTCACGTAGGATGTGCTGATGACTAGACCCCGAGGTTTGTTCATTGATTGAAGGAGGAACGGAACGGAACTGACCTCTGACAGACCATGGGTACATTCTGGCTCATCAACGTGCGTTCTCATTCCCCTCTCTTCCATGATCAACTAATCAACAGGCTCCGTACCTCTTCTCAACCGTCTGGTCGCTCATTAAGCCTTGGCTCGATGAAGTCACCGTCTCGAAGATCAAGATCCTAGGCAAGGGCTACAAGACTGAATTGTTGCAGCACATTGATGCAGCCAACCTGCCCAAGGATCTTGGTGGATCGTGCGAGTGTGCCAAGGGCTGCTCATTGACGGATGCTGGACCTTGGAACAAGGAGTGGCTGGCTACGCAGAAATAGTTGGAAAGGGGTTGAGGGGGGATAATATGCATTTTCGCTTAATGGCCTGTGCATCGTCAAACATACATACCGTCTATGAAGGAGGCTGTGCGATTCGGAGAGACAGCACGTTGCATTTTGAGCATGGGTACTTGGTGAGCTCGACGGTGTTGTGTGTAAAAAGACATTGCTTGCCGAGACTATCAATGCAGAGCAGTAAGCTGTGGCCTTCAAGTTGTGTAAATAGCTCGCTTTCATGGCGATTGTCAGCATTCAGACGACATTGATTCGAGAACTCGCCGTCAGGTATGCTCCGATTCAATCATGATGCGTGAGAACAGGGATGAACAGTTGTGCGCGATCCGCGCTCATGATCCGCCTCGTTCGGCATGACCCGCCTCCCGGATACTCCCAACATGGCAGCGAGGATTCAGAGCAGTACGCACCATCAGCGTACAAGCAGGCGTTGTCATCATGTTCGACAGACGTGTTATGCATTTGATTCCTCTGCAGGTTGAATAGATGCTTGCATTTGAGCATCCGACGGTCGGGTGGCAAAACGGAGCGCTCTTGGCAATTACTACTGGTGAAACTCTGCTGCTACATGTAGTATGCGCCAGCACCGCACGCTTAGAGACGATTACTACTAGCTGCGCTGAGATGGAACTTCTCCAGCACCATAACTCTCGTCAAGCAACGCTCACCGTGCAATCGCTTGCCGGTCTTGACAAAGTCGTTTGCGACGCAGAAACATATTGATCAGGGAACGAGTAGAGTTCGCTACTTTGCCGTCTACTAAGATGACGGACAGTGAAGGTGAGGGATCAACGTTGTGTTGGGCGAGTTGGATGATTAGGTCATTGAAGAGGTGCTATGAGAGCGGCGGCGGGTCTGATACCTGGAAAGAGCCTTGTAGGTGGATTAGATGCGATGCAAGACTTAACTTGCGCTTCATGACATGTGAGAAAAGGTAAGCTAAGCAAGCGCAGTAATGTTCAGCGCTGACGGTGCAAGATGTGTGACCAGGTGTAAGCTACAAGACGTTTACAGCTCATCCTTGGAGCTTTCGCTGGCGTCGCTATGACGCGCAAAAAGAAGCACATGAGCCTCTCCCGGCTTGATGTTGTGTTTGATTGCGGGTGAGCGGCTAAGAGCCTCGATGGTGTCTGATGAGGAGGACTGCACAAGTCTGATCATGTCTTCAACTCAAGCTCCCCTGAGCAGCGTTTGCAGACTGCGCAATGATCTCTTCCAGAGCTCTATCGGTTTCCCGAAGTGCCATGTTCTCGGCCCGCTACCCATCGAATCGCTCAGTCCTTGTCGAATGACGCCTTGGATCAATCCTTCGCATGCTTGCTTTACTTTTCCCGTTAATCTCGGTTCGCCACTCATCCGTGCCTGACATCGTTGACTTTCCCCGGATCAACAGTGACAAGTGTGGGGTTCCTTCCAAGGCCAACTCCTATCATTTTATCTCATTCTCTCGATATTTTGAGATACTCTTTGACATGTCAAGCCCCTTGAAATTCAAGATCGATCAATCGGAGGTATATAGACCGGAAATGAGATGTAAAGCCCCTCGTACTCTTTTTCTTTTTCATCATCCATCACCCCTTGTCTGCTTCTTCGTACTAGCCTTGACTGACGATCTCTCCTGGTATGTGTTGTTTGTTGGCATGCTGCTTGTGGTGTCATGCCTGGCTTCCACAATGCTGATCCCTCCACAGTGCGGTTTCGATTCCGAATCGGGACAAGTCCTGTCGTCCCTCACCCTCGTCCGCCTACACCGCAGTACCCCTGTCAACAGAAGAACCCTGAGCCAAAGCTAGACCGCAAAGGTTTTCTTCTCAGAGCTTCCATAGACTGCACTAAAAGGGTGAGTCATTTTCTGTCCGCCCATCAGGGAAAGCCGAAACAGGGGCTCATGCTTGCAGAGTTTGGACCGCCCGGATCGGACTCGGAGCCTGTCAGTACTTTTTTCAATCACAGACAAGGAAGAAAGCTGACTTGCATAGAGCTCCAAACTGTCACGTTCACACCCATACGAATCTGTCTTGGACTGGTTAGGCGGTACTAGCCCTTTTTTCATCTGTTCGAATTCAACAGTGCCCGATGGGGCTGCTCAACTCGAAGCTCAATACCCTTATTCACATCCTTACCCTTACTCAGCTAGCCATGCCTCTGGAGATCAACAAGACTGGGATGTTAAACCTGTTCTGCATTACGAGTGAGTCTTTTCACGAACGTGGCGCGTACGCGTGGAACAAGCTAAGAGTGGCAGAAAACATCATGAACGCCAAAATTATCCATACCTGTACAGCTCCACACCAGCAACCACAGCTCTAGAAGCAGCATCAGCAGAAGAAGACGCACGCCGCTATTCATTCGCATCATCTCAACAATCCTACACTTCAAAAGACATCAAACCGTACCCTTACCCTTCCACTCCCCTAGAACGCCAACGCACTCAGACAGACCGTCGAGGCAGCCTTCCACCCGTGCGACCTTTTGGCGCCTCACCCATCGTTCGTAGACTCGTCAGCTATCCTGCATCAGCAAGCTATCGACGAAACTCTTGTGCTGTTCCTCAGACTTTTCATCAACCTGAACAGAGAACTTCAATCTGCAGCTTTACGAGTTCTTCGTCTGTTGAGAGCGGTGGTGGTGGACCTGGACCGCTGATGTCGATTGATCAGAATGCTGCTTGGCAGCAGACTGCGCATTCGACTTCAACTTCAACTTCGCCGATGGATAGTACCAGTACTAGTCCGATCGCTTGGTCTTCTCAGCCTCAGCAGCATGCAACATCTTGGCTCCGCGCCGAACACCATCAAGAGACAATCAGCAACCCATCCGAAGCTTTCCATTGCAGGGTCCCACCACCAGGTCCCACTCCATCCGAGTCATCAGCTATCACTTCCCTCCCTCCCCCGTCATCATCATCGATCGACCGCCGAGCCTCGTCAGCAAGTCTCACCTACCACGAAGACAGAGGCACTGGCGACTCTGCTTCGCTCGTCTCGGTCCCGTACAGCCACACGTACTACCAGAGAGAGCAAAGGCAAGAGACGCCATTCGAGATCAAAGAGGTCATTTGTTCAGACAATGGCAAGATCCCAGAGAGTATGGTGACTTGGACGACGGATTCAAACGTCAAGCAGACGATCACGGTGAGTCGCAAGTGGTCGAAAGCCAGCTGATTCGTAGACTCGGAGAATGTGCTTCAACTGCGAAGCAAAGGCAGCGCCTAGCTGGCGGAAAAGCATCCTGTTCACCGGTCGGATCGTGAGTCGCTTCCCAACCTCCTTTGAGCTCCACTGACAATGCCAGCTTTGCAACAGTGAGCTTCTCCATCTCGCTCCGTGCATCCAGCAAGCTGACAAGCAGAATGTGGAATCTTCGAACGCACACACAAAAAGCCAAGACCTTTTCAGACCGACATTGACAAGCTTCGCAAAAGCACAATTGTGCAGTCTGCTTTGATGGAGCGTTTCGAGACACCTGCGGTGCAGGCTGCTTTGCGGGAGCGGTTGGAAGTTGAGTTACCTGGGGAAGAGACGAGGCTTTTGTGGGCGACGGGCTCGAGGCAGCCGGATCACAAGCTTGACAAGGAGGCTAGCTTTTCTCGTGAGTGGCTGTCTTGCTTTGCGTGGGATTGAGGCAGGAACTGACTTTCTAGCCGAGATCGAGACGTCTTCGCATTACAGTAATGTTCCGACTTTGACGCCTACACCGTTGCAGACTCCAGCGTTCAGCCAACCAGCTTCGCCTTATCGTCCGACATATACAAGCAGCACGCACGCAACACCGGCGCCAGAAAACACCTACTCTCCCCAGATCACTCAGCGCCCTTGTTCGGGCGGAGCGAGGAATGCGGCCGAGCCTTACGCTCATGCGTACGTCACGCAGCGCAAGCAGCCATCCTTGTCGACAGACATGTTTGACATTTCGCATTATATGCCTTATCATCGGTCCGGGAGGGACTTGGGTCTTAGAGCTCAGCATTCGGATATGGCAGAGCAGAGATAGAGGGGGAAGGCAAGGAAGAGGGATAGATTGGGGATACATGTTTATAGCATTGGAAAGGACACTGGGGCCGTTGTAGTAAAGGAAACTGAAAGCATAAATGACCACTCAACAACTCACTAGCTTTCCAGTTCCCAATTTTCAGCATGCCAAAGCTCTGTGATTCCCTGTGTTCCTCTCTCTGTGCACACTTGGGTTGATTATCGAGATCGCAAAGCATGGCGGCGTCCTCGGCTACAGTGCGGAGGGTAGCGCGATCTGGCGAGCCTACTGGATGTGGCACGCCTACAAAGACACAACCCTCTGCGGTGAGCTCTGATTTATTGGTATCAGCAGTCTCAACTGGCATAATATTGAAAGCGATTGGAGGAGCAAGATGCCAAAGAGAGGAGCAGAGCATCAATTGACTAAAGATGGAGGAGAAGAGGGGAGTGACGACGAAGAGCGGGTGCGTTAGACGTTGCGAGGGCTTCATTGAAAGCTAATGTACTTTACAGACTGGTAGCGCTTCTGCGCCTGTCGAGGGCAGAGTGTATGTCGAGCACTGAAGATTGATCGATACTGACGGATCAGAATCAGAGGTATGCCCAAGCGCAAAGGGCTTGCTCCTGCGCCTGGTGCACCTGCGCCAGCTCCTGCCGCACCACAAGCACCTGCGGCTGCTCCAGCTTCATTGGTGAGTTGATGCTCTCCATGACAGATGTCTGATCCATCAGTCATCCGGTGGTGCATCTTCTTCGACCGGCTCGTTCTCATTCGGCGCTGCAAAGCCTGCTGCTCCTGCTTCGTCGTTCTCATTCGGTGGTGCTCCCAAGCCAGCAGCTGAGACCTCTGCAGCTGCACCAAAAGCAACAGACGCTCCTAAAGCCTTCTCTGGGTTCTCTTTTGGCGGTGCTGCTGCTCCCAAATCAGCCACGACAGCATCGAATACACCCTTCTCCTTCGGTGCATCCTCTGGTGCAGCTGCATCTGCACCCGCCGCCCCTGCCAAACCAACGTCGGCTGCACCTTTCTCCTTCGGCTCTTCCTCCAACACGTCTGCGACAACTTCGGCTCCAACTACATCAACACCAGCCTTTGGCAGTAATTCGTCATTCAGCTTCGGTTCCAAGCCATCACCTTTTGCAGGTGGAGCCGCTACACCGACATTACCGCAAAGCGAACCTGAGCCTGAGAAGAAAGCTGCGCCTGCTTCGTTCTCTGGCTTCAGCTTTGGTGGGGCTGCTGCGAAGGCTGCTGCTCCGTCCGTATCAGCACCGGTACCTGCTGCAAAGCCCGCTGAGAAGCCGGTATCAGCACCAACACCAACATCAGCACCTAGCATGTCATTCGCATCGAGCACGCCAGCAGCACCGCAAACGAATGGCAACGCTGCGCAAAAGTCAAGTGATTTTAGCAAAGAAGTGGACGAGAAGGAAGTTGCGTACTTGATCCAACTCCGCGGCCTCAACGCATCCATCGTGACTTTCTTGACAAATCAATTCGAGGCGGATCCCCTGACTGATTTTTCGTCCGCTTTGGACGCTTTGGCAGAGCAGTACGGGGAGAAGATCAAGGAGACTGCGAAGAAGACGGGGTTCGAGCGAACGGAGGCTGTCAAGCCTGCTCCGGCAAAAGCACCTGCGGCCATGCCCAAGCCGCCCGTCGCCCCACCAGCAGTGGGCTCGTTCAAACTACTGGCTCCTACACCATCTTCATCCTCGACACCTGCCAGTGGTGGCTTTGTACCGACATTGCCAGCTGCTCCATCAGGAGGCTTTTCATTTGGCTTTGGAGCTGCCAAGCCGGCTGAGAAGAAGAAGGAGACTGAGACGAGCAAGCTAGTGGGAGACTTGATTGCGGATGGTGCCAATGGGGAGGCTGCTGCTAAGGAGCAGAAGAGTGATGCTGCCCAGCCGTGGCAGGTGCCAGCGCTGTTCAAGAGCGCCTCGTCAGCTTCGACAGCTTCAGACGTGACGGAAAAGGCAGAAGAAACACCTGCACCACCAGCACCTACACCAATTACTTCTACACCATCCAAAACAGGCGGCATGTTCTCCTTCGGGCCTTCGAATCCATCTGCATCAGCAGCAGCACCAACACCGCCCAAAACGTTCACAACTACACCAACAGCTCCAGCTGCCAAGCTCGGCATGTTTGGACCCGGTGGCTCGACGCCATCCTTGTCTTTTGGCGCAGCGTCCCCTAGCACCGCCGCTAGAAGTGGCTTCTCGTTTGGCGCGGCTCCTGCACCTGCTGCTTCGGGCTCAAAGCCATCCTTCTCGTTCGGTTCGACGGCTTCCAAGTCAACAACATCGGCTTCTGACGTGCCGGCTACGACGTCTGGGTTCAGCTTTGGTTCGTCCGGGTCTTCGACAACAGCCTCGGCGTCAGACAAGCCTGCGCCTTTCTCCTTCGGTGTGCCATCCTCGTCAACGGGCTCCAAGCCTGCGCCTTTCTCGGGCTTCGGTACACCGGCAACAGGGTCTAGTGCAGGTACAAGCACATCAGCAAACGAAAGGCCGGCAGAGGAGAGTGAAGCTGAAAAGGGCGAGGTAGCCAAGAATCTGGCAGCTACGGTCGGAGCAGGCGAAGAAAACGAGGAGACGATAGCGGAACAAAGGTGTAAAGTGTACAAGCTGGAAAAGGGGGAGCAGGTTGCATTGGGGCTTGTGGTGCTTAAATTGAAAAGAAGTACGGACGAGGGCAGCTCGAAGAGCAGGATTCTTGCACGGATAGATCCGGGAGGGCAGGTCGTCTTGGTGAGTTTCTAGCACTACGGCTTGGAGGGTCGCTGACGGTACAGAACTTTGGTATCAACGCTTCGATGAAGCCAGCGGTCAAAGGCAAGCAAGTGGCTTTCACTGGTTTTGATCAGGACGGGAAGCCTGCCAACTATACGTTGTTGATCAAGACTCCGGAGATGGCGACGGCGCTTGGGGATGCGTTGAGGAAAGAGGCCGAGGCTGTTGCTGCTGCTACATGAGATGCATCGCTGCAGCTTTGCCTGGCTCTGTGGTGTATTGACCTTTGCAGGTTCTGACCCGTGGATTGCGTAGAATACGTCGCCCTGTACAGAGCTGATGCTTGCGATTTTAACCCTGCAGCTGTCTTTGTGGGCAAGGCTAAGGATGTTCATTGTGATATGCTAATGAAGCTAGCACCTCGCTAGCATTGTCAAGTATCTCCGAGCGGTAACCCCCTGCAGCTGAGAGCTTGCGCGTTGCTAGGGTCATCTCAGCAGCAAGCAAGACACAAAGCACCAACTGCTCTAGCAAATTCATAGGCAGCATCGGTCAGAGATCAATAGGAGAGAAGCTATCAATAAAAGACACAAGAAAGAAGAGCAGAATGGATCAGCTCAGTCGATTGCTTGCTGGTAGAGGTGGTGGTGGTGGACGGGGTGGTATGCCTCAGCCTGAGACCGTACTGGCGGACAAGTGAGTAGCTAGAATCTTGTATACCTTCTCTCCCGCTCAAATAAGGGAGAATAGGCTTTCGCGATCTCAGCTGACGACATTGCAGCGGTGAAGTTGTCCACATTTCATCACTCGCGTTGTTGAAGGTATGTCCAGACGCAGTTACCTTGTGACAAGCTGACATGTCAAGATGCTCAAGCACGGTCGTGCTGGTGTGCCGATGGAAGTTATGGGTCTCATGCTCGGAGAGTTCGTAGACGACTACACCGTGCGTCGCGTCACCATCACGATCGTATCCCAGCTGATAAACTCAGATCTCTTGCGTAGACGTCTTTGCCATGCCTCAATCAGGAACTACAGTAACAGTCGAATCAGTCGACCACGTCTTCCAAACCAAGATGCTGGACATGCTCAAGCAGACGGGTCGACCAGAGATGGTCGTAGGCTGGTATCACTCTCACCCTGGTTTCGGGTGCTGGCTTTCTGGTGTTGATGTCAACACTCAGCAAGTACGTTTCAAGCTTATGTAGAGCACAGCTAACATGGCAGTCATTTGAGCAACTTCACCCCCGCGCCGTCGCTGTCGTCATTGACCCTATCCAATCCGTCCGCGGCAAAGTCGTCATTGACGCTTTCCGATCCATCAACGCTCAGTCCCTCATGATGGGCCAGGAATCCAGACAAACGACGAGTAACATTGGTCACCTCAACAAGCCAAGCATCCAGGCCTTGATTCACGGCTTGAACCGGAGTTACTACAGTTCGTCATCAAGGTTGATGGCTAACACTGACATACAGGTTTGGCGATCGCCTACAAAAAGACGGAAGCAGAACAAGGCATGCTCATGAACCTGCACAAGAAAGGTTGGACAGAAGGTCTCAAGCTTCGCGATTTCGAGGAGCACTCGCACGGTAACGAGAAAGCAGTCAAGGAGATGCTTTCTCTTGCGTCTGCTTATACCAAATCTGTGGAAGAGGAGACGACCTTGACGGCTGAGCAGCTCAAGACGAGGCATGTGGGCAAGCAAGATCCCAAGCGTCATCTGGAAGAGGCGGTTGAGAAGACGATGGCGACGCAGGTTACGCAGAGCTTGGCTATGGGGGTGTTGGCGGAGCTTTAGATGCATTCATGTCGTAACGCTTGACTTGGTCAGGACGCCTTTGATGACCATGACTCGTGTAGCCCAGTTTGCGACTGAATTGTCATCATGCCTGAAGTACGGATGAACGAAGGAGACCGTCATTTGCCTGATATTTGGTGTTAAGCTGCGCGAAGGCTCTTGCACAACTGTCTCGTCGCGTGCATTCAAAACGCTGCAGCGACGTCTGCCTGGTAGTCCCTAGTCTGCGGATCTCTTCACAGTCAGGCTTAGCTTTCGTTTGGCTCTTTGAAAGGCTGATCAAGGGAATCGCACTGGAATAGGTCGAGACAGATTTGCCACCGACGTGGCACCAAGCGCCGCAAGCGGCGTAACAAGGTTAGGTGGCCTGCCATCCCATTGACCCTCTGATCCACGGATCATAATTGATTTGTACATGTCGCCAGTGTTGGCCTTTATATATCTACCTTTGCCACCTTGCCAGTATCACTCTAGATCTGGGCCTCTTGGCTAAGATCATGTGTAGTATCTGTTCTGTAACTAGTTGATTCCTGTTACGTATCCTACGAGGTACAAAGTCATCTATATTTCTCTTTGCCGAGCTGTACCTCTGAAGCTTGCTTCAAGTCTGCTCAAGATGTCGTTGTCATTGCACTATCGGCTTCTGATGTCAAGGTATCTTCCTTTTTGTTTGGATTAGACTACTTCATTCGCCACTTGAGTTGAGGAAGGATGAAGATTGTTGTTTGCACTTCTTCGCTGTTGTACACTACTATACAACAAGTAAGATTGCAGCTTACTGAGCGATACTTTTAGGTCTAGCGCTGTCGGAGAAAGGGCAGGGACGAGCCGCCACGCTTCGACATGACACGTCAATACAGTATCAACAATCGCAAGCTAACCCCTCTTGTCCAGCAAGTGTTATGCAGACTATCTTTCACCATCTTTCTCACCAAAACAATGTCGAGCTTTTCTCTACCTGCGCCTGTCAATACATACGCAGGTCAGGACGCTCTGAAGGGCGTAGGCGCCAGGCCGAACGGTCAGGCGTCGACCAGTAACGGTGCGAATGGCAGTGGCAATGAGGAGAGCCAGTACAGGCCGCCAAAGAAGAGCGATGCCTTGAAAGAGGGTCTCATCTTCCCTGCCAAAGCTATCAGAGGTGAGTAGCAAGCATGATTCAACGACAATGCTGACAGATAAAAGACATCATCGATAAAACGGCGCTACACATTTCCAAGTCGCCAACTCCCATCCTCCTTGAAGCCAAGATCAAGGAGCATCAAAAGATGGATCCCAAGTTCTCGTTCTTGAACGACGAAGATCCCTATCACCAGTACTACCGCTTCATGATTGAAAAAGTTCGAGAAGACGCTGCGGACGGGACAACAGCTGCTGCAACTGCTGCTGCTGCCGCTCGAGCAGCCGCCAAGCCCGCCGAACTCGAGAGACAAAAGCTGCCCGAGCCAAGGCTCCTCGAGTTTGTCGTCGACATGCCGAGCGTGACAGCCCAGGACCTCGACATCCTGAGATTGACAGCTTTGTTCGAAGCTCGTCGCGGTCGTTCATTCCTCGCGCAGCTGTCGCAGCGTGAAGGTCGCAACTTTCAATTCGACTTTTTGCGACCGCAGCACTCGCTTTACGGCTATTACAACCGAACGGTTGCGCAGTATGTCAAGATCTTCAATCCTTTGCCGGAGCAAATGGAACGTTTGGAAGAGGACAAGTGGGCTACGCTTGAACATGCGCGAGAGCGTGCGGCGTATGAGAAGCAGAGGCGGTCGAAGAATCAGGCGCAGCAGAAGGAACAGGATGAAGAAGCTGGTGAGTGATCGAAGTATATGACAATGCTGACGGATAGTTGCATTCGCCGAGATTGATTGGCAAGACTTTATCCTGGTCGAGACGATCGAGTTCACGTCAACAGATACCGAGCTTGCACTGCGTCCACCCATCTCGATCAAGCAGATGCAGTCCATGTCGCTAGCGGAGAAGCGCATGGCATCGACGATCCAAATGGAAGAGGCGGTGCCGACGGTCGAGCTGCCTTCGCAGAGAGGTTCCACTGCTGCGGCCGCGGCTCCGGCAGATGACGTCGAGATGGAGATGGAGGTGGATGATGACGGGGATGATGCATCCAAGGCTGAGCAGAATTCTCTGGCGCAGGAACAGGCGAGGGCGAGAGAGTTGCAGCGTGCTGCTATGGAGAGCAAGGGATTCAAAGTCAGGAAGGATTACGTGCCGAAAGGTGAGTCATCGTGTGATATGTGATAGGGAAGCTGATGATAGGTCTTTCCGGCAAGCAATCGACTGCCATGTCGAAATGTCCAAACTGTCTGCAACTCATTCCAGAGACCGAGCTTTCCGAACACATCCGTATCGAGCTCCTCGACCCGAAATGGAAAGAGCAGAAACAAAAGCTCGACGAACGCAAAGCACAAGCTGCCGTCCTTCAACAGGGTGCCGACGTTTCCGCCTCACTCAAAGGTCTCGCCAACGCCCGTACCGATCTCTTCGGCGACGAACGCGATGAAGATGAACGCAAGCGCCAAGAGGAAGAGGAGCGTCTGCGTCGTCGTGAGCGCGAAAAGATCATCTGGGACGGTCATACTGCTTCCAAAGCTTCTACGGAATCTACGTTTCAGGGCAAGTTTAGTGTTCAGGATCAGATGAGACTTGCGCAGGAGAAGGCGGGTTTGCCGACCAAGGGGGATCTGCAGGGTCCTGGCGCGGGATTGAGGCCTTCGGCGCCGCAACCGGGGAAATTGGGCAAGGATGGGTCGATCAAGGCTGGTCCGCAGGGCCCTTCGCAGCCTTATGCTTCTGGGGGTGGTGGGGCACCGGGTCAGGCTCCTGCGCTTCATCCTTCGAGAATGGCTGCGCTTGGTGGGGCGCCTGTTGCGCCTGCCCCTGTTGTGGGACAGACCAGGCCTTTCGAAGGTGATGCGGGTGGTGCTGCCAAGCGGCAACGCGTTGAGAAGCTACCATACGGTCAGCTATACAGCGTGAGTCCCCTTCCTTTCCCCATGCCCACAAGCTGATGAAATCAGGAATACGACTGGATCATGACGCATCAAATCCCAATCTCCGTCTCCGTTCAACTACCCAACATGCCCGAAAAACCAGAATGGAAACTTGACGGCAGCGTCATTACCCTTCCCGACGTCCCTGCCAACGCCTTGTTCTCCAATGTGAGAGAACGCATTCGCAAGCATGTGGATGCGGATCTACCTGTTAGTCGAATCAAGATTGATTATCATGGCAAGGCAATGGCGAATACGGCGACGCTTGCGAGTGTGAATATTGATGAGACGGATTTGTTGGTGATGAGTATCAGGGATGGCAAGAAGAAGTAGATGGATGCATGGCTTGATTTGGTTTAGCTGGGTTCAAGGTGCTGGAAGTCGTGTTTTGCGGGTCTGAGTTGTGGAGATGTTAAGTCCGGATAGATGGCAGGAGGGCGGTCCATCGTGGCTTGGCTAGTCTCGGGATTGCAATGGCGGTCATTCTTTAGCTGACCTGACGCTTTGTGCTGCCAGTCATGAGACAGGAGACGTCCCGCTTTCGTTGGCTGAAAAAGTCATCGCACAGTTGATCGTCGAATCGTTCTCAAGGCGATAAAGGACAGGACGACGTTGCAATCACTGGCCGCAATACAATGATACATGTCCGCCTAATGGCTCAAAAATCTCCTGCCCTTTGCCCTTCTCCTCACCAGCATCTTGAATGCGTTTCTATCCCCCTTTGTCCTCGCCAAAAACCCATGCTTTCTCTTTCTCTTGCGCTGCGACGGCTGATACTCTGAGCCATACGTCACACTGCGTACTTGAAGTGTTTTTTGAAATGTAAAAGGGATGAGGGAGGGACGGGTGTTTTGCAACAGTGTAGAGGTTTGTGGGCGCAAAGCCGTGGAGAGTGAGAGGGATCGGAATGAGGAGGAGAGCGTTTGTGCGGCGTGAGCTGGGACTAGAGGCCTGGCGATGATGGGTGCCATGACGCGAGCACTTGTGCTTGCTCTTGCGAACATGGAGAGCAGTGGAAGACGAGGCATTATTGCCTTTGTAGCTGCTTGACTAAGGATAGCAAGCTGAGGATGTTCCAGTTGTCGAGGATGGATTAATCGTCGAATTTTAGTGAAACAAATATAAGGACCTAATAGTGCACCCCTTGACTCCAGCTCGGCCTCCTCCTGGAACCGTCTTAACTTGCGTAGATCACTGGCAAGATAGGGAATCAGAGCACAGCGCACAGAGACCATAGACAGCACAGCACAGTCTATTGAAAAATTCGCAAAAAATGGCAGCACCGGCACCAGCACCCTCAACAGTCGCCGCTTCCTCTACACCAGCCATCATCACTCAACCTCCTCCCGCCAGCGCCTCAAGAGATGGCAGAATTCACACCCACTCGCACATCAAAGGTCTCGGTCTCGCAGATGATGGTACAGCCATGGAGCAAAGCCAAGGTTTCGTCGGTCAACGTCTGGCTCGCGAGGTCCGTCAAACATCCTTTGTGTAACTGACAACCAGGCATTGGGTCTTCATCTCGCTCTCCTTCGCTTGAACCGTCATTCAGGTCGACCACTCCTCCTTGTTGGTCCTCCAGGGACGGGCAAGACCGCCTTGGCTCTGGCATTAGCTCAGGAGCTCGGTCCAAAAGTTCCATTCTGCCCAATGGTCGGATCAGAAGTCTTTAGTGGGGAAGTTAAAAAGACTGAAGTCCTTGGGGCTTGTTTTCGTCGTGCTATCGGCTTGAGGATCAAGGAGACGAAAGAGGTGTATGAAGGAGAGGTGACGGAACTTACGCCTTCAGAGGCGGAAAACCCTTTGAGTGGCTATGGCAAGACCATCTCCCATGTCGTTGTCGGCTTGAAAACTGTCAAAGGTACCAAGCAGCTTCGACTTGATCCGAGTGTCTATGAGGCGATTCAAAAGGAGCGTGTGGTGGTGGGAGACGTTATCTATATTGAAGCCAACACTGGGGCCGTCAAGCGTGTTGGGAGGTCGGATGCGTATGCGTCGGAATACGACCTCGAGGCGGAGGAATACGTCCCTCTGCCCAAGGGTGATGTCCACAAGCGCAAAGAGCTTGTCCAGGACGTGACCCTGCATGATCTTGATATGGCCAATGCGAGGCCGCAGGGCGGTCAGGATATCATGAGCGTCATGGGGCAACTCGTCAAGGGTGGACGAACAGAGGTCACGGACAAGCTTAGGAGGGAGATCAACAAGGTTGTTGATCGCTATATTGAACAGGGTGTTGCTGAGCTCGTTCCAGGTGTGCTTTTCATCGACGAAGTGAGTCCATGTCTTGACCTTCACGTTCAACTAACAACAGGTCCACATGCTCGACATGGAATGCTTTACCTACCTCAACAGAGCCCTCGAATCCCCAATGTCCCCATACGTCGTCCTTGCGTCCAACCGCGGCATTTCCACCATCCGTGGAACCGAGTCCGAAGGCGATATCGGCATTCTCTCCCCCCACGGTCTCCCCATCGACCTCCTCGACCGCTGTATGATCGTCCGCACTCAAGTCTACCGCCGCGAAGAGATTCGCAAAGTCCTAGACACAAGATGTAAAGTCGAAGGTCTCGGCGTTGCGCGCGAGGCGTTGGATAGGCTGGCGGATGAGGGAGAGAGGAGCTCGTTGAGGTATGCGTTGCAGTTGTTGACGCCTGCGAGTATTCTGGCGAGGACGGCGGGGAGGAATGAGATTTCTTTGGAAGATGTAGGAGAGATGAACGATCTCTTCCTTGATGCCAAGAGATCGGCGGTTATTCTGAGGGAGCTGGATGCGGCGCCGAGGCTGTTTTAGAGATGGATGCGATGCATGCGTGTACAGTGCGTTTGGGGTTCGTGCTTGTTTGAGCTAGTGATTGCTACGTTTCTTGTCGTCATCATCATCTGCTTCTTCCTCTCCAGCTCCTCCTCTCCGAGCTCGACTCCTCTCCTTCTCCCGCTTCTCTCGATTTTGAGCCTCCATCTCGGACGCCTCATCAATCGTCTTGTCAATATCAATCTTCTTCTCCTCTTTCTTCATCACGCCTTGACCAGATTTCGAAGAAGGCTCAATGAAACCCGCTCCCTTGGCTCGAGGATTCTTTGGACGCTCAAACGATTGATCAAGGTTTTCCAGTTGACCTTTCCATTCAATGTCGTAGTCTGCTGCTAGACGGGCAATCTCTGCGCGAAGGGATTTGGCGGTCGCGACTGTTTGTCAGTTTGTGACGGATTTCCAGCTGACCTGTTTCGGACCAATGAGCGATATCGAGTCCGTGCTTGCGGTAGAGTGCTTGCTGTCGAGACGACACACTCATATCGAGCATTGATGAATACGAGACTTCGCGGTTATGCTTATCGTCAGCGCCATTGGAGCAAGGGAAAGACAACGTACGTAGAGGAAGAATGCATAGCCGCATCCGATGGTGAAGAGCCCGACAAGATAGGTGATGGGTTCCATTGCATCCCAGCCGTATTGCGAGTAGAAGGCTAATGTCAGTGGGGCAAGGAAGATGGCTTACTGAGACGGAAAACGACACCCCAGTATGCCGCCAGGCCAGCTAGACCGGCTGTAGCTAATCGGCGAGCACCTCGGTGTGCTTCTTGATCAATCCTGAAGTCAGCACATCGCTGTTAACCATACTCACTCCCTTTTCTTCGCGTTCAATTGATCAAGCTCCTTTGTAATCTTCAACAATTTCTGACGAAGATATACCGTCCGCGAAGCAAAACTCGGGATCAAGATGGTCATCTCTAGCTGTCTCGGCTGAACACCCTCCTTCGCTTCGGGCGTAATCAAGATTGTGAAATTCTCACTCTGAGTAGACTGCTTGATGAAATCACCTAGATCGGTACTCTGACTCCAGCGGACCATCTGCTTGTCCCCTTCTCCACTTTGACGATCCTTCTGGATCGGACCACCTTCATTGTGCTCTTGATCTGGCTCTGGATCACCTGGTTTTCCACCTGGGACGTGGTCGTCTTTGCCTGTGAGAGCGAGGTATTCAATATCTGCGTTGCGCTCGACGAGCGGCAAGGAGCCTGTAATAAGGCGAGAGAGATGCGAAAGGGGTTGGGATGGATGGAGCAGGAAGGCCGTTGTGGTTGGCGTCGCATCAGAGCCAGCACCTTTGCCGATCAGACTCGATGGCAATGGTAGCAGGAGCTTGAACAGGTGACTTGTGGTAGGTGAGAGCCTCCCTGTCCAAGGCGAACGCTGCTTTGCCTCCTTCTCCAAGGATGTCTGCTCGTTCTTCGTGATACCCGCTTCGAGCTCAAAATCGGAGCCAGGTTTTGCCTCTGACAAGAATCGAGAGTGGGCGACGTCGACGGCATCGTTGGCTTTGACTTGGACGAAGTGCCGTTTTGCTGGCAGCTGTAGGAGGAACACTCTGGATACCGTTCGAGACGAGCATGCCAAAGGGCGTGCAGCTTGTAGCAGCATCTTCCACTTGCCAGGGTTAGTCAAGTTCTCGAGGGCGTCCCTCTCCTCAATGAACTTCAGCCTTCACCTTACTTGACCCTTGACAATGAGACCTTTTGCTTGAATATGACCGGAATGACAGGGTAATGAAGACATGACGATGCACCACAAAGTCCGGTGCCTGAACGTTCGGCATAATCAATAATTTGCAGTTATATTGGTTTGCAAGCGAACGTGCCAGACGCCTCCATGGCTCAGGGGTAAGGCGTCCCCTTCGTAAGGGGAAGATCGACGGTTCGATTCCGTCTGGAGGCATTTGTTTTTGCATACTTTTTGACGGTTGCCACCCGTCGCTCAATTTGGAATGCAGGCGTCCGCATAATCGGACAAGCAAGACGTATCCTACTGTAGCCTCGAGTCACGCTCAGATATCTGTAGAGGATTTGGAACAAATCGTTATTTGGTCGGACAGTCTCTTTCGCTTTTGATGTTTTGCACTGACAACTCAGGTTTTTGGCATGCATGCTGCCGTTTGCCACTTTCAAAATGCCACTTTTCTTCATGACGCTCTGCCTCGTGTGTGTCTACCCCTTTCTGCATAGACAGCAACGACGACGAATACTTCAGCAGCGCAATCCAAGATGGGGGAAGATAGCTGTCCTATACTCTGGCTCGACAAGAGCGATCTTCTACACGTTGCAACGTTGGTCATGATCCCGGATTGGGATGGCCCTGTCTCCAGGCAGAAAACAAGCCGGCCCGATTTGCTCTCGTACTTCAGGTTGTCTCAGACTTGTCGTGCTCTGCGATCCACTCTGGTGAAGCCAGACAAGAACAACTCGTTCTGGCGCTTGCTGTTGCTCCAGGTCGGTCAAGGTCGTGCTTGTCATCAAGAGGGCTTGAAGCTCTTGTAGGACTTTTCAACGGCCAGGACAGACTCAAGATGTCCGCGTACGATAAGTACACCGACAAGTCTTGGGCAGCCATAGCGAGACCGATGGCTCGTGATGGTCATCTCGAAATTAATCGTGGCTACTACCTTGGCCGAGGTAATGCTCCAACTTGGGTCGAGGGCTCAGACGAGTTTGCCTACTATATCGGGGGTCGTCGGGAGGGTGGTGTCCGATATCAGTGCCTTCGTGAGTCCACGGGATGGACAGAGCTGATCCAGTTCAGCAATGATACCATACCCAGAGGTTCATCGGGTCTTGAGTGTCAGCGAGATGAAAAGCCACAGTGTAAGTCGATGCAATCATTACGGACTGATGACAGGTTCCACTCAGCGACGCGCTTGTCGCCGATCACTTCGACTTAGAACCCACTTCAACGCCCGTTAATGTCGCTCCCTCTTCCTTTATCAGCAGACCTGCCATTCCCGAACTCAAGATCTTTCTCTCGCTCGAGGGTCGTAGCCTCCTGCAGCTGGGCAAGGTGTGCCAATTGTATGAAAATCCCCTGCAAGATCTGGCCAAGCGGCACAAGGTCACCCTTGACCATGATGTGGTGCCCGACGTTGCTATTCTTAACGACATCCCACTGAGCGTCAAAAATCCGAACGGGATCACCGTTTGGGATTGCGTGTTGGTCGTTCAAGTCTGGTAAGACACGCTATTGCCTTCCACAGTTCCACTGACAATGAGGCTTCTCAATCTTGATCCCCTGCCACCCCAGCTCCAACTCTGTCTCGACATCTTCAACATGATTGCCGAACAAAAGAGTATCGAGCCCTTGAACGAGACTGCCTACTTCTGGCTACGTCCGCACATTGTAAGTCATACCACGCTGAACAAGCTAACGCCAGCCGTCGTATCACAACGATTGACAACGAGCTTTTTGGCGATGACTTGCAAAATGTCCTCATCCAAGGCGGCGTACTGCACTTGCGCCTGTCCTTTTCCTGCCACGACTTTCTCAAACCATCCCCCAACGACACCTTCATGGCTCGGGCGAGAACTGCCTCCTCGACAGCCTTTGATGCCGTTTTCGGTCATTTCACCGAATCGCAGCAAGAACTTGTACGGCAAGAACTTTCGAATCCATGGTCCCTGATGACCACACTTGAAATCCTAGGAAAACGAGGTGATCGCGACCTAGTAGGCGTCTATACCGAGGCGTATAGAGCCTTTCTCGAGCAAGTTTGGCCTGCTGTCGCCGGTGGGCCTGATACCGACGCGAGCAAAGCCTTTCACGAGCAAGTAATGGCCAGTGTCATGAAAGACATTGCTGGTAGCCAGCATAAGATGTGAAGGATAGGGTGTTAGCGTCTCTTGTACATAGCAGGTGTCATCAGTGACCTGAAATTGTCTGCGAGCCCATCTTCCCGCGTGGCGTCAGCTCCGTACTGCCCCAGTTTTTGTCGAAAGGCGCGAGATACTTTGTCGCCTTTGTCGTAGTTTTCTTGGTGCCAGAACATCCCAGATACACCCTCGGAAGTCAGCTATCAGCCAATCAAGTCCACCCCATGCGAAACAACACCTAGCTCCAGGTTGTGCTGAGCTGATCTGAGCATCACCACAAATCTTCATTCTCTCATATTTGCCTGCCGCATTTGCCACCCGATCCAGGGCGGGCTCCATTTCCTTGATCATTCACAGATGATAATGTTACATCTCAATCAGCTACGGCGCGTTCGCATAAACAGCAGCGACGCTAGCGTCGGCATACAAACTCGAGCGTCTTTCGGAACGACCAGAAAGCGACTTGTCCGTATTGGATCTGTAAAGTCAGCATCACGCATTCAGCTGCTGCTGCAGCTGCACTCACCTCGTCATCTGAGACGCAGCAGGCTCAAGGCACGAAAGCGGTACCATCCCTCTCTCGGAATTCCCATTCTCACATAGACACCAACCATCATCGTATGCCGTGTGCAGATACAGCTGTTGATCCGGAACGATAGCGAGCTCGTCATCGAGACTACGGACGAAAGCTTGTTTGACGCGGACCATGCCGCCGTTCACGAGGCCGTGGGACGGAACTGCGGGCGCGGTGGGTGCAGCGACTGGCGCGTACACTGGGTAGGAGGGTTCAGAAGGAGTCATGTAGGGCGCTTGGGGTTGGTATTGTTGGGTGTGAAAGGTGTTAGCCATGGGTGGTTGGGGTTGATAGCCTGGGTCAGAGACGTAGGATGGCTGCATAGCGTAAGACTGGTTCTGCGAGGGAGGAGTGTAGGGCTGTATATCAGCGCCGCTTCACGTACAAGCTCAAGACTCACTTCGATCTCATCCTTTTCCTCGTAGCCTGCAGGCGGGTTCCATTCCATGATGGAGGTTCTGTTAGCGGTCCGCTTTGCTCTTGCTCTTTTGCGGAAAGAACGCGTAGCGAGGATACCAATAATGACAAGGAGTGCAAGTCCACCACAGGCGATACCGACAATCTGACATTAGCATCCGTTGCACCCATGCGTGGTACTCACAGCTCCGGTGCCCAGACCTGAACCAGATGAAGATGTCGAGCCATTGCTGCCCTCGGCCAATGCCGAGCTAGTCGCAGAGGCGGACGACGAGGAGCGTGTTGATGAGGGTGCGATAGCACTCGTGCTCGTGACAGTGACGACGGCAGGTGCGACTGAGCTGCTCGAGCTGGGAGCGAGCGCAGCAGAGGAGGATGAAGATGAAGAGCTTGACCTGGTGGCTGAGGAGGTAGAGCTGCTGCTTCGAGTCGATGAAGATGTTGTTGTGCTGATTGAAGATGTGCTGGGTGTCACTCGGGCGACTGTTGTTGAAGTGGATGATGAGGGCGGAGCGACTGGTGGGAGAACCGAGCTGGATGCCACGGAGGACGTAGGTGTCACGACCACTCGGGCAGAAGCTGCATGTCAACAAGGTCTATGAAGTAATGGTCACTCACTAGACGTCTCCTGCTGCACGGTCTTCAACGGAGTCGACGACGTCGACGTCGGCGTCGGCGTCGCCACCGGCCTCACAGCAGTAGAAGAGGAAGACATGTCGTTGTCGTTTGGCACCGGGCCTTGTAGTCGTGTTGCAACGATGGGTTCTTCCATATCAGCTTCCACTCCTCGATTGCAACGAGTGGCTCCACACACACACTACTGACCACGAGGCTAGATGCGGTAGCGTGAGAGTCGAAAAGAAGCAAAGGAAGCTTTAGGGTTACAGGCTGTTAAAGGAGGTAATCACACAGGACGGTTGAGTGGGTTGTATGTACGGTACGGTTCAGGAGGTTGAATGTTAAGATGATCGACTATGATTGCACGAATTGGATCAAACTGGGTTCATCAAGTTTCACATCTCGTCCGGCCTTCCGACGCTAAGTCTATCTCAAGGGACATGTCAGTTTCACATTCAGGGAATAGCTTTGGCCGTCAAAACAACAAACCACGTGGTAGTTTACGAGATAATATTGGCACAAGTATTCATACAGATCATCAAGAATAAAACCCTTCCAATTTCCAATCTACGCCAAAGCGTTTTCCACATCCGCACTCTCCTCATTGTCCTCCATCGAACTAAAGTTGAGGAACGCAGCAGGACGATGCACCTCGTCCCAAAACCCAACAGGCTGATCCATCGTCATCGAGTAGGGCATGGTCGGTGCAAACTGCTGGGTCAAACCGACACCATAGTTCCACACGCGACCGACAGGACTCAGGCAGGTACCGAGGATACGGTCACTGAGAAGCAACTGCACCTTGCCTGCCATGGTCGGGTTGTAACCCGGCGCAGAGCCCGTCACGTCGTCGTTCTTGCGACCCCACTCGAAGCCGGCAACGCTCAGCTCCCAAGCGTTGAGACTGATCGAACCAGGGGTAAAGGCACAGGTGACACAGATCGACTGCGGTCCCCACTCTGGGTTGGCAGCCATGATCTTGGCCTGCGTCGTCACGTCCTGAGGAGACATGCCGCGCTCAGAACTCTGCGTCTTGATCCAACCCAGAGGCTCCATGTCTTTGAGCAAAAAGTCGTGCTCGGGCAGCTTGTTGGGCAGGTCAACAGAGTTGTTGTTACCGCGCTGAGGGATCCAAGCAATAGCCTGAGATGTCAGCATTGCTCGAAAATGTGCTTCAGACTCACCTTGATCTCCTTGACTTGCCGGTTGTCGGGAGGCGAGGAACCGTATAGGTAGGCCACAACCTGCGTACGAAGATCGGCATTGACAATGAATGTCTTGAGCACGTTCTTGGGCATCACGTAGGTGAGACTGCCAGCATCATCCTTGACGTCGTCATTGCTGCGATTGTCAGCCCAGCTCTCTTGATTCAAAAATAACTCACCCGACAAAGATGTGGTTGACACGAAGCGGCAAGTTGGTCGCACTGATAGCACGGATACGCCAGTCAGACTTGGACTTGAAGACCTCTTGCTCGTAGTTGGTCGTGGTAACAGTCTGAATTTCGTCACCGTGGCTACAATGTCAGCATCATCGCAACAGCAGAGCCATATCGCTCACATGTTGGTCGTCTTGGTCTGCAAAGCAGTGACCTGCGCTTGCGCCTCGGAAGCCTTGTCCAGCTCGGCAGCCTGCTGACGCTGCGCCGATGGGGCCGAACTAAGCACTGTCAGCAAAGCCTAAGCCTACCGTGGAACTCACATCTCCATACCGAGGATGATATCTCTGATCTCACTCGCTGTCAAGGACGAAACACTGACACTGTTGCGCTTGCCAAAGTCGGCAAGAATGAGATCCTTGAGCGCGACTTCGACCTTCATCCACTCCTCGTCGGTCAGTGAAGGCCAGATGTCTGCGAATTAGTACAGGCTCAAGCAGATACAGCAAAGGTAACGTACGATAGGTCTGAGTGATTGTTGCCTTGTCAGGACGGAGGATGATCTTGGCCTTCTCATTGTTGACGTGCAAAGCACGCAGCAGAAGAATCAATCGAGAGAATGCCGTGTACGACGAGATCGACTTGAGCCAGTCATCGTACAAGTTGAAGAGCACCATCTGAGGTTGACTCGCGCGCTAAGAATGATCAGCGCATATCGAGCAGGAGATTGTACTCACCAAGATCAAATCACCAAACTTCTCCATCTTCATCGTCGCCTGGAACGGCAACTGAAGCTCACTACCCTTGATGACAATGTTGGGGAAATCGAGCAAATGGACCTCGAGAGGGTCAAGCATACCCTTACGGGTCACAATGACCTGCTTGGGCTGCTCCTCGACTGGCAGCGAACGGACAAGCGCAGCGACTTCCTCGGCAGTCTTCCACTTAGCCAATTGACCGAGACGCTTCTGACCAGCCCAGACGGACGTGTGAATGATCTGATGGTCAGTTTCGTCGACTGCGAGAAGAAGTAGAACATACCTTCAAGAACAATTGACCGGTACGGGGGTTGAAGATGAAGATGGCACCGTTGATAGGCTTGGTCTAACAATTGTCAGCAAGTGTCTTTGGGAGATTGATGACTCACCGTCAAGTTACCCTCGAACGTCTTGTGGATGGTGACACGATAGACGTTGGTGTCATCCACGAACCACATGATCTGGTTAGAGAACAGCTCCGAGTCTGGCTTGGTCAGCTGCACGTTCCTGATGAATGTCACGACTGACAGTTCTGCGAGTTGAGGTACGCCTCAGTCGGCTCGGACGAGTAGAGCTGCAGACCCTTCCTTATGCGCTCACGCAAGACGTAGAGAGCAGGGTTGGCCTTCATGATCTTGCCCATGGCGCTCGTGATGAGCTGCTTGCTTCCTGGGATCCAGACACCGTAAGCCGAGTGCATGTTGTACGCGAGGTCGATGGCGATGAGAACACCAGTGGGCGAGGGGTAGATACTCATGCTGTCGGACGTGTAGTCGAGGTACTTGGCTCTCGCGTAACGCTCCACATCGTGCGAGTCAAAGTCACCCCAGCGAAGCTGCACATCGATCCAGTACTTGGAGCTCGTGGTGCCCTCGAAGATGTCCTTGCCGTCGGTAAGCAGCGAGGGCCTCGAAACGTTCCACTTGTAACTCGAGAAGAGGAGAATGCTGCTGATCAGCGACAGTTCGTCACAAAGTGCTCTACTCACTCGGAAGCCGACGAGTTCATCTTGTACGATTTACGGGGGCTGAGCTGGTGAGTATTATCCAGTATCATGCAGTACTAAGTGTACGCACTGAATCGTCTCCTTCTGGACAGTTTCAATCTGAAGAGCCTCGAGCTCCTGGTCGAACACTTGACACTGAAGACGTCAGCGAAACTCTTAAAGGCGTGGAAACCTACCAAATCCATGGTGACCGACTCGTGGATCTTCTGCCACAAATGGGCACGGAAGATCTGAATGAGCGAGATCTTGAGCGTAGGGATCTTTCCATGCATCTACGACATATCAGCTTGCGAACGGATGACAGAAACACTCACGAAAAGACCAGTCAAATCAAGCTGGACCATGAAACCAACGTAGACGTTGGCACTGACATGTCAGTTTCACCCAGAAATCACGCTGCAGACATACCGGTTGATTGTGGGACTCCACCACAATGTGAAACGACGGTTCGGGATTTGGTTCAAACCGGATCGTCTGTGTGGCTGTCAGCGCAGAAAGGAGATCAAGCATTGAGACGTACTGAGCGTTGGTCAACTTCTTGAACTTCATCGACTCTTCGAAGCCTGACGCCTTCTCCCAGAAGAGACCCTCCCAAGTAGGGAACTAGACGTCAACACGGCATGCAGCACGGATGCCAGGTACTCACAGCAGTACCAGCAAACAGACTGTGAGCCAGAATACCCTCAACACCTCCAAGTGCGGCAATGACATCGACACGGTAATTGTTCAACTGCCAAAGCTTACCGTCGTGACGCTGAGACGTCCACCAGAAGGGGTTGTGCTTCAAGAGACGGTACTGCGCAAAGTGAATGCGCACACGCCATCCCTTGTCGTAAGCAAGAGTCTGTCTGTCCTTCTGGAACAGGGTATTGATTCTCGGAAGACCACGGTCCTGATTGAGTTAGCAAGTCCTGTCTGATCGCACAGACGTACCCAAGAATCCTCAAGGTCTTCCAAAGTCAATCTTCGGTTCTGAGCAGTGGCCTCCTTGCGCTGAAACAGATCAGCGCTTGAAAATGAGACACGAATTACTGACCTTCATGGCGTACTCGCTCCAGACGCGCACACTATCCTCAAACTCTGCTGACCACGGCTGCAAGTACCGGTACAAGTTGGGACTGACTCGTTAGCAGATTTCAAATCAACCACTCGACTCACATGAGCTGATCCGCCTCGTGAGTCATACCCGCACGGAAGTGCGTGATACCTCCGGCGTCGGTCTGCCGAGAGAAGCGAAGGTCGGACTGAGGGATGAGGACGAAGCCCATACTCAACATGCCGAGACCACCAAGCTCCTTTGGAGAGTAGAACACCACGGGAGGGAATCTAGAAGGCATCTTGGAGTTAAGACCGATCTTGACACGAGTCTGAATCTTGTTCTCGGCCTTGACCAACGAGTCGAGCAGGGTCTCGGTGTGGATGACAGCCTCACGGTAGTAGGTCATGAGACCGATGATGGCCGTGTTCCACTTGTTGATGATCTTGGAGAAGGTGGCCGAACCGGAACTCATCAGGACCTGACGAATGCGGTTGTTGAACTCCTTGACACCCTGGTCTGAGACACGGAGGAAGGCTTGCGCCGTACGCTCCTTGGTGCTCTCCTGGGTGAGGTTCCAGACACCATCCTTGAGCGAGTACTGCTCGCCGTTCTGCGTGCGAACACGAGGCAAGATGCGGACCTCAAAGCCAAGCATCGAGAAGAGCAGCTGTGGGTTGTCCTTGGAGTAGACGGAGACGTATGTCTCGTCCCACTCGATGGTCGTGAGCGACCTCGGCAAACTGTTCTTGACGTTCCAGAACACTGCGCGACCAAGATTGACGTCGTGCTTGATGAGACGCATGCGGCAGTCGCGAGGCCAGCACCTCTTGTTGTTGTACCCGATGACGTTCTCGTTGTTTGGGTCAGGCATGACACTGAGGTAGCGCTGGATGAGATCGCGCGCCTCATCGGCCGAGAATCGGAACATGATGTGGATGCGATCGACGTAACGCGAGTAGAGGCGGATGGGATGGTGCGTCTCGGTCGCAGAGTCGCGGTATTGCAAGCTAACGATCAGTCACCGCACGCAATGCACTAAAACTCACAAGTTGTTTGGCATCTGAGGCGGGCCAGCCATCTCACTGGCACGCTGGAGACCAAGGATGAGGATGTCGAGCACAAGACCGTAGTACTGGAAGACGAAACTCGAGAATTGAAGACCACGGATGAGACCAAAGCCGTTGACGTGCGACATGTCCTTGAAGGTCAATGTCGTGTTGTTCTTGGCGGTAATGTAGTCGGCCAGATTGTGGTCCATGATCAATCGAAGAAGACGGTTGAGCAGGGTCAAGTCAATCTTCTCGTAAACACGAGACAACGCAGTCTCCATGATGACGTTGCACTCGCCCTCGCTCGTCTCCCAGACGTCGGACAAGTTGTTGATACCTTGGCACCACTTGTAAACAAGCAGGGGTGGAGGCTCAGAGTCGGAAGGCTTGATCCAAGCCGGGAAGAGGTGACGCTTGTCAGCCTCGTACCAGAGGAACTGGTCGAGATAAGCGTCAGTGATCTTCTCAACGGGCTCGATGTCGTAGCAAGGGATGAGCTTGTCGTACGTGTCAAAGAACTCGATACCGGTCTCCTTGAAAGCACGCTGAGTGAGCAGCAGACGCTTGATACGCGAGAGACAGTCGTGAGGGTTGTCGTAAGCCTGCTCAATCAAAGCGAGCTCTTCACGCTGCGACTGGTTCAGCCTGCCTTGCACGCTGTACGCCTCCTTGAGCTTCTCGAGGGCGAGAACAAGCAGCTTGGTGTCGTGCTTGTAGGACAGAGGGGGGAAGGGAATCGGCGTGAACTTGCGGCTCTCGAGCCAGTTGACCGTTGTCCTGTAGATGGCAACACCATCTTCGGGAAGGATGTAGGGACCGTCCTTGAGGTAGCCATTCTGGCGCTCTTGCTCAGCCTTGAGGTAGAGACGAGTCAAACGACCCAGGTTCTTCCTCGCCACGGCCTTGTCGACCGTAGCACCGCGCTGTAGTCTCTGACGGTTGCTGTATTGTCAGCAAGTTGCCATCTTTCTCCACTGAGACTCACAAGTGTGCCACTGACGTCCACCAATCAGCCTTGCTCTTGATGCTGGAATGTCAGCTTTGATCCAGACACGGGGAGCTGTACTCACTATCGAATGATGATCGACTCGACAGGAGCAGGCATACCAGGTACTTTCCAAGGAATGTTGGCCTTCCAACAACGCCAAGCCTCAGACAAATCTGCCTTGTCAGCTCTCGTCTCTCAGCACCCGTGGAAAACTAACGCTGCAGAATCGTCTTGGCCTTGTTTCCACGGATGGACTCGGGCATCATGTCGAGGATCTACTCGTCAGTCAAGTCGCAAGGCTGGACAATACTCACGTCGTGCATAATGGTGGCGCGCAACTCCAAATCAAAGTGGGACTCGACACGCTGCTTGGTAACAGTCTGCAAAGTGTCAGCATCTTCCACGCTACAGTCAAGCTGAACGCACCTTGGCGATACCCTTGCTGTTCCTGCCCTCAAACTGCCTAGCGAGCAAGTTGCCCAACCAGCGCTCAAGCAGAGGCACAATACCCCTCATGAAGAACAACCAAACTCTCCACCCAGGCGCCCAGAATCCAACTCCCGGACCCTTTCCAACAGGCCCAGTGTTGAACCGACTGTAGATCAAATGCTTCAAGTCCTTGCACATGCGGACCTGTCGCATAAGCTTGTACTTGTATCTGTACATGCCGGTCAATTGACCGACATGCGCAAACATGTATTGCAGACCATCGGCGAGCTGGAAAGCATCGACGTTGCCGAGTCGGAATTGACAGTGAGCGTCAACGACGAGTTTGGTGAGGCGAAGAATCTCACGACAGAGATGGAAGGCGTTTCCGAATCTCGACTTTTTACGCTCCTTGGTCGTAAGGGTCTTGATAGGCTTCAAGTTCATGTTGTAGTCGAGATGGAGGTAGTTGAGGTTCTTTCGGTGGATGAGCAGGTTGAGCATGTTGTAACCTTGACGAATGACCTGCAGACCAGCTTCGACCCAATCAAGCTGAGTCGTCTGGAAGAACTTGGTGTTCTTCAAGCTGCGGAAGAGATTGCGCTTGGTCATGGCCTTGGGCGAGCGGTGACGAAGTGCGTTGAGAACGTAGCACTTGAGAAGCTTTTGGTACGAGACACGAATCTTGACCGGCTGGCCGGGCGGACAGTGCTCCATGTAGAAGTTCTTGACAAGCGGAACGTCTTGCGCGCGCCTCGTCCGCCCAGCAAGCTTGTTGTAAGGGTACGGAGCATGGTAGAGCGCGATAGCATCAGCCGTGTACTCGTTCGTAAGCTCCTTATCAACCAAGAACGCCTCTGCCTCCTCTGGCAACTCGAACTCGTCTTCATCCTCGCCGAACCCAAAGACGGCATCTTCATGCGAGATCAAAGGCTTGAAAGCCTCCTGCACCACGCGCTGCGAGATCGGATTGATAAGTGGATCAAAGTAGAAGGCCGGTAGATCGGGATCGTCGGTCTTGATGTAGACGTTTTTGGGTTCGTGGTAGACGCCAATATGAACCGAGCGGGGAAGGGAGTTGTACAAGTGCGGGAACGCAATCTTGTATTCAGAGCGAATGGCACCACGGATTATGACCTTGTTGATGTCATTGAACTCGTTCCAATCTTCATCGAACGCCTCCATGTCTCGATACAGGGGCTCGAACTTGGGACCACCGGGCAAGGCAACGTTCAAAGCTTTGGCAGTGAAGAAAGCCTTGGGGTCGAACAAGTAGAAGGCGTTGTTGTCGCTGTAGTCACTGAGCAATTGACGACCGATGCGATACAAGTTGGCCATTTGAGGAAGGGTGAGCTGGAAGCTGCGGTACGAAGGGCCGTTGACCTGCTTGGTGTCGACCAGGGGCTTGGGGTCGTAGAACCACTCAAGGATCTCGGCATCATCCTCTTCGTCGAGCTCGAGCTGAATCGCCTCGAGTGGCTCGACGTCGAGAATATTGTCTCCGTAGTCCATGGGAGGCTCTTCGTCGTCGAAGGGAGGGAATCGCATACGCTTAAAGTGACGACGGTCACGCTTCTCACGACGCATCGCGAGCCACATGGATGCCCATTGAGCGTGGTACTGGTCGTGAGCTTATTCTTCAACGAACAATGAAACTTACCACGGGCTCGATGACTTTGGGCACATCGTTGACGAAAGTGATTGCGCCGGAAATGTGGTACAAAACCGGAACCTCACGAACTTGCTAAGAAAAGTCAGCGATGCCTAAGCTTCGATCGATATCCTCACCTCCCACGGGTTGGGAATGTTTTCAAGCAGTTTCAACACGGCGTGAGGAACGTATTTCAATGCGCCGAGGTGAACACGCTTGTCGTTACGGAACTGTCTATGAGCTCGTGTAACATCGCCAGCATTCGCCCTTGACTTACCTTGCGGTTCGACATGTCTCCGTGGTCCTTGATAATCTTTCGGATATGCTCTAATCACGCTCGTCAGCTCCCATCATCCAGTAAATCGCTCGATCCTCCGATCGCCACTTGTACATACCAGGGGGCAGATCCTACACGAACACATCAGCAACACCCCCAAGCACACAGCTCAAACCACTCACCACCTTGCCTCCATCGATCCCACCTCCACCACCCGACCTACGCTTCTCAGAGAAACGCTTCTTCTGCGTCTGTCTCCATTTCCTACTCTTCTTCTCTACTTCTTCCTGACTGAGACCGCCCAAAAAGGTGACATCCTGCTCAGGTACAGCGGCGTACGCCTGACTGTTTGGCCCGAAGCCTGGAGGATAGGACATTACTGTTCTTTGTCCCTTGTTTTGTAATCTCAAAACGGTGCAAAGTCAAGCTGGTGGCAGTGGCGATCAAGGGGTTAAGTAAGATCGGTCTTATATCGACTAACCCCGCGAGGCCATTCCTCGTTTCAGCTGCAGCTGTTGGGAGTCGGTTTCACAGTGCGTCCATCATGACTTTGCTGCCTAAAGCTATGCTATACACAGGCTAGGCGCACAGGGAGAACAAAACGGAAACTGGTTAATTCTGCGACGGTCTTAGTGTCGTTCATGACCCAAGTCCAATTGTTACAGCCGCGTGGCAAGAAGTCGAAGTATAGTACAAGCTTACGCGTCGAATCTCAGCCAGTGCAACACGAACTCTTCGTCCAGTCGATCACTAGCGACGAGCACATCTGGCAAGCTATCGTCGTTCAGGAGTTGAGCGTCTGCGAGATCACTTGACGCCAATGTCTAGCCCGACATGCTTTCCCAACGTGATCAACTGCACTGACAGGCTGGAGATGTAGCGTTCGTATGCTATTCAGAGTGATTGCAATTCGAGGTGCCCGTAATTTCGATCATGGCTGTTCAAGAGCTACCTGTGAATTAGCTTCAGTTTCTTCAACAACTGGCTGGTCTTCGTGACACAATCCAAGTTGCGACCGAATCATGACTTCGGGTGTTTCGGGCGGTTTGATGAAGACACCTCTTCGATAGGAATGCTATACACTTCCTGGACGCTCGCAACTTTCACTCCAGGAGAAGATAGTCCAAGTGTTGCACATGCGAGCTCTTCATTCGCCTCATCGCGTCAGGTCATCCGCATGCCTATCCATTCTCGCGAGGTAACTATCCTTTCCACTTCCACTTCCAAATCTCAATACCCTCCCAATCCTCATCGTCCCTTCCCCATCCCCACGCTTTCCCAACAGCCTTTGCAACTCTGCCTTTACTGACACGCTTCACGTCGAACCCCGCTTCTCGAGCGCTCTCAAGTGCCGAATCTATCAGTGCTGAATCTCGGCGCTCGAGCGCGACTAGGATCGGTGGAGGGTTGAGTTGTTCTTGGAGGGTCGAGAGGGTGCGGAGGGTCTGAAAGAGGGGTTGGAGGAGTGAAGGGTGGTAGAGTGTGTCGGTTGTTAGGATATAATCGAATAGAGGTCGGTGCGCCACTTTTGTCTGTTCTCCGATTTGAAGGGTGTTTGTTGGACTCGCGCTTCGATACATAAGATGTCCACCATCAAGACAGTCCCAATCCCAGTCCCAACCGTGACCGCCCTCGAACCAATCAAGTCTCGCAAACTTGACTGTACCCTTCACCTCTGCCCTCCCAATATTCCGCGCCAAAACGCCACTCAGCACAGGTTCCACATCCGTTGCCAGGACTTGATGACCCATATCACCCACGATCAACGCCAAAAGCCCAACGCCAGCACCGAGTTCCAAAATTCGCTTGGGCGTGTCGGGAAGGATATCATGGAGGTAGGCGGCCATGACTTGGGCTCCAAGCCAGAGAGTCGTACCTGTTGTACCGGTCCCGGTGGTATTGCTTGAATTGGAGCTGGCCTGTTGTTGCTCTATTTGAAATGTTTTGGATGGGTCGCGAGGTGCTGGATGCGTGATGTAGGGTAAGTGCTTTGTCTGCGAGGCGGGCACGGCCATGGCGACGAAATCTTGAAAAGTCAGTTTGCATGTGCGTTGACCGTCAGCTGTGGTCGAATGTGTCCAAGACCAAGACCATGACGATTTAAATAAGACTGCAGGTGCTCATGACATTGAGATAACGACTCACATACGACCGCAACTATCTCTTGTTAACAAATTCCAAAGAAAGTTTGTACAAGAATCAGGGCCAGGGCGGCATTACCCCAGATTTTGACCCCGTTTCATCACCTTCCACCACTTGCGCTCGGACCATAAGACACAGGGGAACTTGGGTGTGAAACAACGAGAACAAGGGCATAGCGGTAGGGGATACTGGCGAGGACAACAGTGGACAGAGGAGAGCCGGCACCAAGTAACACACCAAAAAAAACAAAAAACATAGAACGGAGAGTAAAGGTGAGCTTGGGAATTTAAGCGTATCTTGTCCTGTGGGATGGGTTCATACATACCAAGCCCTCGCCGCCCAGGTCAACCTAGCAGCGTGATTCACACACAGATGTAGGCATCTCAAGTCTCCTTTAGATGTGATAACCGCACACACGTGGAGAGTCGCGTGTGCTCGTCAGGGGGCAATCAACTTCATTGTCCAAGCTGGCATTGGTAGCTTAAACCGCGTCGAACAATGAAAAGGTCTCATACCGAGTCTAATTGTTCTACTCCGCGCAGACTTTAGAGTCTTCAAGCAACTGACATCCTCAGACTGATTCGGGTCAGCGAAAGTGCTTGTTGATATTGTCAAAGGACGCACGCTATCGAAGCCGACGGGATAGTCGGACCCGGTTCAACGTGAGTGAATGACATCTTCAGACTGCCTTTGGGCCAGACCCAAATGAGCTGATTCCAGACCAAGGCTCTTTCTTCCTTCAATCACACACGGCATGCCACTGAGCGGCACATCACCATCATTACCACCCCTCCCAACACTGCCAGCTCTCCAGCTCGCACCACCACTCCGAAGCAGAAGCAATCAGCGTATCAACACTCGACCTTCAAGTGCCGGTTCAGGTGCAAGTTCATCCTCTTCCTCCCCCTCTCGCTCCTTTTCTTTTTCCAATCGACCCCGCACCAAATCATCCGGCAAGCTCTCCCAACTCCTCTCCCTCTCAACCTCTACCATTTCCGATACCGAATCGAGTATCACAGCAAAAGAAAGAGAAGATGGCATGACTCATCGACAGACTCTTTGCAGCAGCGAGTCGTCGACAAGTGGCTTGCGGAGATCGCAGTCTGAAGAAGCTTTGTCTGCGAGATCACCTGTTTCTTTGAATACCGGGGCAGACGCGTTGTTTGAGCAGGCGAGACTCAAGTTGCATTCGAAAGACTCGGAAGCGATGCAGCGGGCGAGGACGAGCTTGATGGAGGTATCGGGTGGTAGCTCAAACGCGTCGATCAACAGTGCGAGCAGTCCGATCAGTCCAGGGTCATCGGCGGCTCATCCAAGTACGTGCTTGGAGAGTTGTACAAACGGGAGTGATGCAGGTTTCCCTCCCAGACGCAAGATCATACAAAGGCGCTCCACTCTATCCAATGAGATCCGACCGGAGTCTCGCGAAGTCCCATTTCATACGCTCGAAACCCTCAAAGATCCTGATCCGGACAAAGACGGCGATATGGAGCGCGTGCGAGATGGTCCTACCATCTCGAGAAGTCGAAGTGGAAGTCTGTCTCTGCTCAAAGAGATCACCGTGAGTGCATGGATATGTACACCTTCTGACAAATACAGCGAAATCATCATAAAAGTCCAGACTATGTCATTGCCGTCGTTGGCGCTCAAGGAACGGGAAAGTCGACGGTGATACGGAAAGCTTTCAAAGCGTGGGGCATGACTGAGCCTGTCGAGGTCGTGAACCAAGATGGCACCCAGAAAGGTCAGCTTTTCCGAGGGCAGCAAGACCTAAGCTGACGCCGCAGTCTCTTCGAGCTCTGCGCAGGTCGAGACGGGCAAGCGCGTCAAAGCGATGCGCATAGTCGAGATTCTCGAGATTGATATTGCCTTGCTTGATTTGTCTGGCGAGACTGCGTCGGGAGAGACGTCGGTGGTGTGGCCGACTTTCTTGCCTTCTGTCTCGGGAGCGCTGGTCTGCTATGATGCGGGAAGATCGGAAACCATGGTCGGGATCAACGACTTCATCCGTGAGTCTGAGAATGTGGAAGGATGTTGACGACTAGGCTTGATAGGGTTGCAGCTCCCAGTCGTCATGGTTGGCTGCAAATCTGACCCTGATGTTCAGCGCGCTATTGAGCCGCGCTTTGCCAACTCGCTGGGCGAGCCGTTTGGTGTCGGGCTTATCGAAGTCACGAATCAGACATCAGAGGGCAAAACCAAAATGAAGATGAGCTTTAGCTGGCTGCTACGAACAATAGCTCGCGATCGCCGTCAGTTCATCATCATCCTTGTCCACTACTGACACCTCGCAGATCGCCGAGAGATGCAAAGAGCCAAGGACGCCGGCATTGATGGGCCTTTGCGAATACAGACCTCTCTTTCGCGAGAGCCAAGTCGAGGGCCTACGTCCGCAGGCGACAGTGATACGTCCACTGGCTCACATGCTTTAGCTTCTGAGAGGGTTCTGTGGCGAGGTAGTGGTGAACGCGATACACTGCCGTCGTTCTCCGAATCTCTGGGTCGCGCTTCTGGCGCGCAGACGCGCAGTCGCGCTGATTCGGCCGCTTCTGATGGTAGTTGGTCTGGTGTGCGGCATCATCAAGAGGAGGCTACAGAGACGGGGCCCCTGATTAATGTGGATCACGCCCAACTTGAGGCTGAGGATCCCGTCGAAGATCTTGCGTCGATGAGAAGTACGCACGACACTCGGGAAGAGGACGAGCAAATGTGAGTCAGAACTGCGCCAAGCTGACAGAAGCGTCGATGTCTTCCAGCCTCTGGATCGACTGTACTCCAAACTTTTCTTTGCTATTGCATCCAGTACAGGTGGGATCTTTAGGCAAGCCATCGCTGACGAGTAGATTCTTCTTTTGTGAGGCAGTTCTTCTTGACCTTTCGAAGGTTCTGTCGCCCTTCAGAACTCGTTATTGAGTTTCTTGGGCGTATTACTGAGGTCTGTGGGGGAGGGAGTCTGCCGCGAGATGTGAAACTCTGGACACTCATGAAGTGAGTAGCCCAGAAGGGTCTTTGAGAAAGCATGCTCACGTCGCAGGCTTGGCGGAGCCCTCATCGATTGGACGGCACTCTATCCCGGAGACTTTGCCTCTGCAGCAGCACAAGAGCCATTCCGCCGCATCTTTCACATCCTCATTGAGCACTCGCATCTTGCGCATTTGTCTGGAGAGTTGGCTATCTTCGTGGGCCAGCTCGAAGATCTAGAGGATGTCGATAGGTCGTGGGCAGTACCCGATTCGGATAACCTTTGCGACTACGCAGCAGACGCCGACTTGCCAGAAGATCTTTCAATGTCCATTCATGGTGCTTACCTCGACTACGCCAATAGCTCAACATGCGTATCGGTGCAGACTGGCTATGACAATGACATCTCTCGAAAGTCGTTCTCCACTTCCAGCTTGCCGCAGGTCCCGCTCACTGCATCGACTGCAGAGTTTACCAACATTTCTTTGGGTCGAGATCGGGACCACATCGACATTGACAAGCTTGAGCAGTCTTCTGATGGCTCGCGATCCCTGCGTGGCACTGTAGAATCGGACGTTAGTTCCGATCCGACGGGTGGGCAGTGGACCGCCGCGCTCGCTTGGCTTGGTCGCTTTGACGAGCGATATATCGCCCTTGAGCTCACGCGATATCAATGGGATCTCTTCGCTTCCATCAGGGTGAACCAAATCATCATATTACCCTCAAACTGACTTGGCAGCCCCGCGACATCTTCAGACACGACTTTGGCAAAGAGCGCGGAGACTCGGTGGCGAAGTCGATCGAGCACTTCAACCACTTGTCCAGATGGTATGTCAAGTGCAGGCTTCCAGGCTGACGTACAGGGTTTCCACATTGATCCTGGCGCAAGCAAAGCCCAAACATCGCGCCAGAGTATATGAGCGATTCATGCTCATTGCTCATCAGTTGCGAAAGCTGAACAACTATGATTCGTTGTATGCTGTCATCTCTGGCATGCGCGAGACGTCTGTTCATCGATTGGCTCAGACTCATGCGCTGGTTCGCGTGCCGCCAGGTCTACACAAGGACTTCCAAAGTCACTTGAAGCTCATGGATCCGCGCGGCGGCTATGTGACGTACAGGCGTGCACTACAGTCCGATGCTTCGCATGGACGAAGCGCTATCCCTCTTCTGTGAGTCGGACGACCTATTGCGCCTTGCTGACCTGTCAAGCACCAACATCTTGGGTCTGGTCAATCGCTTGCAAGTGATAAGACCTGAAGATCGGCGCAAGTCGGACGGGCTAGTCCAGTGGGACAAATTTGCTCAGTTTGGCGACATTCTTTTTGTCATTTCCGACTGCCAAGCCCGCGGGTGTCCTGTGGCTCTCACTTCGGTGGCTCCTGTCATCCGAAAGTGGCTGACCGAAACTCCGGTGATCTCATCTGAAGATGTGCGTCGCGCATTGAGAAACTAAAGCTGACGTTTGCAGCTCCTCTTCGAACGTAGTAAACTGCTAGAACCCAATGGCCCTGCTAGTGCCGCGGCCAACGTCCTGAAACGATTAAGAACTTTTGGGTTTCACGAATAAACACGACAATAGACACGACGAGTAACGCCGGACATGTGTGCCAACTTGTATTTGTGCGGATTGCATGCATGTTGCTTTCATACATTGAGCCCAAGTAGAGGATCGACCCCACCAGCTGCTCCTGCTTTGCTATGCTGCAACCCTCTGCGGCCTCGACCTGTCACGGGCCGACGCGCGCCGGCCGTCTGTTGCACACCTATACCTGACAGTGGGTCAAGTGAGTCTTGTCGTGGAGCAGCCTCTAGCGGAGGGATAGGGCCTGATATAGTCTCTGTCGGCTGTTGCTGCTGACGAGAGACAGTGTCGGATAAGGTTATCACAGGTTTCCGATCCGACAGGGTCGAACGCGGTGCTTCTGATGGCGACGCAAGTGACGTTGCCAGCGGCTCGCTCGAGCCAGAGTCCAACCGCGAAGGTGTGTCATTACGACTCGAGGCTGTCTCAAGAGCCTCTGACCAGCCCCATTCGCGCACGACATCGGCAGTATCTCCACTCGCGACATTCAGCAGACTCTCTTTCAGCCGCCTTAACCCTTCCCGAGCAGTGCGTCTGCCATTCTCGTCCTCGCCATCAAGCACATCTATCCAGCCACCCAGTGCTTTCCCCATCCCAAGCATTGCCAACTTCAGCTCGGCCAACTCGCGCTCGACATCGCGCACGCTGCGAGTCACTTCCTGCGGCGTACGCACCGGCGCTTGCTGCTGCGCTGTTGCAAAGCGATGAGATGGCAAGGGTGATGAAGAGCTGGGGATACTTGAGAAAGGCGAGTTTGCATCTGCTTGGATCCCTGGGGAGTGAAGTGGCGAAAAGGTGTTCGTGATTGACGGGATATACGAGTACGCAGTGGCTGTCGGTGATGGTAGCTCCGCCAAGTTTCTCTGCAAGTCAGCAATGGCTTTCCAAACTGTAGAACGTACGCGAAGGTCGGCTACAGTGGACATGAAAGCCTTGTCAAGTCCAGCAGCCTGCGCTCGCTCGAAAAGCCCCTGCGCCAAGCCCTGTACACCAGGTGGTGCGCGGCTTGCAAAGCCGCTGCCCGCGCCTCCTCTGCCTTGTCCTCTAATTGGTGTTCCCCGTCTCGGCGGTGAGGCTCGTTTCTCCTCCTCGTCAGGCGCCGGCTTGATGCCTAAGACCTCGTGGTTTTCCAATACAGCTTGAACACCAGCTGTCGGCGACACATTGCTTCGCAGCATGATAGCTTGCGAGAGCAGTAATGATGGCGACAATGGGTACTCGGGACTCGAGCCTGGGTACCGCAGCAGGTTTGTCAATAGCGTTGGATAATCCGCATTCAGCACTTGGAAAGGTCAGCGACTGCCTTCAAGACACCCGCAAGACGCACACTCATTTCGGATCCGCAAGAGCGTAGCAACGCAGACATACTCGATCAGCCCCAGCTGCGGACTGTCCGCGAAGATGCCGTCCCACAGCAGCATAGCCTCCGCAAATGGAAGCTCTCGCGTCAGTATGAGGCGAATCCATCGACTGACACGATCAACTCCCTCATCTGGCCTTGTTCACTCACATGCCCCAAATTTGTGCCTCGACACCTTCAGTCTCAAATCTCTCCCACAGTTGTGGATCTACACGCCGTAGAATCTCGCCTTGCATATGGTTGCAGAGCTTGATGATCGGGGCTTGTGTTGTTGGTTGTCCGATGATCCTCTTCCTCGTCAGGCATGAACTGCAGTATCCGTTCTTCACGTACCGGCCCCTCTTCTGCACGCCACTCGTACCAGCTCTTTCCGACCTTCATCAAGCTGACAAAGAGTGTGTACGCGTCATGCTCGACGTGATCTCTGCTCAACGTTGCGTGCATAACTCGCTCCCTGACGAGTTCTGGAGCTTGACGGGTGATAGGGTCGACGAATGTCGATGAAGCTGGTAATGACGGGAGTGAGTCAAGGTCGATGATCATCAAGATGACTGCCAACAGTTCATGCATGCCCTGCAAATGTCAGCTTTGCCCCTGAGCGACACGTACCTGCCGATACCCCACGTCTGGATTCAAGACGCTGTACAAGAACAAGATGGTTGTCAACGACGTTCGAACTTCAGGGATAGTGAAATAAGGTATGTCTGGAAATGTCCGCTCCACGTCCTGCCGTATCGTTGCGCGCAACTCTTGAGCTGCGAACCAGACTTTCCACGGATTCTGTTCATGAGTGACGTTGTGCAGTGCACCTACTTCTCCTTCAAGGTTTAAGGGATCCCATGCCTTAGTCGGAGCGTGAGATGAACCGCTGCCAACAGCTGTTGAAAGTGGGTAATTTGGATCACTGGAGCAATCCGCCGCCCAACGCCCATCAGGTGCTATAAGGTATTGTCGTCGCACGGCGTCATACGCGTCTCTCTGTGCTTTGCAGTGGTTCTGGAATAGCTGAAGAGATGCTGGATCTGGTAGAAGGTTGTGGTAAATCTGAGTAAGGCGAAAGGCAGCTACAGTATCATGAAGGACTCACTCGCCAGTAGACCGAACGCAATATCACCGGTGAAGGGGCTTTTGATACCGAGGAGCTTCCGGCAGCCAGCCCTTCTTTCCTCGTTGCTTGATCTCTCAGGCTTTGAGCAGAAACCATTGGGTCGCTGAAGACTTCCCGCCATGCTGACCTAGAGAACGTCAGTGCCGGAAAGCTGGATCAAGCGATGAACAGACCGTATCAGCTCTGGGTCATGCCGCAGATTATCAGCACTACTAAGAACCTCCTCTTGCATACTAGCAATACGCTCTGACGATGCGCTCTTGTTCTAGAGAATGCGGTACATGCCATGGCCATGCATGCATACCCCGCGTGCACGAGCCGGGGCCGAAGCGCCGCCGTATCATCTTCATGTGCGTATATGAAAGTGGAAGCTGCAGCATGCAGAGCTGCACAGCTGCATGGGTCTCTAAGTTGTCATTCAGCAGCTTTCATAGGATCACAAGGCGTAGGCCGGTCAGTTGGTGCAGCATCAAAATAGCCCCTAGCTTCTCGTAGCATGTGGTACATATTGTGATCAGTATTATGACCGGCATAAGTAGGCATTAAGGCCGAAACGGAATGATCTGCACGGTGCAGCACCTCAACAAAGCTACGTGACCATACTGGATGAAAGGAGGGCCAGTCCCTTTGTCAGGTGCACCGGTCATCGGGAGGCCAGCCAAGTATTAAGATGGCTCTGGTGACGCGTCTTCTTCTCCAATACCGAACTCAATTTTTTACTTTCAACATGCCTGCTCCGAACCCGTATGTCAATTTCCATAACGTAACCTCCGTAAAGACGTTGACACGCTGCTTCATGCTACAGACCCCAGGTCTATACCATCAGCTCGGAATACACTGTGTTCGTCGAAGATGTCCCTAGCTTTCGCGCCGTGATTCTCAAGAAAATGGGCGAGCTGGTAAGCCATCACCCACACTCAAATCAACATATCACTGACGCCAATAACAGGGTGCCAAGCTCCCGCAGCTATCAGGTCCGAAACGTACACAAGCGAAAGCAGACATGGCGTACCTGAAAGCGATTGTTGAAGGTGCCGAGCCCGCCGAGGCGCAGATCAACGCGGGTGCAGTGTTCAGTGCGACGGAGCATGTTGGACCGCGTAGTCCTGAAGTTCAGCGCTTTGCAGAGCTTCCATCAGTTTGAGGTAGTCAACGTCATGCAAAGAAGGGGAATGCCACACGCCGTGCCTGATGTACTGATGCAGACCATCTCTGACGTCGATTAACTGCTCACCTCTTTCGAGTTGACGTGAAACAATGTCAGACGCCAAAGACCAAGCCTCAAAGTCAGGGGTAGCTACCACAGGCCCTACAAACCCCTTGCATGAATTCACAGCGTTTGTCTTGCGTCATACACTATACAGTACTGATAATCAGCGATGAGAAAACAAACCTCGCAGCAGCCGAAAAGGCATCCGACGAAGCATACACCAAATGGAAGCTTGCGAAACACGCTCCAGATGCAGCAGAGCGTACAGACGAGATTGAAGATCTACTACAAGATGTACTGGACAAAGAAAAGACATTGAAGGGGTTGCAAGACTTTTGTGACTAGTACTAGATGCATGACGAATTATGCGATCGGGCGTCTCTTTGGGCGCATTTGATGGCTATGGCTTTGTTTCAGCTCTCCAAGTTTTGAAGCAAGATAAGATAATAAAGATCGCCGCACGCCGTGCCTTGCGTACCGACCGAATGAGTACCGCTCACGTCGGTTGCTACTCCCCTCTTCTCATAGCCTGAAACGATGTCGAATGCCCAAGAGCAAGTGCCGAGCTCAGGGGAAGCCATAGAAAACCCCTCAGATCCACTGCACAAGTCCACCACTACGTCCCATCCCTTCCACATCCACAAAGCGCTGATAGCCAGAGCCGAAAAGACACAGCTCGCTGCAGCTGAGATGAGAGCAAGAGCAAGCAAGAGATGCTCCAGATGCCGCTGAGCGCGCAAGGCGTTCAAATCCACACAACCACGACCTTAATGATCTGCTGCAAGATGCATTAACTTGCGGAACTTGCAAAATGTCTGTGACTAGCTACGTGGATATATGGATTATGCGATTGCTGCGTCTCGTCGGGCGCGTTTGATAGCTTTGGCTTTGTTGGTTGCTTGACGCTCGCCAAAGGATGAATCGTGCATTGCCTGGCGAATTAGCATCTGTTGCTGAGGGATGAGTAGAGGTACTGACCATGCTCGCCACTCGCTTTGCCAAAGACACAGGGTTCAAATTCTCAAGCACTTTCTCCTCTGGCAGCTTCAGTTCTGTCAGCTTGACATCTGCAAAGGTCAGCAATGCCACATCGTTCACAAGTTACGCACTGATCTCCTTCTCAATAGTTTGCACCAATTCAGTATCCCTTTCCGTAACAACAGTAACAGCCACACCGCCTCTTCCCGCACGCGCCGTTCTCCCTACCCGATGAACATAATCATCCGATCGTCTCGGACAATCCCAATTAACGACCATCGCAACCTCCGGAATATCCAATCCACGACTCCCCACATCCGTAGAAACCAGCACTGGCACCGTTCCCGCTCTAAACTGCGCAAGACTAAGAAGTCGTTGTGGTTGTGAGAGATGGGAGTGCAGTGGGACGGAGGGGATTGAGAGTTCTGTGAGGAGGAGATGGATGAGATGTGCTGTTGCGCATCGTTGCGTGAAAATGATGGTGCTGGGGATGGTAGGGGCTGGTGGTTCTGGCGTTGGCTCGCGTCGGGTCTGAGTGGGCTTGCGTTTCTTGGACGGTCGGCTGGGCTCGGCAGCTGGTTTGGGAGCTGGTTGGCGGAGTGCACTGTCGATTGTTTGTGGAGGGTTGAGAAGTAGGTAGTAGAGGTATGGATCACGGATATGAGAAGGGATGAAGAGATAATGTTGTTTGAGGTTCTTGACTGTCATTGTCCTGTCCGATCAGCTACGTTCATTGACTTTAGTCTCAGAGACTCACTCAGACTCCACACGATAGACAAATGGCTTCTCCCGTCCATTCGTAGGCTCCTTTTCAGCAAGCGCCATGATCGCCGGGCTGACTGTGGCAGTGAAGAGACATGTCTGTCTCTGAAGCGGAATGACCGAGAAGAGATAGTTGAGCTCCGGTGCGAATGTGGGAGTGAGCATCCGATCCGCTTCATCCAGTACCTGAATATAAGCTTTGCTGAATCCTCAAGGCCGACTTACCAAGACGCGTACGCGCGACAATGCACCTTCGCCACCGCCACCCTCGTTACTTCTCAGCAGATCACACAGCCTCCCGGGCGTGGCAACGACGACGTGTGGCCGCAGCGCAAGTTGTTGCGCTTGCGTCATCATATCCATTCCTCCGACAATCGTGACGGTCGTCAAGCCGAGTGGACGCCCGAGGACTAGGAACTGCTCAGTCAATTGATACGCTAGTTCTCTACGTTGTCAGCGAGATGCTTGTGACATGATTACTTGCCTTGTAGGTGTCAGAACGACAGCAAAGACGCCGAAAGGATCTTTGGCTATTCTCTCCAGGATAGGTAAAGCGAAGGCCATGGTTTTTCCGGAACCCGTTTTTGCGCCACCGATGCAGTCGCGTCCTGTCATGTCAGCTGCACGATCATACGTCAATGACGTACCGGCCATGATGGGTGCCACACATGCGCTCTGGATCTCTGTAGGCTTTCTGATGCTGATGGACCTGAGGGCGGAAATGATGGGAGCTGAGAGACCAAGAGATTCAAAGGTTGTCTCGGGTGATGGCTTTGGAGCGCTCGCTAGACCCGCCTTCTTTGCGAGCTTGGGTGCAGGAGCCCTTGAAGCGGCAGTGACGCGTGAGGGCAGGGCGGCCACTGATGGCTTGGGCGACAGGGCCTGTGTCGAAATCTTTGCCTCGCTCTCTTCACCACCTTCGTTCTCTTCACCGCCAGCGCTCGAGCCAGCTTTTGAGCCTCCAGCCTCATTATCACTCTCTTCTTCACTGCTTCCGCTCTCCTCTTCATCGCTCGACACGTCTCGCCCTTTGCCCTTGTTCGCCGATGACTCCATTTGCGCTCTCATGGTCTTCATGATCTCAGCATGGTCCAGAAAAACAGAGCTCGAAGCCGTCACAGCTCCCCCATCACTGTCCCCACCACCTGACACCCTCTCTCTTTTCTTGCTTAAATTCGCCATCTTTCCCTTTGCCATCTGCAAGTTTTTGCGATTTTACAGTGCGAGTACACAAAAATCCTCAAATAAAGGGTCCCCGCAAGTAATTCTCTCGCTACCTTTGGACGCCCTCGTCATCTTCAACGGCTAAGGTCATCACCGGAGATGAGCTTGGGAAAAGCTAGGGACGTCGGATGGGCAGTGCAAGAACTTGAATAAAAGCTGTTGAGAGGGTGAAAGGATGGCTTCACCACCACTTGTCAATCGTACTCCACTGGTAAGCGCAGCAGCGCCATCACTAGACCAAGATCTAGTATCCAGCCTTCCGGCGCCAGTCCTTCGCTTGCTGGTATTGTTTGCTGGGCCAATTGCATGGCTGAAAGATGCACTAGAGGTTTTGACGTGGAAGAAGGGAAGAGCTGTTGAAAGCTGGATCGTTTTGGGGATATGGTGGGCTGTTTGTTTGGGTGGCACACCGACGTTCAGGTACGTCAAGCTGGGCGCATGACACGCTGACACGCTTAGATTTCTCTTCCCACTCGTGATCTTTACGCCTCTACTTCCAATTCCAGACCTGCGCATTCCATTTTTACCCAAACGCGGCCAGCCGCCAACAATATTGAAAACGGCGTCACATTCTCCATCTAATCCCTCCACCCCGCAATCATTGCTGCTCACGCTATCTCATCTGCACGCTATACACGCCAGACTACCGCACTCTCTGCCAGCGCGTCTCGAGAATCTGCGAGGACGCTGGCGCGGTTTGGGCCTTTGGCGTCTCTCGCGTGGTCTGGTCGTCTCGACGGCCGTGTGGATCATCCTAGGCTGGTGGCTCACCCCAAAAGTCCAAGCAGGCATAGTTGGCACAACCCTCCTCCTTCTTCCAAGTCCAGGTATGGCACAAATGCTAGTCATTCTCTCCAAATCGCTCTTCGTTCGTAGAGCCATCGCTCTCATCTTCATCCTCACATTCGGTTCGCCACCCGCCACGACGGAAGGTTCACCCAAACTCACTATTGCTAACTTGACGCTCGTCTCGCCTTGGAGTTGGGCCAAGGCCAAATGGCAGACGTCTCGTCGGCCTTCGGTTGCTTTTTCATTCCGGCCGCGGCCATTGACTAAGAAGGGAATGAATAGCTCCAAGCTGTTGGGTTCCGCTATTGCGGAAGACGAGTGGGATGAGGGCCTCGGTACTTCGTCAAAGGCCATCAGCGGTGGACCTGATGTACCGAAACCAGCGCCACCCGTTTACTTCCGCTTTGAGGTCCAAGAGAATCAGCGCTGGTGGATGGGCTTAGACTGGACATCTGCACTCCTCCCACAAGAGCGCTCCTCATGGTGCGATTCTCATCTCCTACCCGTTTCACCACCAGCCACATTCTCACTGCCGAAGAGTTCAACCGTGACCCTGCCGCATCCGACGAAGAAAGATCCGAATGGCAGTGTAAAGAGAACGGCGATTTGGAGGTGGATTGATGATGATTGGAGTATTGTGCGAAAGCCTCAGGGTGGCGATGGGTCCACGACGGCTTTGCAAGGGAATAAGAGGGACAGTAGGAGTTTTAGCATTTCCTCGAGGGAAGATGACGCGCCTGTGCAGGCGAGTGGGAGCTCTGGGACGGGCTACACCCTCGGAAGCCAGGCGAGCGAGATCATCAATGGCAGCGGCGCTATCGTCACCCCATCACACGAAGAGACGGGCATGCAAAAGACAGCTAGCTTGGCAGAGCAGGCATTCGTCAAGGGTCTCGAGAGGCTCAAAGGCAAGACGGGCACGACAAGTCCGATGCCTGCTGTTCAAGGCGAACACATGCTGCAGGCTGCAGGCTTGGGGATCTCGTCCAGTCCAACGAAATCGACGTCGCAGCGTGTGGCTCAGCAGACGGAGACAAGGGAGCGGAGGGATAGTCGAGTCAGCGAGCAGGGTGATGCGCTGGGAGGTAATCCGCTTGTGCTAGAGTTTGACGATGTGAGTGATGGACAGGGTAGGAGTCGTGCTGATTTACAGGTGACGGACGCTGATGGCTGGGTATATGGTGATAACAAATGGGAAAACATGGGTGCCAAGGGTGGTCTCGGCAAGGTGCGTTACAGCCACCAAGTGCGAGTGTTAGTAGCTGACTTGGCAGTTTACTCGCCGACGAAGATGGACTCGACGAGCTATTTGTATTGAGTCGGTCGAGTACATCTCTTCGCTTTCTCGTGTCGCATCGCCAGTCAAAGCAAAGCCGCCTCCATTGGTGGCAATTCCACCCGTGATGCCAGCTCCGCCGCCGATTCCAAAGGCAATGCCAGTAGTCAGCACGACAGCCGCTGGAGGGATTGAAGTTAAGCCCGAAGAGAGGAATGCGGCACTTCGACAGCGTTTGAAGAACGCAATGGGCAATGTAGGAGGCTAGCAAGCAAACGACATGAGATGCAATGACTGCCGAAAATCTACACAAGAATACAATGCCTCTAATCATCCCGTGGTCAGCTATGGATCTTTTGAGCCTCGGGCGTCGCCAAGTGATCTTCCCCTCTACCTCTAGCAAGCACCTCGCGCATCTCGACCGACTCCCCGTTCCCAACATCCGGCCCCTCTCTCTTCTCGGCCACAGGAGAAATCTCTGAAGCGCTGTGCGACTCGCGAATCGATGCCTGACGCCCTGGGCCTCTCGAGTCACGTACCACGCGCGACTCGAACATGGCTTCGACATCGCGTTCGAGCCAAGCGTAATCGGCAACGTATTCGTCATGCTCGATTTCGTCCATGCCGACGATCTCGGCTTCTTCGTTTGCGCGGAAATGGAGACCTGGGATGGCGTTGATGACGAACATGATGGCGTAGGTGACGACGAACGTCCAGGCGAAACCGACGCACATCCAGGCAACTTGCTTGCCCATTTGAATCCAGTTGCCGTCGCTGTTTGTCAGCTGAGTTTGCAGAGTTATGGAACGCACATCCATCCACCGTCAATGATCATGTAGCCATCGTTGTTGGCAACGGAAGCTTGTGCGAAGCTGAATCATCAGCAGATTACAAAGAGGAGAAGAGGGGGACTTGCATGCCAGTCATTAAGACGCCAATTGCACCAGCCAACGCGTGGATAGCGAAAATGTCCATTCTGATCATCAGCCCAGCTAACAAATGGTCATTGACTCACGGGTCATCAACGCGCATGGAGACCTTGAGTCTGGTCGCCAAGTTGGAGACGCCACCAGCAACGAGACCAATCAGAGCAGCCGCAGGTGCACCGACGAAACCAGCAGCAGGCGTAATCGCAACAAGGCCCGCGATGGCACCAGAGCAGTAGCCTACAACGGACCACTTGCGGTCCAGGCGGTAATCAAGAATAAGCCAAGTCAAACCACCCACACTGCCTGCGAGGTTGGTGACGAAGACGGCCATGGCGGCTTTGAGACTTGCAGCGAAGCATGAACCGCCATTGAAACCCAGCCATCCGACCCAGAGAAGCACCGTGCCAAGGACTACATGGCCGACGTTGTGTGGCTTGAAGGCGACGGCTTGGGTACCGTAGCCACGACGCTTGCCGATGAAGTACTAATTCGGAGTAAGCTCCAGCGGGTGCGCTTTGTATGAACTGACAGAGTATGCAAGACCTGCAGTTCCGGATGCGATCTCGACAGGTACACCTCCGGCATCTGGTAATCAGTTTGATTTCTTCAAGTGACATTGCTAGAACTGACAGCTGATAATCGTCAGTATTGCGCGCTCAGGACCTGGTCAACTCACTCAAGAACACCCCATTTGTAAGCCCACCCATTCGAACTCCAGATCCAATGCGCTAAAGGATCATAACACAATGTTGTCTTCTCCATCAGCGCCCTTTTCTCTCAAGCAACAACGCGTCAACCTACCCAGCAAAATACGAAGATCATGGCCGGTACAACTCGACTCCTCTCACAAGCAGCACCCAGCAACACAGCCGGCACAAGATCCGCAAAAAGCATCTGATAAGTCGCAAATACGATTTCCGGAACCTTGTTGTTGGCTTCTGGGATTGGACGACCAAGGACGTTCCGGAATGCAAAGTTGCGGAAATCACCCCAGAAGAGGCCGCCTGTTTCGGAGAAGACGAATGAATAGCCCCTGAGCGTTAGTGTTTGGTTTGGATGGAGGACGGCACGTACCAGAAGAACCACTGGAAGCTGGTGATGGCAAGCGCGACCATACAGAGAAAGAGGAGGGAAAGTGCATTCTTGCGGCGCACGAGGCCGGAATAGAGGTAGCCGAGTCCCGGACTGCACGATCAGAAACTGTGGGTGGCAAAGTACTGAAAAGTAACGCACATCATGAGCCATACCAAGGCAGCGCAGAGCTGCAAGTCAGAGTGGCTCGAATGAATTTGAAATACGCACGAGCACCCAGCAGATGTCACCCGAAGCATACGCTATCACCATCAGTTGTGTCAAGGCCAGATGTGGTCAGACATACATGCAATATTTCCAGAGTCATCCGTGTAAATCATGTCCTGTAAAGTCAGAGTCTTGGCCTGACAATATGCGGAACAACCTACGGTACCTGCCACATTGATGATAGCTGTGTCGGCCGTGTTGCCATTACTGACAGCGCCATAACTATACTATCAGCCCAACTTATCTGCATTTCATCATTGCTAGCTGCACTCACGTCACGTTGACCATTTTGAGTTGGTGCTTGAACCTCGCGGTAAGCTTGGCGTCCTGAAAAGCTCCGAGCTGAGACTTGATTCCTTATCTATGTGCAAACAGCAAGTAAGTGGCAGTGGCAAACAATTCAAGGAGCTGGCTGGCGTCTCAAGGTAGAGGACGAGTCGATGTGACACGCTCTACTGGCGCTAAATCTTGTGAGCTTTGCCTCGATCGCGCACTAAGATTCTACCGGCCCCGCTCTCTAATCCTGTTCGCTGATTTTGCTTGCCAAAAGTCGCATGCACCAATCAGTCGCCGCTTGCCAAAGATAACGTGAGAGCCAATCACAGCTCGTACTCGCATCAAAGTCTAGAGAGTGTGCAGCCCTTCTAATGACTGCAAGTGATGCAGGTCCGTATAGCGGTGCGCGCTGGGTTGGCCAGCTTGCTGAAGCAGATCGGATCTGATCAAGCTCCTCCTACATAAAAACAAGGCTGCGATCTCAGCAGAATGATCCCCGATCCTTTCGTAGATCTGAGACATCCGGAACAATCCATTCTCGAGCCGGCGGCATCTTCACGTGTCTGCAACCCCCAATTTAATCCGTGAAACGCCTTGAAACTCCGAGAACTGCATACAATTGCAAGATTCGCAAAACGGCTGGAATGGACAAGTCCCGCACAGGCGAGTTGCTGCCTGCAGCTGTCCGGAGCTGCAGTTACCGTACGAAACCCGTTTGCGTCTGGGAGGCGTTGCGCAAGTCGAAATATGGATCCGTTGAAATCACTCCACTTGACGCAGAAACAGTGAGTTCTCTTCCTTGTCGGCTCTTCTTCTAAATCACCTCCTTTCACTCTGATGATTTTAGTAATTTGCGACTGATTGCGCCTGATTGAACGTGCCGGGGGGGACCTCGGTGCCGATCAGGATGCGTGAAGTCAATCTAAGCCTATTGTCTGATCTTGTCTTCGTCCTTGCCCTTTTGGTTGAAATCGATGCTGACTTTTGTTAGATCATTCACTTTCGCCCATCACATGTTCTTACAATGTTTCATGATGATCACAGCCGTGCGTCTGGATGAGCAGGAAATATGCCTGAAGGTGAGTATTGACTAGACTACCAGATAGTATACGCGATGCATGCTTTCAAATATTGATTACTTTAAGAATGCTGACTTCAATACGATGGATTGTATGTTTGGCACCAGGCAACGTCTTCAGATTGCATCTTCAGAATGCAGGAGAAACTCACCCTCACACATGCCTGATATTAGCGAGGAACCTGCCTTCATCCTAAGAGAATTACCATTTAAAGCCCTGTGAGCCTCCGAGCTTGACTCGTTCCGTTCTGCTGTACGTCAATGGACGAGACTCAAATCGTAAAAATGTCCTCTCTCCAACAGCACGCAGAATGAGCGACAACCATCACAAGTACCACCTCCGGGTTTGTACGAGCTGTTTCTCACCTTTTCGCGTGACAATGAGGTGCCAGACGTGGGCAACGTGTGATCAGATCAAATGACAGCTTGGTAGCCGTTCATTATTATAGCATCGTCAAGTGTCACACAGTGTCACCGAAAGGTCCCATAACCCTCAGGCTGTACTGCGACACGATTTCTCCAGCTTCGACTCAAGCTCCGCCCCAATCGGTCATCCTCCAACTCTTCATCGCCACTCGAGGCAGCCTCCTCATCACTGGCACCCGTACCAAAGAAGCGATTACTGCGACGTCTCACAAGCCTCGATGGGTCGATATCGATATGCAGTCGCGCTGGAGAACGAGGAGGAGGCAGATCGACGATTTCAGAAGAGGAAATGGACGATGCATCATTATCTTCGTCCTCGTCGGAGCCGTCGTGCTGGAGGGATAAAGGGCAAGATGTCGGTGTGCTAGGAGTGGAGACTGTGTCTGTCTCGTATCGAATAGAATGGCTGGAGATTGGAGATAGGCGTAGAGCCAAGATGTATGTGAGCTATCCGCTTAGCGAATCTATTGTGCGTGTTGCCCAAGGGGCTCTCACATATTCAGCTACTGCAAAGAATGTGGTCTGACAAAGTCAGCTTCTTCACTCAATATCATGGTTACTCACCACAGCTAAAACAGGTGATCTCCAGTCTTCGTTACCAGCCATTACTGCCTGACAAGTCTCCCAGAGCACGGACACCAAGCTGCCCAAACAGACTGCGAGCACAGCACCATGCTTAGCTCTCCATGTCCTCGTACACCCCACCAGTCCAGCGACGATCAGATTGCGAGCTACGCCGACTGCTAGCTGGCTACTAGTAGCAAAATAGCAGGTCAAGCCGAGGTCAAAGAGGCAGAGAACGACCAAAGGATAGGGTCGCCTCAGCTTGCGAGTGGGGCGTGCTCTGCTAGCTTGAAGGGATGCGCTTGATGGCTTTCGCGTTATCAGCTGATAGGAAGAGCTTGAAGTAGATGCCTTGTGGGTAGGCCGCAATAGGCCGTCAGTTGAGATTTCCGTCATGGTCGTTGGTCGCGTACGGTGCGCGTCTCGGACTTGGCCGACTGTGAACGCTGAAAGTGGCGAAACCCACCAATTGCAAGCGAGCCTCCCATTTCATAGCTGCACCTTGCTATCTATGCATTAAGCATTGATGCTCTACTGCTCATCCCATCCACCCAGTTCGTGACTGCCTCGGCGCCCCCACACCTATTCCAAGCCCTCTAGGCAAAGGCGCTAATGAGGTCCGTCTAGCTACTGAACCTGGCGCCTCGTGCACCACCACTCGTCTTGCGCCACCACCGAGAGGATTGACTGTACCGGAGCGTATAAGCGGATTGAGGCTGTCTCTTGGCTTCCTGCGCTCTAAGCGAACGGGCCCGAGCGACGAGAGCCTGCGGTTGGCGACGGGTATGGAAGAGGGTGACGAGGCAAGGGGCGCGGCTGACCTCGAGCTCGAGATAGTTGGCTTGGCGTACGAGCCCAGCACTGAAGGTCGTGGGCCGATGAGTGACGGCGGAGTAGGAGCATTGTCACCTTGTTGGCGCTCTTGCAGTGGTGACGACTTTTCGTCAAGTGTAGACAAACGACTCTTCATGGCCGCTCGATTCTCTCGCCAACCAGACGTCGGCAAAGCCATAGACGCCGCTTTCTTGACCGGAGCAGTAGCAAGTGGGGGAAGTGTAATGTTGAGAGGGATGATGGGTGTGGTCGCCTGGAAAATTGGCAAGTTAGCAGCAGCCTTAGGCATAGGAGAACCAGTCAGGATGACCGACTCTGACCGCTCGTCCTCCCAGCCCTCCGAATCAGGGGAGATGCGCTGCAAGCTATGATCGTCAAGCTTGCCTTCGCCAGCTTCGTCAGCCCATCTGAAAGTCTTCTTGGCGGGTTTGACGGGCCGGCGGACGGGTGATTTGGGACCAGAGGGAGCAGAGACAACGCGCCTGCCCGCTGGCGAGACACGAGCGGAGGGCGAGCGAGTGAATGGTGAGCGCATAGAAGGGGAATTTGACATGTAAGGTAGGGAAGGCAGTGCCAAGCGAGCAGGTGAAGCGGCGAGTTGTGGAGTCGGTAGCGAATTGCCGATCGCACCAAGTAATCCATGAACAGCTCGGCGAACAGCGCTACTGAGCGGCCCATCATCTCCAAACGCCTGAAGGGCCTTCTCCAGATCAGAAACCTGATCTCTCATTACCGCCTCCAAGCGTGCAGTGACACCGACTTGAGCAGTCACGACCTGTGCTTGCAGACTCACAGCTCGCCTGTAAGCTGTTTCGCGAGAATGTGCGATAGCAGCTGCGTTCTCCGCTTGATGCAGCTTGACTGTCAAGAGGACGTTGCGGTGGCTTGGCTCGTCGAGCCTGTCGTACGTCTGCTCGGATGCCATCCGCAGAACCTTTTCCATCGACTTGGCTTGATCCACTTCAAGCCTCAACCGAGTCTGCACCTGCGGATTGTACTTGAAAGCACCATCCTCCGCCTGAACCAAGCCTCTCAGCTTATCCCGCTCCTCCGCCAAGTCTTTCGCCAGCGGCGGCTCCATCCCCTCCAAGACCTGCAATCTCGCCTTGTATACCGTGTTCCTCAGCTCGGCGCTGTCCCAGCCCGCACGATCAACAGCACCATTCAAAAGATCCGGCAATCGCTCAGCGACTTTTTGCCTCAGCATCTCAAGATGCCTCTCTGCTTCTGCCCTCACACCCGCAAGCCTAGCCTCTTCAAGCCGATTCGAAGCTTCGCCTTTCGCAGCAAGCTGAGCTTCAAGATGCGCAATCATAGCTTCGCAAGCTGCGATCTTGAGAAGGTATTGCTGCACGCCGACCATCTGGACACCGGTATTGCGAGTTGCCGAGGTACGGAGGTTTTTCGACGTGTTGGCCCACATGAGGGTATTGTGCGTATCTTCGATATGTTCGGAAGAAGGCGAGACACAGACAATCATAACTGTTCTGCAATTGCCACCTAGCGCGAATTTAAGCATGCGCGTGAGCTTGCTGTCTCGATAAGGGATGTGTGCGCGGGCGCCACGCTGGGCTAAAGCTTGCAGGCAGTTGCTGAGTGCGAGGAGGGATTTATTGATATTGGCGCCTTCTTTCATACGTTTGCCCATGTTCTGCGTCGCCGCTGCGCGTTCGGAACCGGCGAGGTCGATGATGGATAATGTCGCGCCGGCAGCAGCCTGGTTGACTGTTTCGGAAGCCAAATCAACGCTCATAGTCTTGAGTGTCCGAACGACATTGATCCTCAACACCGCATGCGAGCGAGAAGACTCTGCATTCGCATGAGTCGGCGAACAACTGCGCCTTTCATTCCCCGTCAGAACCAAGTCCATGACCTGCTCGACATTCTCCGGCTCATGCCATTTGAGACCCTCAAGCGTCACCTTGCCTGGATCCAGTCCTTTTGGATTCGTCTCGAGCAGCTTCAAGCCGCCCGTGGCGTCTGGGACGTAGGCTTCGGGTAGGAGATCTCGAATGATTTCATTGTAGATTTCGACGTAGGAGAGGGAGATTGCAGTTGTGAATTGATCTTGGGAGTCGGCGACGCGTCGGAAGAGTTCCGACATTGTGCGGACAATGATGCCTTCGTCGTGAGGTTTACCGCTGACTGTGTGCGTCTTTCCGCAGCCCGTGGCCTGAATGTCAGCCATGCTGTCATGTTTCAAGGGCGTACACCATATGCAAAGATAGTCGCATTGTATCCGTCAAGGATGCCATCCAGCAACGGCTTGGCCGTGTTATCAAACACTTGCTCCTGCGTTGCATCTTGGTCGAAAATGTGGTCGAATGTATATCTTTTGTCAGCGCTGTCATGGTCTCGACCCACCTCTTGTCCTTGTACCGCTTTCTACCTGGTATCCCTCGCTTGACAAGATCAGCAGGGTTCGGACGATCAAACTCGATAGTCCGATGATCCAATACGTCTGTCACTCAGTTCGTGCGCGCTTTCGAATAGAAGGAAGACTTACTGATCATGTTGGTTAGCCCATTGCCCAAGATGACTGGCGGTGCAGCTTGATAATTGCCGTCGCCAAGGAAGAATGGTTTAGGCGCCGAAGTGTCAATGACGCGGGCTGCTTCCTTGTCTGTCCATGGCCGGATGCGAACTGCTTGTCAGCACATTTTTGCGAGATGTCAGACGTACCAGCGACCTGAAGTGGATAAGTGAGCGCCATGCTGTGCGAGCACTAGCAGCGGACGAAAACGGTTGTTGTTGATCAAGACCAAGCGATTCGAAGCAACAGATTTGTGATGGCCTTCCGTTGCAAAGGTGTGTATGGTTGAGCAGTAGGTACTGCGAGTTAACGAAGCTGTCTTGTTGCGTTGTTGTTGTTCTCTGCTTGTCCTCTGTGCTCTTTCCTCTGCTTGATGGTGGTGGTGTAGATGTTGCTTTCAACTCTCCCACGCGCCTGATTTTGTCGGCTTTACGTAAAAGGTGCCAGAATAGATTCCATGTCGGATATCCGACAGTACCGGCTCCCGGCTGGAACCAAACACGGAGTGCGAAGTGTCACCACATCTCGAGATCAGCTGCACACACACAATTGTCATCGATAACGACCAACGTTGAGATCATGTCACTGGATAATCATAAGACAGCACAGGTAGCTATCATAGGAGCAGGGTGTGTTGGAATGTCAAAGCGGACAGTGTACATGCTGACATATTCATTTCAGCATCGGAGGCCTGTCCATAGCTCTGGCTCTCAAGAAGCGCGGTTTCGATGACTTTGTAGTGAGTGTAGCGTCTGACGCCTTGACCTTTGTTCTAATTCATCGCGCAGATCTATGAAAGAGACAAAGATGTCGGTGGTATGTCTTTGCTCGCTTCTGACTCGATCTGATGGCTTCAGGAACCTGGCTTGCGAATCGATACCCGTGAGCCAACTTACGAATAAAGCTCATTGTTACTGACACACTTGTAAAGTGGCTGCCGCTCCGAGTGAGCTACCTCAAGAGATAGCTATATCGGCTGACCCCTAGCGTCCCTGGACATTGGTACTCTCATTCAGAACACTTGAACCCTTATTTCAGCGCCAAACACCCGCCTCAACCAGAGATTCTCGCTTGTGCGTCCTCGCAAAAAGCCAGCAGTACTGACGTTGCAGACTGGCAAGATATCGCAAAGGCACAAGATCTCTACCGACACATGCGCTTCAACACTACACATGTCCAATCACAATGGGATGCATCAGCCAACACCTGGGCCATCACTCTTCAAGCTACCTCATCCGACACCACTGCCAAGCCATTCACCAACAATCACAAAATCATGATCTCTTCAATCGGTGGTTTCTCCAAGCCTCTCACGCCGCGCATCGCAGGAATTGAAAAGTTCAAGGGCGAGACTTATCATTGTGCTTCCTGGCCTGAAGATATTGGGCTGCCGGAGTTGAGAGGGAAGACTGTGGGTGTCATTGGAAATGCTTGTTCCGGGTGGGTTTGAGGTGGAAATTGGAGACCCGCGGCTGATGGATGCAGAGTGCAGTGCGTGACTGCTCTTTCGGATGATCCGCAGATCGACGTCGTTTCATTCGGCCGTACTCCCCAATGGTATATGTCAACGTCAGTTTGCCATCTCGCTACCAACCACAAAGCTAACCGCCAGACCCCACCCAAAAGACGAGGCCTACTCACGCACAATGCAATGGATCTTTGCACACGTACCGTTCATCCTCAGACTTCTCCGCTTCAAAGTCTACCTCAAACTCGACTTGGCATGGCTCATCTTTGTCCTCAAGAATGAGTGGATGAGGCGGTCTTTTCAGCGTGTGCGTTTCTTTGTGAAAGCCGACTGGAGCTGATGGATGACAGACGACGGCAAAGTTCTTGAAGGATGCTGCGCCTGTGGAGATGCGTGATCGGGTCGTGCCGACTTTCTGTGCGTTGCGGTGTGGGTGATGATGATTGAGAGCTGACTGCTAGCTATTGGTGCCAAGCGGATTGTGCGGGACGCGTGAGCTGTCATGGGAGATTTGATGGAGACTGATACTCGAAGCGGATTCATGGCTGCACTCAAGAAGCCCAATGTCAAAGCTCGTGGTGAAGCTATCGTCGATTGCTCCGAGGATGCTATTGTATTGAGCACTGGTGAGTGGGGGGCGGTGATACAGCTGAATTTGTGGACTGACGATGAAGGTGAGAAGCTGCACATTGACACGCTCGTCTACGCGACTGGCTTTGATGTGGTACGTAACACACCAGAGATTGTCAAGTAGTCTGAAATAGGCTGACAATAAGCTTGGGTCTTCATTGGACATCCGTGGCCGGGATCGTCGCACGACCGATCTGATGGATAAGCGTCTCGCGATGCGGACCTATCACGGTGTACGTCTAGATTCTAGGCAGACTCTTGTACTGACAAGCAGATGGCTGCACCTGGCTATCCCAACTTTTACTTCATGCTAGGCCACAACACCGCCCCGACGCACGGTAAGCTCAGCAGACGCAGCGGTCGGAGACTCGAAGCTGACGTTTTCAGCGAGCGTGATCTTCATGATCGAGGTTCAGGCATATTATGTTGCTCAGCTTGTAGTGAATCAGCTTCAGAAAGGCATTGATGTGCTTGAGATCAAGGAGGAGGCGACCGAGGAGTACATCAAGTGGCTGGATAGAAAGGCCGAAGCTACCGTTTGGTCAACCTATCATTCTTGGTACAGGGAGGGGCCAGACAACAAGGGCCGCATTTTCGTGAGTAGCCGATGGATGTCTATCTCGCAGACGCTGACAATGCAGACCAACTGGCCTGCGCCAGTCTGGAGGTATGAATCTTGTGAACGGCTCGACTTCGCTGACGTTCAGGTACTGGTGGCAGAATGCCTCACCAGATTACAGCGACTACGTCGGTGGCGAACCGCTTGCTGCTGACCAACCGAGTGTTGGTGGCGGTTGGATGACTGTTTGGATCTTGTTGATTGGTGTCGGACTTGGTTTGATTTGTGGTAGGTAGAGGATTCGTTCGGGTTTGGATCATATACATCTGCTCTTACTTGTTGACGAACGTCCCGGTCTGAACATTTCATCTTTCAACTGGTATTGATTGTCCTTAAGCTGAGAGATCACAGCAGAGCCTTACAAGCCAGTCACGACGGTGGCTCAGCAATGGCCCCAGTGGCGCATTTTCCCATGAGAGACATTGCTATAAACTCTGCTCAGCCTGCCTGGTCAAGACGATTCGGCTCGCAAGGTGAAAGGGCGGCCGCGGGCCCGGGTGAGAGAAGCGCGCGGCTGCTTATGCAGCCAAACGCCTCGGTAGAATGGACGGAGACGCCATGGGAGTAAGGATAATTATATACGTTTCGAGATATATCTCCTTCCTTGTCGCTCATGTACGAAAGCTTGCTGTGTCGATCACTGGCACATGGAGTGTACGAGAGGATCTTGAAGTACGAGATCACGAAGGATCATAGAGAATCATGGATCATGAAAGGAAGAAACGTCAGGCAAGGTATCACTTATCTATCGAAATCATACAAATCATCTTCCCTATATTCAATTCTTCTGATACTCCCCATCAAGCATCTCCTTATGCGACGGCGACGACGTGCCCTTCCGAGCATCTTCCGGCGCCTTGGGCTTGACCATCCTCGTCCAGGCCCTCGCATACTGCACAGCCGGCTGCACAGCCGCTCCAAGCTCCTCAGCCGCCTTGAGCGGGAAATCAATGTCTCTCAGCAGCTCGCGCGCAAAGAGCAAGACATCAGCTTGGCCTTGCTGAAGGATCTCTTCGGATTGACCGGGACTGGTGATGAGACCTACAGCGGCGATCAAGAGTCCTGGAACGTGTTTCTTGAGATGTGCGGCGAAGGGGACTTGATAGCCTGGACCGACCGTGATCTTCTGTTTGGGTGAAAGACCGCCTGAGGAGACGTCAAGCAGGTCGATGCCGAGGTCACGGAGGCGCTGAGCGAGGATTGTGGTTTGCTCAATGCCCCTTTCAGGTGTCAGTGACGATGCAAAAGCAAAAGGTGAACTTACCAGAAACGCCAGCCCTCGGGATCGCTGCCATCGTCCGACCTCTCTTCACCTTCGATCCAGTCTGTCGCGCTGACGCGGTAGAACAGCGGACCGCTCCAGTTCTTACGAGCAAGCTCGGCAAGCTCAAGCGAAAGTCGCATTCTGTTCTCGAGGGAACCGCCGTACTTGTCAGTGCGGTGGTTGGCAACAGGAGAATTGAAAGCTTCGCATTGGTCAGCCGAGTTTCAGGCAGTGAGAGGAAAGAGCTCACAATGGAGAAGGTAGCCGTGAGCACCGTGAATCTCGATAAAGTCGAAGCCGCACTGCTTGGCGCGTGCAATGGCATCGACAAAGGCCTTTTTGAAGTCCTCAATGTATTCGAGGCTAGCTTCGCGAGGGTGAGGGTAGCCTTCAGCGTATGAGATGGCGGAAGGACCGACGACTTGATCACGTCAGCTTCAAATCCCAGGACGGCGGACGACGAACCATCATCAGGCCAACCGCGGGCGTCCTTCGTAGCAACGACGGACTTGTCGCCAGCGGCAGCAGCAACTTCATCGACCCAAGGAGCAAGAGTTGAGGCTTTGCGACCTGCATGCGCAAGTTGGATACCAATGATGGTGCCTTGAGTGTGCACAAAGTCGACAACGCGCTTCAACGGAGCAATCTGGCTATTCGATTATCAGCACGGCGCAGAGAGGTTATAAACAAACGCACCTATCTTGCCAAAGTCCCTTCAGAGGTCAGTACATTGTTTGAAACATAATCCTGCATGACGTACTGCATCTTCAGGAGAGATCTACAGTTGCGTCAGGTACCGTTCTCACGTTTGGCTAATGCCCAGTGTTGACTTACTCTGCCTTCGGGGACGACAGCTGTGGCCTCTACAATGATACCTTCGACACCACGAGTGGCCATGGAACCGAGGTGCACAAGGTGCCAGTCTGTAGCATGACCATTGTCAGAGCTGTCTGTGCATTGTCAGTTTATTCATCACTCAAATCATCGTCAATGCTCACATTGGCACATGGGCGACTGTTTCGTTAGCTTGCTCTTTCCTATCTAACAAACTCACGGCCCAGAGACGGTGCTTGAAGGTAACATTACGGATGGTCAGCGGCTCAAAGATCTTGGGAAGGCGAGTGTTTTGCGGATACTTGTCAGACGGCAGAGCCGACGCGACCGGCTGAGGCAAAGCTGGGATGAAAGAGGCAGAGTAAGAGTCGTTTGTTTCGTTTTTGTAGCTCATTTTGCCTGCTATTGTGGTTGTTAAAGATGAGAGGATAAACAGAGATTGTGACGTTCAAGCTCACCTCCACGGTAGTGGAGGTCCTTGCTTATTCAACGGCATCACGGCAAGCATCTACGGCCAGCGAAAGTTAACCATGTCTCGAATATGATAGAATGTCATTGTCCATGCTCTTAAAGCAGCACTCCCTTCCGACTCCCAGTCCACTCTAGATCCTCGTCATCCATACCGCTAGCACCGCTCACATCGTCGTCGTCATCCTCCATAGTCACCAAACCATCCTGCTCGTTTGCAGCCCGCACAGCAGCTTTACCACCCTTGCCGATCCCCATGACGGCGCGGTAACGGCCTTCGGAAACCAAAGTCCCGTCTGGATTGGTAGGTAGAGGATGTAGCCTGGCGCATTCAGCACCACCATCAGACTTGTCTAAGACTGTCAGTCTTGTTGTGCGTATAGAATCAAAAGACTCACGATGTCGACTGAGAGCATCAAGCCGCGCAAAAGACTTGCCGCACCCTTCACATAAAAACGGTCGAAGCCCCACATGTAGAAGCATATGTCGCTTGCAGTCATGTTGCCGTGCAAAGCCTGCAATGTCAGAACCGCAACTCCAAGTTTAAAAAAAAACTAACACTTGTCACAACCAGGGTAGTCACACTTGTACGGTCTCTCCTCATTATGAGATCGCAAATGACCCTTTAGATTAAAGTGCCTCGTAAAAGTACTGCCGCATCCAGGTACTGCATGTCAGCTTTCAAACTCGATCATGAGCGACATACCAGGACACAAGAACGTTCCCTTGTTTGTTCTTCTCCCTTGACTAGCCTTCTCCGTCGCAGCAGTCGTGACTTTGGGTCTAACAGGCATTTTGCCAGCTCGAGTTCTCGCCGCTCGTTTCGTCGGCGTCTCATTCTCGGCTGGCGCGGGTACAGAGGGGATCTGTACGCTAGGCAATGCCATGCGTTCGCCAGCTGGCGAGGATGCGGCAGAAGAAACAGAGAAAGATGGTGACGGTGACCGTCCGTTTCGTGAGGAGACAGAGGACGCGACTGATGAGCGTCGAGAATGATTAGCACGAGATTGCTGAGCAGGTGGTAGTAATGTCCCATCGGAGGGGTTGATGATAGAAGCCAAAAAAGCAGCACTACTATCAGCTATACATTTGTAAGCAGATCACTCACGTCGAATCACCACCGCCAACACCCCAACCAGTCCCTCGTCCAAGGTCCTCACTTCTCGCACCTGGCCGATGCCCACTAGTACCACCGACACCTCGTACACGAGAGCTCGCCAAGCCAGCCGAGCCTTGCCCAGCAAACTCAACACCATAGCCAGGCGTTCCAGCGCCCATAGCAGGATGGCTCAAGACACCGCCTTCGCCAAACGATCTTCGTCTCACACCCATCCCATTGCCTGGCAGACCTAAGAGCGGCGCCGTAGATGGCGGGTTCGGCAAGAACTGGCTGAAATCTTGCTGATTGCCGAAAGACGAAACGTATGCCGGGGAAGATGACGGTACAGACTGTGGTAGCTGTCCAGCAAAACCATTGCCCATACCAGGTTGATACGTGTATTCTTGCTGTTGATGCTGCTCATCACCTGCGACCGCCCGCGGATCAACGGAAATTGCCTCTCGCGCCCCAATAGTCCGCTGCCACGTCCAAAAGTCCATAACACCTTCAGGAGGCTGCGTCTCATTCTGCAAAGCAAGCAAAAGCTGCTGTTGTTGCTGTTGCGAAAGAGACTCAATCGGCGAGGGCATGAACGATTCCGACTTTGATCGCGGTCGCGACGGGCCAGCTGCCAGACCTTGCAGCCGCAGCGACTCAAGGAAACGCGAGGATTCAAGCTGAGGGAAAGGCTGGTCTGCCGGATTCGAGTTTGTGCGTTGTTGAGCAGGTGGCTGATTTTGAGTAGGGAACGAGAAAGAGTTGAGAGAAGGCTGCGATGGCAGCTGTTCGAGATTGCTATTCGTCTGCCGTTGTCGATTAATCTCCATCTGTGTATTTGCAGCCGTCGCCTTCGCCTGAGCAGCTTTGAGCGCTTCAGCTTCCCAGACACCCCTACCTTCCCGCATCCCGCTCGTCGGTGTACTCGGCACAATATTGATCATTGGCCCATCACCATCAGGCCCAACGGGACTTAGACCAGCCATGCCAGTCAACAAATGAGGATTTGTCGGTGGGAACAATGTATTGAGTGATGGCTGTGGTGGTGGACCCATTGGCCGCATCGAGGACCCACTGACACCCGTAAAGCTAAGCAAAGGCGCATCATCAACAGGTTGAGAGGTGATGATGGGTGGCAAGTTGGGTGAGCCAGTCGCGATGACTAGTGCCGGTGGACTAATGGGTTTTTGGAATGGCGAAGAAGAGGAGGAAAGGCTGTGACGATAGTTGTGGTTGATGATGGGTGGTGAAGGTGATGTTGGATCTGACCATGGGGAAGGGGCTTGTTGGGAGGTGAAGGAGTGGTTGCTTGCGTTCGAGTTGGATCGAGGCCGCAGGGATGAGCTAGCCAGAGGCTGTTGCTGCTGGTAAAAGGATTGGTTGACATATGGTGTTGCTGCCGGGGATGGCGAGTGCGAGCGGGATGAGATTGCAGATACGTTGGCGGAGTAAGGTATTCTATCCCATCAGCACCGCATCCTAATATCACTGCATAGACGTACTGTTGCTCCTGCTGTTCAAGCTCCTGGTTCCCAAAGCCAGCCGACAGCGTCGTAAACTGCTGCTCGGCAGCCTCAAAGAAGCTCCCTCTTCGATGATCCGTATCACCCTGATTACTGAACGCATAAACACTCGTCGCATCCTCCATATCGCTCGGCAGGTAATCGTGCGGATTAAGCTGCTGAAACGAATCATCAGCATCATCAAAGATGAGATGCGAAAAGTCATCGCCAAAGGCTGAGCCAGCATAAGAAGGAGTGTAGGCGCCATTGGTGGAAGGAGCGTTACTGTGCGAGAAGACGTATTGGCTGTGAGGAGTGAGGTTGGGTTGGTACATGCCATCGGGCAAAGGTTGTGCGTCGATACCGGGAGAGGGGTGAGGTGACCACGGAGAAGGAGCTCGGTAGTTCAGGTATTGTGGTTGACCGTATTGATCTTGGCTGGGATGCATAGGTAGCGGTGAAGGACAATGAGGGGTTCGCCGCTCAGGCTGAGATTGAGATGCCACCATCCCATCCTGGTAGAACTGTTGCTGTATTTCAACCTGCCCATTTGACTCTCTAGCATCCTGCTCGAGCTGAGCACCAGTCGCTATCAGAGTACTGCCATTCGCCGGGTCATACGGAAATGAATACTGTCGTTCATGATTCGACGAGTTCAAGCTAGCATTCATCCTGCTCGAACCGGTTCGAGAGTGGTAGGAAGAGCTTGCCTCTGGCTCATCAACCAGTTGATGTGTCGACTGGTCTTGAAAAAGGGACTGAAAGTCGGGCGAGTTGTTTGTCTCGTCGAGTTCAAGATCCATCTTGGACCAAACAAATCGAGCTCTTGTAGCTCTTGCCTTGCCTGTAGCGACGCCGTCTTTCCTCGCGTTCCCCCTTTTGTCTCTCTTCTTGCCAGCAGGCTTCTTGTCTGCGTTTCTCTTGCTCAAAGCGTGCCCTCTTGATGGTACCCTTGCCTATAGTGACGTCTGAGCGGCCTTGCAGCATGTGGCGACCGGAGAGAGCGATCTTCCCGAAACGGGAGCTTTCTTCGCGCGACCTTGATGCGGCCTGTACAGACCTTTGCCACCTCTTGATTGCTTCTGAGAGCTTGACAACGAGACACAGAGAGGGTATTTCACAAGCCAGAGTGTCTTGTACAAGCCTGCTGCTTGACCTGACGCCGTTTACTCTAAGCTGAAGCTTTCTTCAACTGGAGCTTGTAAACTCAGATCCGCGTGCAGAGAGATGTCCGATGTACAGGATAGTCAGCTCGTCACGAAGCAACAACACGAGCGTCATGATCATGGTGCTCTTTCCTGAACATCTCCGTCCCACCAGATAAAGCAACAAGAAACACGCCCAGCAGGGGCGGTTTAGAATTGCCGACCCGTAGGCAGACTCCATGCGTTTCGCTCACCGCAAGCCGCCTTCAGACCTTCAAGATCGGCCGAGAGGCACAAGGTCTGACCTCGCCCACGGTTCCCGCACTTTAAAGATGAAAGCTTGGAGGGGCAGCTCAGAGTGTGCAAGGGATCAAGAATCACATCACCCTAACGCAACCTCGCGACCTGCTCAGCCTCCATCCTCCTTCTCTGGGAGCGCTCAACAAGTTGCAAGCTCTGCCTCGTCCCCGGCGGCGATGCCCTTCCAAGCTTTGCAAGAATGGCGGCGAGTCGAGCGGGCTTGACGGCTGAATACGAAAGTGAGCGAATCGAGGGCTCCATGTAAGCTGAGACGGCGTCTGAGAGGACGATGCCGAGTGTCTGAAATCAGCGCTGGCGAGCTGAGGGTTTTGACTTACGAGCTTGATCTCGGTAAAAACGTTGTCGAGGCTTTCTTTGCCCATGCGCTTGACTTCAGTCTCGATGAAGCGTACATCCGCCAAGACATTCGCCAGCGCAGGCTCGTTGAAGCGCTGAACGTCTCTCCCGCAAAGTATATTCTGACCGTCAACTTGCAATCACTAGAATCGAAACTTTACTCACCAATAAGCTCTCCGACACATTCTTCAGCGCATTCCGATACGCGCGGAGCTTGATCTCCTCCCTAAGATGAATCAAGACACTATCAACATAGGCCGTCAAGAAAGTGATCATCTCAAACACATAAGTCGACGGCTCATTGTCACTCTGCGCCCGCGCAGGGGTCCACTCATATTCCGCTAGCTCAAAGAACGACTCGAGCTTGGACGCGATCACGGCGTCAATGCGCGATTGCGCGAGCTCGAGAGTGCCATTGAAAGCTTGCAGTGACGACAAATGAATCTGGCCTCCGCGTTGAGATGCGCGTAGATTCATCATGACGCCTTCGAGCTCGTCGCACGCAGTTGCAAAGTGCTCAAGATTAACGACGACCTGAGCAATCTGCGACAAGTTCGACATGGCTTTCAGCCGCTCGCCAATGTTGCGGCTGACATTGTCTGTCAGCAAGCCATCAAGAGACTAGAAGTCAGCGGAGCGTGCGATGAAGGGGAACTCACTTTACGCAAGACTTCGTCAATGTCCAGATGGTGCTGCGAGACACCATCGACAAACTGATAGAATTGGTCGACAAAGCTGCGGACGTTGATGCAGCACATGGGATACGTTTGAGAGAACGGCATAGGTTGAGGAAAGCCTTGCCTGATCTACGTCAGCACTCAACGCCCAAATGTAGCGTCGACTTACATAGCTAAGCTTTCCGCTTCACCCGTTGCGAGCCAGCAGACGCCAACCACTTGATCAAACTCTTCTTGATCGTTGATCATCATCGGTTGATTGTCGTCGTCCATGACGATCTGCGAGTCAGGACAGGCCAAGATAAGAATGAGAACATGCCTGGTTGAAATCGGCGCTAAACTTGCGGTACAGCAGCTCCGAATATCTCTCAAAGAGCGTCAGCAGCAGGCCGTTGAGCGCAGTGATGTCGTAGTCATAGGCCTTATAGTCAGCGACCTAGCTAAACAAGAAGCGACGCACCTCTAGTGTTTGCACAAATCCCAACACCTCACTCTTCGTACCCAAAAAGACTTCAGGCTCCTCACAGCCCTTTAACCCATCGCCAACGATTCCCACTATCCGTTCACACATGTTGTTCCATAGATCGTCGACATCACGCTCGTAGCGAAAGGCCGGACATGTTCTCAGGACATGCGACTCGATGATGAAGAAGCCAACCAGCTCAGCCATCAAGAGTGGAAGGTTGTTCAAGATGGACGACGGGGTCGATTGTCGTTGCGTCAGGATCAGCGCCGCTTGGGTCTGATGATCAGCAGCCAAATTCGTAGAGCACGGTACTCACTTTGCGGTCCTCCTGGTAGCTTCGTTGTAGCTCCGCTTTGCATTCCAGAGCTTCATAGATGTGTATGCACTGATAAAGCGGCCGGAAATCAACTTTAATCTCGTCATTGTCCAGCGCATCAACTGAGAGTTAGCAGAGCATCTGAGCGTGATCACTTACATTCAACACGCTCCCAGCTGACGCTCTCCAAAGCACTGCCAACCTGTGCAAGTCTTGCACCTCCGTCCTTTTCCCTCTTCGCTCGCCACCGCTTGATTCGCAATTGCATCTGCTCGAGGGCCAGCCGACCAACCTTGGCACCTGCTTCACGAACGTCAAATAGCCAGGACTTGCAGCTTGCGCTGACTGATGACTTGATGGATAGCCGGAGCGAAGGCAAGGAGGATAGCAGATGAAGGTAGAATGGTGTCAAGGCTATTCGCGGTGGTGGCAACAGCAAGATGGATTCCAGGGACTGTCTTTGTCAGCTGAGACGTAGTATTGCGATCATCACATACCCTCAGGGCACCCCAGTACTTCTGATCGCGAATCATGTCTCCAACTCTGCTCACGAGATCCAGCACTCGTAAACAAGTCTGCAGCGTCTCGATAGCGTCGTCCATGTTCTTGGCAACCTTGCGTTGATGCAGCAGCGCTCGTTTCTGTCATTAGAAGAACAAGGCTTCGTCACGTACTTTCTCCCCAAGAGCACGCCCCACATCGCCCATCTGCCCATCCAGCTCTCCTATTCTCTTGCGTAGATGTATAGTCCCCTGTCGTACCGTCAAGAGGGTCGACACGCTCTCTACAAAGTCCTGAGACAATCAGCACTCCCACTGCCTCTCAGATGCTCACCTCATAATTGTCCTCGACGACCTTGCTAATCTCCTGCTCCTTCTCCTCGACTAGCTTGTCTAAACTTCGCAAGTACACTTGCTCAGAATCCGTCTCTTGAATAGACCTTATCAGTGGAGCCAAAGCTTCGACATTTTCAATTCCCGTCGAGCTCGAGTCTAGAGTGATCTACATTGTCAGTGCGTCCTATGGCTTCGAGGCATGAAATAACCTGCTGAAGATGCAGCTCAAGCTCGGCACTCGAGTAGGTAGGACGCTTAGACTTGCCGAGCATGCTGCAGAACCCTCAAAAGCCTTGTAAAGGCTTCAGTATCCTTGCCGAACTATGGCGAAGGCGTCAAAGCTTAGGTCGACCGAAGCTTCGCGTCAACATGCGTCTAGCTACAACGTCAGGCCCAGGGAGTGACGCGGACTGCACGCAATCTCCGCCAGCACTATTGATTGTTGCAAGCTTGCATGCATGTCATTGAAACCTTCATATGTACCCAGGAGAATATTCCACATCACTCTTCAGGAGCACGCTGAGCTCGTCTCGCCAGCCTGTACCAATCAGCAACGAGTCTGAACCCAGATATCACTTACGCAGCTGCCAAATCAAGTTGCCCGCTTGGCGCACTAGGCTTCGCCACAGACCCTCTAGCTGGTCCAAGAGCCGGCACAGGTCTCGCGGCAGCCGGCACAGGTGGCTTTGCGCTCATTCCAGGCTTTGCAGGGATGACAGGCTTTGGCTTCGGAGCAGGAGGAGGCCCCTTGTTGCCAATAACGGATGACGGTCGGGAAGTCGCGGGCGATGAAGCGCCTGAAGCACCTGCCAAGTTCTTTTGCTGCCAAGATGGCGCTGTGAAGCCATTGGTAGCTGCTGCGGGAGCTGGAGGAGGAGTCCGCTTGACCGGAGTAGGTGTAGGAGGCGGTGGAGGTGGCGGAGCAGCCTTGGGTGCTGGCTCGAGGCTTGAAAGTCAGCGCGGCCCCTGTATGCGGTCGACTCACTAATTTGACGGGGCCCATCCCTCCTCGCCGTTCTTCGCAACCTTCCACCACCCATTGTCATCCTTCTCCTTCAGCTCCACAAGCTCGCCCTTGACGAGGCTCATCTCTCCAGGCTGACCCGCAAAGTTGTACAAGCACTTGTACATGTCCTTGGCAGGTGCAGACGCTGCCGGCGGGGGAGCAGCGCGAGGTGGCGGTGGAGGCGCACGTGCGGCACCGGCAAATCCAGTAGAGGCAGCGGGTGTCTTGATGGGTGCTGCAAGAATCGCAGGGGCGGCAGGCATCGACTTGCTGGGCAAGGCCTGCGCCTTGGGTCTTGAAGCGCGGTTCTACAAATCAGCCCACGATCTTTGGATGAGGTTGTTCACTTACGGCCATCCCAGCAGGCGCAGCCTTGGGCTGCTTGGGCGGACGTGGCTTGCGAGGAGGCATCGGTCTCGATACTGGAGTCATCAGCTCAAGCTTTCACCGCCTCGTCAAACTCACCGCTTGAGGGCGACTCGCCAGAGCCCACAAAGATGGTATGACTCTTGTAATTCGCATCGCGCGTCACCGACTCGTCCTTCTGCGCTTTGATGAGAGCCTTCTTATCTCTCTTCTTGGCATACTCGATCCTGCCGTCGTCAGCGGCAGCCACGGCCGATCTTCGAGACTTACGAAGGACCAATGTTGACTCCGATAGCGGCGTTTGTCAGAGTACACAGCACCGTCGTCATCTCCGTCTTGAAGGCACAGGTGATGATGGGATCGCCCTCTTCGCACGCATTAACATTGATAGCCTGGCAGTCAGCCGTAGTCTCATACGAAAGGTAGACGCACAACCCAGTCATCTCTCAGATTCGTCATCGCTAATGATTGAATAGTGACCAAGGGGACCTTGCGCTCCAGGGTTGTGCTCAAGCGGCCATCTTTCACAGACGAGATGACGAGGTACAGCGCTTTCTCGGTCTGCGAGGTCAGCCAAGCTCTTCGTGGTCAGACTACTTACAATCATCATGAAACGTGGACTGAGTTTACTAGATCGACCGAGCTTGGAGACGAGCAACTCGACCCGCGAGCTAAAGTGAACCTGCTCTCCCGCTGACAATGTCAGACAGATTCCAGCAAAGTGAAGGACTCACGTGAGATCGTTGCAGCAGTCCTGAGCAGCTCTCCTTGCGCACTGCGCCCTCCGACATCAAGGTAATCACCGTAGAATTTGCGCTGACCGAGAAGACTAAACCTGCGACGCTCCTTGCGACCAGCAAGAATCTGATGGCCATAGTCGCGTGCACGTGCGTAGACAAGACCTTCTTTCTGGTTCTTCCAGAAGCGCTGGATCTTGGTGGCCGACTCGTTGCGATGACGGACGTAGGCTCGCCATGCGCGCTGAATACGAGCTGCCATGTTGTGCCAATATTTATCCCGCATAGTCTCAAGAGCAAAGAGCTGGAGTAAGCTAACCGTTGACGGGTCATGCTTACAGTCTCCGGGTTCTTGATGAACGCCTTGGTCACACCCATCTGCCACTCGTCGTTGGCGATCCCGGTATCTCTTAAGATGCGCTCACATCCAGAGCGGTCGTCACCCTGCCAAATGTATTCACCCGCATACGACGTTGACGGCGAGAGCAAGTAGAAGCTAATCATCAGCCTCGTCAGGCATTTACAATGACTCACCGCTGAATCATTTTGGAGAACTCTGCGCGGTATGCGAAACCTGCTCGACGGACGCGGATGTTCTCCTGCAAACCGAGATACTTGACTTGATGCAGAATAGCTTTGTCATCGTACTCTGTCGGCGAACGATTCTGGTTCGGCTTGATGGTACGAATGTACGATGGTTGAGCCCTGAATATCAGCGACGAGCTTGGCAGGAGTGACGGACCTCATCAAGTTGGTCACGAGATCGTTGGCCGACGCCTTGATCTTGTCACCAGCCGTTGGTGGCCTCTTCTTCGAGCTAGGATCCACACGATCAGGGAACAATGTCCCAAGGAAAGGATCCTTGCTCATTGCCACAAGATCCAAGATATCCTTCCCAAGAGCATCCTTATTCTTATCCGTCATGCCCGAGATGTTGTACAGCACATCACCGGCATAATGCTTGATCAAAAACTTTTGACCGCGCGACTCAAAGTTGGGATTGGACGAAAGCATCGACAAGCGCTGGACAAACGAGTTGTCAGCTGCTGTTGGATCTGCGTGGGCAGTAGCTGTGGCGTCGTTGAGGGTCGCAAAGATACCGGCAGGACGCTTGTCCTCGATCAAAGCGCAGACGACGGCATTGTCAAAGTCTGCTTGTCAGTGCTGCTTCAGACACGTAACTTACATTTGATAGGCGTCCACTTGATCTGCTCGCGCACGTACTCCTCCTGCTCGGTCTTGAGCGTTAACTCGATGAAGATTTGTTGCAGCTTTTCGTTGACATAGTTGATGCAGAGCTGAGATATCAGCGACGCTCAAACCGAAAGGACCACTAACCTGCTCAAAGCTGTTGTCCTGGAAGATCTCAAACCCGCTGATCCGTGTCAACATTCACACAAACGACCTCTACAGTCACTCACTAGATGTCCAAGACACCAATAACATGTTCGGGCGTTTGCCTAGGCTTCATTGAGACGTTGACACGGCTAACGATCCACTCGAAGAGGTTATTGTACCTTTACAATCAGTTTACACCGTCGTCATTACAAAGACTCACAAAGCCTTGGTAAGCGCATCCCTGATACTGGTCGCCTGCGCAACATTCTGAGGCACATCATAAACACTCCCCCTTCTTCCACCCCTCTGAGTCTCCATTACCCTCGTCAAAAGCGCCTTTTGCACGAGCGCAGGCTCAACCTCCATCAAATAGGCCACAAAGTCCGTCACGCCGGTGTCGGCGATGCCTGCATTCCCGTCGTCCGCGTCAACGAACTCGACGTTGCCGAGCCACAGAATGGTCGCGAGGACACGAAGGATGGAAGTCTGCTCATCTTGACTGAGCTGGATGATGTCCATTGCGCGAAGAGTCTCTTCAAAGTCTTTGACGTCGTCGATACTGCTGACGTCCATGCAGCCTGATCGGCTCGTGTACGCATAAGCCTCGGGTCCTTGAAGGCCGAACATTTCTGGAATGTCAGCATGCAGCATCCAGGACGTGGTGTGATAGAGACGAACCTCGCTGCTGTGCAGAAGCACCCTTGGTGAACTGGTAGAAAATGTGAAAGTCACGCTCGTCACGGATCTGACCGACGACACGTCCCTGCGCGTCAGCGATGTCATCTGAACGAGTTTCACTTTCTCTAGAAGATAGTTGGTGATTTGCGCGCCAACAGGCTGACCATGGGAGTTGAACATGATCTCCAAATACTTGCCCTATGTGTTTGTTAGCTCCAACCCTGACCCAACGCTGTCATCACCCACATGACGACTCGAGTTGTCATTTCTCAACGTCTTGGCACATCCGAAACTCTCAAGCAAAGGATTCGTAGCCAACACCATCTCCTTGATCCCCTCAATCCCACTTCCACCAGCAGCTGCCCCTTCACCGCCCGAAACAGCAGCAATATACTGCATGATCCGCTTGGCAGCTTCTGTCTTGCCTGCACCAGATTCACCCGAGATGATGACACACTGATTCTCTTTCTCTGAAGTCATGCGGTAATAGGCTGATTCGGCGATGGCAAAGACGTGGGGAGGGACTTCGAGCCTGTTCTTGCCTCTGTAGGTCGCTAGAGTCTCGGGATTATAGATACCGAGATCTGTGATGGGTTAGATCGGGCCACACTATCCAGGCAGCTGTATAGGTCCACCTACCCTTGAAAGGGTTTACAGAGATCAAGACATGAGCGATGTACGTCTGTAGGCAGTTAGCCACACTCCATCGCAACGCTTAGAAAACTGACGTAGATCTCGGCGTTGAAGAAACGCTTCTTCAGGTTCTCATTGATACTCTCGTTCGAGATCTGACTGAGCAACGTCATGTCTGACACACCGGCCTGCTTCTTCTTGAAGCCCTCCTTCCAATCGGCCTAGGTGCATGCGTGAGTCACACTGTGAGTTGAGAATGTCATCAACGCACCTTGACAACCTTCTTGGCTCCTCCTGCCGGTCCCGTCGGCAAGCTTGCGCTCGCCCCCGACTTCTTGCCTGCCTTCTTGGACGGCGCCTGGTGACGTTGTCAGCTCTGTTGAGTCTTAGCGAATGGCTCCTGCACGCACCATGATCCGTTCAAGTCGTTGATGTCAGCTGCTTCTGTCCTCTGCCTATCCTGTGATGATGCACTGTCCTTGAAGTAAGAGTAAACAGGCCTTGTTGGAGGATGCTCGGCTGTACAGCAGCTGCGCTATCGCGGTGCGGGGCAATACCAGGATGGTGCACGCCTAACTGGACATGAAAAGAAGAAATAGGCGCTTTGCAAACTAGCATGCCTAAAGCGCGAAGGGCTATGCCTATTTATCGCTCCGTTATCGATTGCAAAACCGCGTTTGTAAGTGAATTCTATTGCTGTTGCTTTCTGGCAGTGCGAGATGTCTCGGTATCGCAACGCACGCTCACTGGAACGTACGCATCTGCATTTGTTTGTCTCCGTGAAGACAAGCATTACATTTTAGTAGCTTTGATCTTCCACTACATTATACATATGCAGGATGCCTGAAGGTGATGCCCGCAATTGCAACTTATTTCATCGCTCTCGGCCTCGTGCGGAGCCGCCCCGGGCGGCTTGTATCGACAGTGGTGACACACCTCATAACGCTCGCATGTGCGGTGGGCGGGGCAGGTGCGAATGAGAATTGCGACGCGTGTGCCTGAACTTGAGCCGGCCCTGAAGGCCGTAGGGTCCTCATATGATGTTTATGGGTTTGGGCATGTATGTAGCTATAGTTGAATCCTAACTTGACGGATACTGCAGCTGCTCAATCCGTAAGGCACGCAATGCTTGACCAATGCTTCAATCGGAACGTTCGTTTGATGAACGTGTCGGACGACTTTGGGTTTGGTTCGAACGGTTATCTTGCGCTTGCAACCCAATGGCCAGTTGGATAGCGAAAGAGGCAATTGCAAATCTTATTGGCCATTGGAATTGTACCTCACGCGGCAATATCACGGCAGCGAGACAGCAGCGATGCCGAGATCTTGATTGTTTGTGACTTTCCGGTTCCGGCTTTCCCTGAATTCAACGGCATAGTGTCTCGGTTCCTGCATGGGAACCGAAACCAACGCGAGCCGGACTTTAAAACCGAGCTTGGCGTGTATTTTGCGATGGGTCACAACAAGATCCCAGCGAGCGCGTCCGCTTCATCTTTGAACAACAGGTGACAGTCACCACTGACCAACCACAATGCTTAGATCGTGGACGCTAGCAGCGGTCGCTGTGCTCAGTGTAGCTCAAGTAGCATTGGCTGACTGCCTTGATGCCTCTATCGTTGGCTTGGCCTCGAATGGTGCTGGCTTAGTGCTTGCGAACTCGGGCGAGGCTCTGAGGCTCAAGCTGACCTGGCCAAGCATCGGTGAGCTGACGCATGGGCTCTTGCCGCCGAGCTGACAAGTAATAGAGGCTTGTGCGGTCGGTTTTTGGTACGACCTCTCTGTGATTGATGACCAAGCTTGCGGTAATGGATGTCCTGACTCTCGCTCTCAAGGGTTCGTGGCTGCCTCAGAAATCCATTGACTTGCCAGTTATGTGTCAGACACACGAGAGCTAACACTGGACTTCGGGCCCGTCAACGGGTGAGTGGGCCTTCGCTCTCGACTTGAAAACGGGCGACGCTAAACTGTACCTCAGACGAAGCTACACAGACAGAACATGTGAGCCTTCTCGAGTGTCACCTGCATCATCCGCTGAACTTACAGACTACCTCCGTTTGACTGTCGGCAATTACCAATACGATTACGACAACGCCAGGGACCAGCAGACATTCCCAGTGGTCACATATGACCCCAAAAGCTGCGCCTCAAGCTTTCGCTTCGGTGATGATCAGACTATTCAGCCCGACCCTATATCACGGCCTTTTTCGTTCAATGGTGGAGGTGAGGGTTTCTAGTGAGCGCGTTGACGGGAAGATTGTAGGTATCTCAGCGTCACGGCTGGTATCTCGGACTTCAACAACAATGACCTCGGTGATTGCGGGACTAGGTGGGTAAACTTTGTTAATACAATGCTGATCTACCAGTGTCGGCACTGACGCGGGATCACTGTCGTGCCCTGGAGTAGAGTACGTTCAAGATCATGACTTGAATTGCTGACCTCGAAAGTTTCTCGCAGGACGGACTTTGTGCGTTCTTGACGCGGACGGATAGTGACATTTCCTAACATAGCTGTTAGACTTCTGGACTCCTACTCTCTCACCCCCGATTGGCGCCTTGACTCAAACGACTACCACCGCATCTGCTAGTTTGCAAGAGGTGAAACGTCAGACGTCACAAGCGCCAGACGCAACTCGGCAGTGCGCAGAGAGCTTTCAGTACCCCACCGACCCGATTCAATACGGGATCAAGGGTAGCCCTTTCACAACAACGATTTCTTACAGTCCTGAACGTGAGTGGTTGATCTCGGACTAGCTGACTCGTATAGTCTGCGCGGGTCTTGCTCTTGCACTGAGACTTCGAAGAAGCGACGGATACGTCGGCCCTCTTGCTTCAGGGTGTGTTTCTTTGGTGACTGTTGAGTGTACGGCTGACTTGAGAAGTCCGACTTTGGACAGCTCTGGCATATCGGCCTTTTCCTTTGAAAATGCGTAAGTGACGAACGCGAACAAGCGATACTGATGTGCGTAGCGAAGTCTTGGCCGGTTCCTCTTGTGGGTCTCACAATACCAGCTTCAGCTGACGCTTATCAGATGCGCCGTTGGGCATCCTTGGCGGCTACGTGCTGCCCGCAGGTCCTTCCTTCAATCTTCGTGCTCTCGATCCACCAAACGCATACACGTGCGGATCCAGCATCCAGTTTCCCGACATCTATCCCAACAGCCAGCCTGGCATCTTGGATATCAGTCCTTCTGACTCGGCGGACTTTTCGACGACCATTCTGTTCAACCCCACCGGTTGTAAGTCAAACTCATACAGATGACGAGCTGATCGAGTCAGTCTGCGGAGGTCAATTGTATCTAGAATTCGCTCTGTTTGACAGCGCTGGAGCTTTGACTCCTTGTCAGCCATTTATTCCAAACATGGCCGACAGACCAGGTGAAACGACTTTGACTTGTGCCAAGCCAAAGAACGAGATGACCCCCGGTGACTGTACGTTACTCGAACGACGTGAAATGGCGCTGAATTATCATAGGGACAATTGAAGTTACGAGCATCCCGCGTGAAGACTTCACAGGACGCAGCGATGAAGGTCCCATTGCATACACGACGACCCCTACATTCAGAGTACGTGTTTGCCATCCGATCAACACTCACATTGCAGGTCACCCGTGATGAGAACACCGCAGCTTGCATCGAAAGTCTGCGATTCCCTACCAATCCTATCATGTCCGCCTTCACCGATGGGCCAGCCACTGGCGCGTCAGGTCCTCTTTATGCTGAAATCACTTACGATGGACAACGTTAGTTCCGCATTAGGGTCGCGCTGACTCTCTGTCTGTCAATCGTTCTCATTCTCTGCTTCGCTGGACGCTACTGATGGCGGAGCCGATGTCAACGGTGCTGCGTGAGTGTTGCAGATCCGTGTGAATGGGCGCTCAATCAATTAGGACTGTTCTCGATGCCTCTGGAGCACTGTCATACGAGTTCGGCAGCTCGTAGTGAGTGTCAAAACTGGAGTGCAGAGTGATTTTAACATTGCAGCGACGAGTCGGATTACCGAAAATGTGAGTCATGTCTAATTATCGGGATTTTCTGACGAAACAGTCCGTTACGGCGGAATTGTCAACAATGTCGCCTTTGGGCCTGTCGGCACCGAGGTGGCAGTGCGAGCTGTTGCGTTTCCCAACCCGAATGATTGCGCTGCGAGCATTCAGTTGCCTGAGATTTTCCCCAATTATCAGCCCGCCACGCTTGACGTCAGTTCGAGAGACGTTGGAGACTTTGCGACGACGATCGAATACGCAACAGATGGCTGTGAGTCGCTTATTGTTCTGCTGCGTTGCTAATCGGACGAGATTGCTTCCAGGCACATTACATTGACTTTGTGCTCGTCGACCCAGCCGGAACTGAGTATCCGTGCGCGAGATTTCAGCCAGATGCGAACTACATTGGCAAAAGCACTGTAACTTGCAGCAAAGCGAAGAACACCATGGCTGCCGGGGAATGTGAGTATCCCAAGTGCGGTCTGTTTCTAATGTACATCAGGGAAACTCGCTGTTGCTAGCTCCCGCGATGGATTCACAGGATATCCTGAGGAAGGACCTCTTCCATATTACGGAGCAACATTCCGTGTACGTGCCGAAATGGTGGAACGCGTTGCTAAATCTGGAAGGTGACTCGTAACGAAGATTCCGCCGCCTGCATTCCCAGTATCAGCTTCCCCGATGACACTGTTCTGTACGACCTGTTCGGCGGAACAGCCGAAATCTACACAGACGTCAGATTCAACGCCCAGCGTACGTTTCGTTATTCTGACTGTAGCTGACAAGCAGTGTGTCAAGGTCGCACATTTCAGCTTGGGCTCCAGGCCACCGACGGAGGCGCCGATATTTCTGGTCCAAGGTGAGCAGAGATCACCACACTGAAGTCTTCTGATCGTTCAAAGCGCCGTCTTTGACGGCTCAAGCTCAGCATCTTATCAATTCAGCAGTTCTTAGTGAGTGAACAACCATTTAATAGCCGTCTGTGGCTGACTTGCAGCAATGACGCGAACTACAGAACGTGTAAGTCCATCTTTGGCTCCCACGGGCTCACCATCAGTCCGGTACCAAGGAAATGTCGACGGCGTGGCCTTTGGTCCTGTTGGGCCAGAGGTTACGGTGCGGACCGTGGTGTTCCCGGACACAGAATACTGCGCTGGTACCATCCAGCTTCCAGAGCTAGATGGTTCTGTCGACTTCCTGTCGACAGACACCTCCAAGTTTACCACGCGTATTACCTATGCTACTGATGGCAGTGAGTTCAACCTCGTTGAAGGCGAACTGACGTCCGCAGTATGCGAGAGAGGACAATTCATTGATTTCGCACTCACCAATAGTGGAGGCGCTTCGTATACGTGCGATCGTTTTATCCCTGTCAATTACGTCGGAGAGGGCGTTATCACTTGTGACCGGGAGAAAGGTTCAATGTCGACGATGCTCAGCTGTGAGTGAAACCCGGAAACCCGTTTCTGGAGCTGACTTTCCCCAGGGCAGCTCAAGAATGTCAATCCTACTAGTCTCAAGCGCGCTGAAGGTGGTCCCATCCCATACTATGCAGACCCAACATTCCAGGTAAGAATCTCTACTGGGGCTTTGGCGACTGACGCATCCAGGTGACGCACAGCAATGACCCTTCAGCGACTGGAGGTATGCGGAAGCGTCAGCGACAGGTTCAGGCTGGCCTTGAGCTGCCAAGTGACCTCGTTTGCCCCGCGACGCACGAAATCTGTGCCATCGCAGGTCGTCTTGGATCTTGGGAGGTGAGTCAAGCAGCCAAAGTCGGGTTCGTCAGTAAGCTGACATTGGCAGTGTCTCGACACTCGAAGCATGCTTGACGCATGCGGAGGTTGTCCTATGAACGGAGGTCAAGACTGCACCGACATCACCGGTGTCTCTCGTGTGACTTGCGAGGCTGGAGTTTGCATCGGTCAGTGGGCTGAACAAGATGATGATGGCATACTGACTGTCGCAGTCCACGAATGTGACGAGGAGCATCGGCCTTCGTCCGACCACAAGAGCTGTGTGTCGCTGGTCAATTCTGTCAGATTCTCGCGTTAATTGTTCCTCTTTTGGGTTTTTGGGTTCAAGGCGAGCGGGCGTGAGATTCTTTTAGCGGACTTTGCTTAGGGAAATGGATATTATGGCTTGGTCCAAGCTCAGCAGTGTGCTGTTCATATGCGGCCTCACACATGCTTGCTTTCAAGCTGCGTTTTACTCCTCACTGCAGAGGAATATAGGAACACATCAATTATAGCTTTAAAGCATGCCACTATCCATCACACTTCTACAGGAGCTCGAGCTCGGAGCACAGCTTGAACTGCATCTCGGAAGCTGCGGTAATAGCAGGTCGTCAATAATCACAAGGCGGCAGCGATGCTCACTGAAGGGCTGGAGATGTACTTGCAAGCCGAGTCGAGATCCCGTCAACAGTTGGATCTTCCAAGTGACTTTTCGAGGCGTCGAGCTGGCCTGCGAGCGGGCTTCATGCCTGCAATTAAATAGTGCATAGCAGAGCTACATACGGCCCAACGCGTCCAGCTCACGCAGCATCAAAAGGCTCGAGTTCAGACAAGAGCTTGAATCTCACCTTCGTTTGCCATCGACGCAAGCGAGGCTGATCCAACTACCGCATGAAGATCGTCTCAATCACCCCTTGACACTCTGCCTCGTCACCTTGAAGACCCAGACGCCAGGCGGGAGGCAAGGCAACACCCGATGGTCCTGCGTCTGCAAAATTTTCCAGAACAGCTGTGAGACGCTCTCCCAATCTTGCGCCTGGACCATACACATGGATCTGGGGCCCCATTCACGCCCCTGACAAGCTGGAGAGATGATGGGGAAGCTCGTTCAATGTATGATTATGCGGGCTCACAGCGCCATCGAGGAAGGAGTCATAGCCCCGATTCGAGCTAAGTGTGATGGGCCGAGAGTAAAGGAGGGAAGTTGCAGTTTGATACGTTTCGTAGCAGACTTTCCGCCATGTGAACAGGTCTTGCTGGCCATCGGCACAGTCAATGATGTGCTCTAGGATGTCATAGTGAACAAGGGGTCCACCAGACGAGTCGGGTGAGGCATCTGGCTATTAGCCGCCAGAACACTGATGTCAGCAAGATCTTTTAGAAACGATGACTCACCTCTTGTGATCTTGCATCGCTCCAGCCTGAATTGCACTAGCTTGCGAATCACTCTTGACGAAGATTACCACGACGGAGCTCTGAGCAGGAGCCAGCGCTACAAGTGAAGGCACGAAAGTGCAAATCGACGTTGTATGCCTCTCTTCAAGCTTTCAAGCGCAAGCAATCAACGAGTGACATGCATACAACAGTCAGGAACCACTCCAAAACTTTCAACTCACGCTACATCGAAAGGCTCGAGCTGGGACAGAAGCCTGAACTGGATCTTGGGCAACCAATGCCATAGATCAGGCCGATCCAGCCATTCCCTGAAAACCCTCTCCGTGAGATCTTCACCAGGAGACCGCATTATCCATTGACTCTTTTGACGCTTTGACCGTCCCGCCATATCACGAGAGCACACTGTCAATAGCAGCACATGCAGAGGTCACAGGCGTCTGTCCCAGACCATACACGTGTATGCCGGCGCAGCGATGGTCTTTGGAGTCTTCGGATATGACTGCTTGTGACCTTCTGAGGAAGGAGTCGTAGCCTCGATTGGTGCTGAGGGTTACGGGACGGGAGTAGAGAAGAGGGATAGCGGTGTGGTAGGTGAAAGTTGCCAGACGTGCAAGCTGTGTTGATCACTGGCGTAGTAGATGACAATTCAACGATCTCGATAGGCAGGGGACGTGGGCCGGGTGCTGAAGAAGATCGCACACCATCTGCAGGCAGTAGCGGGCGCCATACGTTTAGCATTCACTTACTCGCCGATCCGCTCTGTGATCGACTTCTGGCTGACGCTGCCCATTGCTGGATATGGAGCGGGTATGGTGAGCTGTAGTCATACGAGGTCTTCAGAACATGCACCCTCCATGATCAGAATGTGAGGTGATAGCACTCGATGCTGCTGACTTCAGCAGCTGATCGCTCGGGGCGGGACTCCGTCGGACCCCGAAATCGTAAAGACGCGTCTCGAGATTGTCTCGCGCCGTCGCAGCTCAAAAGCTCATCTTGACTATCCCTCTCAGTCCTCTTTTCAGCGCTCAGGATGTCTCCGAGTGTCACGAATCTACCTCTGAATGACTCCAACTTAGTACCATGCGTCGCCTTCGGAACAGGCAAGTCTTTCGCAAGCTTCACCGACTGACGAGCAGGAACGGCTTTGAAGAGTCAGGACACGAGTACAGCAGTCTTGCAAGCTATTCAGGCTGGCTTCTTGCACATTGACTGTGCTGAATCATATGAGAATGAGGAAGCGACAGGGGAAGGAATCAAGCGCTCGGGAGTATCGCGGGAAAAGCTGTTTGTCACGACGAAATGCGGCAGCGTGGGGCGCAAGACGGACTTGGAGGACAGAGAGACCTTTGATCCTAGGAAGAGCTTGAACACGAGTCTCAGAAAGGTGTGTGGATTGTAAAGTCAGCGATAGGGGCTGATCAAGCAGCTGCAACTAGACTATGTCGATCTATTTCTGGTGAGTCTTCCGCTTTCACGAGGTCCAAGTTGATGGCTCAGATTCATGCGCCGGCAGTCTGCAACGACCTCCCAGCAGCCTGGAAGACAATGGAAGCTCTTCAAGCCGAAGGCCTTGCAAAATCTATTGGTGTCTCTAACTTCACCGCCCTCGACTTGAGCGAGATTCTTGATACATGTGATGTGAGCCGCCTCAAGCTCCCACCGCAGTCTGACAACTGACACTGATCAGATCTATCCAGCAGTCAATCAGCTCGAGTTCCACCCGCACATCAAACCTCTCGTACAAGACGTTTTGGACCTCTGCCAGTCTCATAAGATTGCAGTCGCGTGCTACACGCCACTTGCGTCTCTGACGCGACGGACTGGCACTGAACTCGACAACGTCGTGCTGGATATTGCCACCGCTCGAGGCGAGACACCTGCGCAGGTGTTGCTGGCTTGGGCAAGGCAGGAGAGTGGCGGCTACGTTGTGACGTGAATTTCTCGATCTTGTCGCGACATCTTGCTAACGTGTAGAACAACATCAAATGCTGAGCGCCTTCATGAGCAAATTATTCCTTTCACCCAAGGCGCACTTCCACTAAGCTCAAAGCAACGACGAAAGATCGCAGACGCGGCTGCTGGTACACCATTCCGGATCTTTCAGCAGTTTGTGAGTTTGCTATATTATATCTGATATTGCCGGTAGCTGATGAGAAAGATGAGTGAGCGAGAGCGACCTGCGTCGTCATCGCAGAGGATGCCAGCGTCTCAGAAGAATGATGACTTCTCGGACGTCTTGCTGCAGCTTGAGGCGGAGGCTGAAGGTGATGGCAGTGAGTCGATTGTATGATGGGAGCATACTGACAGAAGACCACATCGAGACCTCAGAGGCATGGCCGAGACCGCCACTGCCGCGCATTGATCCAGCCAGGGACGATATCGGTGAGTCATCCGGATCAGACCCTATCTGACAGCTCAGTATTCCAGCAAATTGATATCGAAGACTCTGTTGACCCCGGTGTGGGTCCAACAGTCCGCCTCTTTGGCGTCACAGCCCAAGGCAACTCCGTCCTCGCGCACGTTCGAGACTTTCGTCCATACTTCTACGTCGCCGCACCCGCCGGCTTCCTCAACTCTGATCTGCAATCCTTCAAAGACGCTATCAACGCTTCAGTCTCATCCCCGACGCCAGCAGTTGTCAGTACCATGGTCGTGACGTGCAAATCTCTTTGGGGGTACAAAGGCGATGACTCGGTGCCTTTTATCAAGATTACTTGCTCGGAGCAGAAGAATCTGCCGAAAGTTAGGGATGAGTCTTTCATTATGAGAGGAAAGGATTGCTGATGAGAGAACGGGCTTTCGAGCGTGCGCAGATTGATTACAAAGGCTTGTTCCCTCAGGAGACTTTGACGTATGAGAGCAACATTGAGTACACTTTGCGCTTTATGATCGATACCAAGGTGGGTTTTACGTCGGCTGTAATGGGTAAGCTGATCTGTCAGGTCGTCGGCATGAACTGGATCAAAATTGCCAAGGGTGACTACAAGAGGCTTGAAGGCGCGGACAAGAAGTCCAAGTCGCAACTTGAGATCACCTGCAGGTGAGTCGTGCCGGCCGGTCATCGTGCTTACAACAGTTACAAAAAGCTGGTATCTCATGCTCCGGAAGGAGACTGGGCTGCCATTGCTCCCTTGCGTATCCTCAGCTTCGATATCGAGTGCGCCGGCCGTAAGGGTATTTTCCCCGAAGCGCAAATCGATCCCGTCATCCAGATCGCCAACATGGTCACCCGTCAAGGCGAGAGCAAGCCTTTCATTCGAAACGTCTTCACCCTCAACACATGTGCCAACATTGCTGGCGCGCAGGTCTTGGAACACTCGAGTGAGAAAGAGATGCTGCAAGCCTGGAGTGACTTTGTCGGCATTGCGGATCCTGACGTGGTGATTGGATACAATATTGGCAGCTTTGATCTGCCTTATCTAATTGATCGAGCAAAGGCGATCAAGTGCAACAACTTTCACTATCTGGGTCGCCTGAATGGTGAATCAGTCTGTCGCATCATCGCTGACATTCAGGCATTCCATCTACTCTGAAAGAGACGCACTTCCAGTCCAAAGCCATGGGTGGTCGCACCTTCAAGGAGCTCAACATGGACGGCAGATTGCAGTTCGACTTGTTCACTGTCATCCAGCGAGATTACAAGCTGAGAAGCTATACGCTAAACTCGGTCTGCGCTCAATTTCTCGGGGAGCAAAAGGAGGATGTACATTTCTCCATCATCACCGAGCTGCAGAACGGTACAGCCGAGTCACGTCGTCGTCTAGCAGTGTACTGTCTGAAGGTGGGCACTGACACGGACGAAGCTGATCTCAGGACGCGTATTTGCCTCAACGTCTCATGGACAAGCTCATGTGTTTCATCAACTACACTGAGATGTCTCGCGTCACCGGGGTGCCTTTCAACTACTTGCTCACCCGAGGGCAGCAGATCAAGGTCATCTCTCAGTTGTACCGCAAGGCTGGTGAAGACAAATACGTCATTCCTGCGATGAAGTCGGAAGGTTTGTCTCACAAGTGGCAGTACATACTGACGAGCAGGCTCCGATGAGCAATATGAGGGTGCGACAGTCATCGAGCCCATCAAGGGATACTATGATGTCCCGATCTCGACGCTCGATTTCGCATCGCTATACCCCTCTATCATGATGGCGCACAATCTATGCTACACAACTCTCTTGGACAAGCAGACCATAGACAGACTCAAGCTGGTCGAGGGTCAGGACTACATCCACACGCCGAACAATGGTCAGTTGCATGATCGTTTACCCTGCTGATCTGCAGACTTCTTCGCCACGTCAGGCCGCCGCAAGGGACTGCTGCCTACAGTCCTGGAAGATCTACTGAGCGCAAGAAAGCGAGCCAAAAACGACCTCAAGGTTGAGAAGGACCCTTTCAAGCGTGCCGTGCTGGATGGTCGTCAGCTGGCGCTCAAGGTGAGTTAGCCACCTCGAGTATCTTCAGTGTTGAGACTTTTAGATCAGTGCCAACTCTGTCTACGGTTTCACTGGTGCCACCATTGGCAAGCTGCCGTGTCTTGCCATCTCCTCGAGTGTCACCGCGTACGGCCGTCAGATGATTCACAAGACTCAGGAACTCGTGGAGAAGGAATACTGCATGGACAACGGCTATGAGTACAACGCTCAAGTCGTCTACGGTGACACGGATTCAGTGATGGTCAAATTTGGCTGTCCAGATCTTGAAACGGCTATGCGCCTAGGTGCGTTTCAGGCCTTGACGACACAGATGCTGACGAGGAAGGTGCCGAAGCTGCTGACCTCGTGTCTAAGGAGTTCGTCCGTCCTATCAAGCTGGAATTCGAGAAGGTCTACTTTCCTTACCTGCTCATCAACAAGAAGCGATACGCTGGTTTGTACTGGACGCGCCCTGACAAGTGGGACAAGATGGACACCAAGGGTCTCGAGGTAAGTTTGCGGCGCAAGTTGTTACTGATGATATAGACTGTCCGCAGAGACAATTGTCAGCTCGCCTCCGATCTCATTTCAACTTGTCTGCACAAGCTTCTCATTGACCGCGATGCCAAAGGCGCCGAAGAGTGAGTGTTTCTTCTCCTCCCTGCTAACGATCAGGTACGCCAAGAAGACGATTGCCGACCTGTTGCAGAACAAGATCGACATGACCCAGCTGGTCATCACAAAGCAGTTGATGAAAGAGGGTGAGTTTTGACGTTGCTGAGGATCGTCTGACAAGGCAGAGGACGACACAAAAGAGCCAACAGGCAACAAGCAGGCTCACACCGAGCTCGCAGCCCGAATGCGTGTCCGTGATCCCGGTGCGTGGCCTGCAACTCGCGACAACACACTAACGCTGGGTAGGGTCCGCACCAGTCCTCGGCGACCGTGTTCCCTATGTCTTCATCAAAGGTCCAAAAGGCGCTCGAGCATTCGAAAAGTCAGAAGATCCCCTCTACGTTTTGGAACACAGTATCCCTATCGACACCAAGCATTACCTCGAGACGCAGCTTTCCAATCCGTTGATGAGGATCTTTGAGCCAATTTTGGGTGAAAAGGCTGGTAGACTACGTGGGTCTCGATGTGTATGATTGTCATTGCTGATGAGTAGTTGCGGGAGATCACACGCGTACAATCTCGATCGTGACCCCAACTGTTGGTGGCTTGATGAAGTTTGCCGTCAAGACGGTGACCTGCTTGGGTTGCCGAACGCCTTTGAGGAAGAATAAGGCTGGCAAATGTGAGTCTTTCGCCTCTTGGGCTCTTGCTGATGAGTAGACGGAGCCGTATGTGTCAACTGCAGATCCAAGCTGTCGGAGCTATACCAAAAGCAGGTAAGTCTCAAAGCGCCACTCGACCGCGCTGACTTAACTGATTGACCATACGTCTGAGATGGAAGTCGATTTCGCGCGTCTTTGGACTCAGTGCCAGCGCTGTCAAGGCTCACTGCACCAAGTTTGTCTCCCTCCCCTTCACCTTCCAGAGCTGTTGCTGATAACGCAGGACGTCATCTGCACCTCGAAAGACTGTCCCATCTTCTATCGACGCACTGCGCGTCAAAAAGATGTCATGTCCGCCTCGACTGTGATGGATCGTTTCCATGAGGAGGAGGGCTGGTAGCGCATGGCTCGGCGGACCGCTTCTAGTACAAATAATTGTTGTAATACTTTATAGATTGACGCTTGCGCTGTTTAGTGAAGCCATGCACAAAGGTCGGATCGATCACGTGTGCCTGAGAGACCTCGGCAACGCGAGATCTGCTCTGCAGCTGAACGAGTCCGCTCTGTGAGTTCCGACAACTCAGTAAAGCAAGGATGGCACAGGTGCCGAGAAGCCCGGCGCCAAAGCACACTATGTCATCGACAGGGCGAAAGCCATCGACAGCTTCACGACCTTCCGCGTACGTCGAACCCGTCAAACATGTCAATCCGAGAGCAAAAACCATCATGCAATCATTCCGCGGTACGTTTTGCTATCCTTCTCCTCCGATTGTTCCTACAAAAGCTAATACAATCAAGGCTTACAACCTAAACAAAGACTTTACATCGGCGCTTCAATTGGGGTCATGGCTCTCGGGCTAATGTGGTTGGACAAGCAAGTCCCTGATACCCCTCAAGACGCCATGCATGACCGACCGTTGTTTGGCATCAGGGTTGTTGATAGTAAAGAAGGGAACGTCAAGCGGATCGTTTGAGGTTAGAGGGATGCATAATGACTATAATAAGGAGCATTTTGTAAGGACAAGAGCACTGATGAGCTGGCAATATGGGAGTGGAAGGCAAAGTGCGGATGCGATGCATCTTGCGAATGATGCACTGAGAACAAACGTATCCTATGCTGAAGTACTATACAATCCAACCAACACCATGACTATACTCTGATCCTCGCCAGACTACAAGCCTACTTTCTCGTCTCCTTGCTAAACGAACGTTAGTCGCCACCCATTCGCCACGCAATGTCACTCACTCGAGCATAGCTTTGGCCTCGTTGACTTTTCCAGCAATGTAAGGTGCTCCGCCCCTATCCGGGTGGTTTGCCAGCATCAGTCTGCGATGAGCGTCTTTGAGACGATTGACATTGAGCGGGTCCCTGTGAGTCAGCATGGTCAATCATGGCGCAGGCCTCGGGTGACCGAACCTTTTACACAAGGACGTGTACAAGTCGTCATCCATCGGCCTGCCGCCGTGACTACAACCTACTCACTTAAGTCCAAGGATCTTCATGGCTTCACTTCGGTCCATCTTGGCTTGGAAACCACCCTTGACCCATTGTTCTGCGCCACCCGCCGCTCGCCCTCTGAAAGCTTGCCACGCCACCCGACCTCCTAGCCCTGCTCCCAGAAGACCAAGTCCGATAGTCAATGCGCTTGCCATGTTCCTCTGTGTTTGTATAGTTTTGAGATCGATCCCTCAAGCTGAACGGCGCAAGTAGCAAGGTCGCTGTGATGTCCGCGATGATTGCTATCAAACACCTCAGCTCGGCTTTTCGGTATTATTTTCCCTTAAACCTCGCAAACTGCCACTTTCACCATCGTCAAGCCAAAAAGTTGATTGAGCTCAGCATCAACATCCATTAAAATGGCGCCCGTCAAGAAGTCAAAGTCAGCCAAGAACTCCGAGTCCATCAACGCCAAGCTCCAGCTTGTCGTCAAGTCGGGCAAGTTCACCTTGGGCTACAAGCAGACCCTCAAGCAGCTGCGTTCAGGCAAGGGTCAGTACTTTTCTTTATCTTTTCCCTGGTGGTCAGACACTATAAAATCTTCGAGTGGGACTGGAGCCTCTGGCTGAGAAGGTCATGTGCTGACCCTGTTGCTTCCCCCTTCTTCACCTTTGTCGTACACTGTACATGTCACTCTGGATCCGTTTGCCTATGGATTATTCAACTGTTTGCTTTGGATTTGATTACCACCACGCATCAAAACCAACAGCCAAGCTTATCCTCATCTCCAAGAACTGCCCTCCCCTTCGCCGTTCCGAGATTGAGTACTACGCCATGCTGTAAGTTCACTCCGTCACATTCCCTACTTCTATGCTATGCTAACGTCACAGCTCCAAGACCAACGTCCACCACTACGACGGCTCTAACGTCGACCTCGGAACCGCCGCCGGTAAGCTTTACCGCGTCGGTGTCATGGCCATTCAGGACGGTGGCGACTCTGACCTCGTGAGTTTCTATGTCTCGTTGCGAGATCAAAAGTTGACGGACGCAGCTCGCCGCTCAGGCCGAGTAAATCTTTCACTGGACTACGAGGACTTTCCGTTCGGCTTAGATCGATTGGCCGCGATGGATCTTTGTTTGGGCATCGTTTGTTTCATGGATTGCATTGCATTGCATTGTCTGTTGTGTCTGCATCCTTCCACAGTCCAGGTGCCATTTCGTGAGGCTTCTACACTTCAGCAACAAGGCAGACTCTTCTGTCAGGTTTCTGAGTTGTATTCGACCAGCCTCGTTCCGACGACGGAGCTCACAAAGTTCAGGAGGCACTCATTTGAGCATTGGAGGTTGCATGTTCAGCCAGGTTTGTGCATCACCATCGCATGGGTGGCATGCTCGGGCGAGCCTCGGCTCCTTGAAAATCGCACTAGCAATAGTATTGGAAGCACAAACATTCATGTCATTATCATGGAGAATCGTAAGAGAAATCAAGAACACTGGCATTAAGCAATCTAGCCCGCCGAGCAAGCATCAAGTGCAAGATGCGCCACTTCACACACCTAGAGTCCACGCTCTTGCAGTCATCGTTCTAGGTCCGGGACCTGCTTCACCAAGGTTCGGCATCGGCACCTGATTAGGCCAGACAAGCGCTTCGGGACGAAGTAAGAGGTGCAGCTGCGACTGAGCCGCCGCGTTGAACTCTTGGGCGTCCATGCCGAAGCCAACGAAGTCGGTATCCTTTATCGCGGTCGACATATTGCAATCCACCGCAGTGTTGCTGGGTAGATTGATTGACCGGGGCCTTGAAGCCGAAGATGTAGGTACACATCTTCTGTCCGACCCAGAAGAAGAACCAAAGAACGGCTGCGAGGACGGCGTAGCGGTCGACGGTGTCATTGATGTAGGTGCAGGAAAAGCCGGCGAGAAGGCAAAGGAAGGTGAAAGCCCACTTGGCGATGTAAAAGCCAGTCAAACTGCGCACCACGATCACCGCTCTCCACCACGCAAAGCACCGCATCCTCACTTCGAGTCCCTTACCATCTACCCACTTCCGCGCGATCGATTCAGGACTAATGCCTGCGATGGCATGGAGGGAGTTTTCGTCCATAAGCAGGCGGTACAACAAGGAAATGATGACCTTGAAGTGCATCTTCGTGCCTTTGAACCCTCGCGGGAAGTGCTCTGGCTGTGGGCCGTCAGGATGGTGCAGCCTGTAAACGGGCAGGAAGACCAAGGGCCCCAGCGAGATCGAGTTGCCGATGAAAATGTTTTGGATGAAGACAGCTAGCCATGTATGCGCGCCGAGGTTTGAGGTGTTGAGGAAGAGGGTGCAGAACTCGGCGACAAAGAAAAAGCATACAACCAGGATCCAGATGATGGCCATGTCGTCTGAGCGGAAGGCTTGGATATCGGCAGGTAAAGTGGCGGGATAATGCTCGGCTGGCTCGGGAGGGGTGGAGGTGGGAGAGAGCTCCAGGAAGGTTGCCATCGGTGGTGATGATTGGCGCGAGTCAGGCGAGTTCAACATTGACTGTCTTGTCGCCGGTTCATCGACCATAGCACCTTCCGTAACAGGCACTAGCGACGCCTTCTTCAGGCTGGCCCATGGCTTGCTTGCCTTGCGTAAAGCGGTTCTCGCTGCCTTCCATCTCTTGGAGCGAGGCCCCGCGAAAGGCTCGACTGGAGCCACGGGAGAGACCGAAGGGTTCTCGGAAGACGGCATCGTTGTGGGCATTGGAGAGGGCTCTGGCTCGACAACACTCGCATCTCGTTGCTTCAACTCCGACAGCTTCTTCGTTGAAATGGCAGCGACATAGCCTGATCGAAGCATGTCGGTAGGTAGCCAGTCATCGAGCCACGAGACAACGCCGAAAGTAAGCATCGGGTCACCCTTCAACTCGACCTTGAAGCCCGAAACACGTTCTACTGCGTCGGCAATTTTCTGCATGACTGTATCGATCTTGCGGCGAATGTCGGCAAACAGGTAGTAGTTCTTACCGGCACCAGGCACAGCCGGTCCGCGTGCGAAAACAGTCGTCGCCTGCTGAATCAAGTCTTTGACCTTGCTGCTGTTGGACTCGTCAGGACGCTCTGGAGTCGCTGGAGGTGAGTGAAGAGCGAAAGTAGCCGCGGACGCTCGCAACTGCCGAAGGTTGCTCGAGTTCAAAGAGCGGGGCGAAGAGGTGTCGCCGGGAATGGGATCGACGGCCTCAGGGGAAGCGCACCGACCTGTGTTGAGTATGAGATTCGCTGATGAATTGCGTTTGAAGCCTCCAGTCAAAGTACGCAAGGAAAAACGGCGTGGAGGACTCGCTGAAAAATGTCAGCATGATCACTTCAGTCAAAGACTTACCTTTGACGACATCTTGCTCAGGTGCAACGATTGCTTCGACGGGCAATGGGGGAAGAGTTTTGTAGATGTTCATTGCCAGAAAGTGTGATGTTGAAAGAAAACTGTTTCCTGTTTTCAGTCGCTGTTAAAGTGGTTGAAGGATAGTGATGTTGATGGGATGGTCGTTGAAAAGTCTTGAATAGACATGCAGGCACAAGAAATCTCCGCAGACATAGCCGGGTGGAGGTCCACTTTTGAGATCTTTTGATGAAAGCCTTAATTGAATGCGAGCCTCGCCGCATGTGTCGCGCGGTCTTGCACTGCGGGTAGAGTCGACGCCGAGTCCCTTCAAGTTTGACTTGACCGTCGGGCATGACAAACTTACCTGAACATCTTCAATTGCGACGCGTCGGCAAACACATGGCCCTGTCTCTCGCGAGTGAGTGGTACCGCCCGGTTGTCAAAATCACTGGTCAGAGAATACATCTCCGTGATCTACTCCGCCTTGGCGAGCTCGTAAAGATAAGTACCCAAGAGCTTGGTGCCCTGCCAAACGTTAGCACCCTGCACCAACACCCAGAGCGGCACTAACCTTGATGTAGTTTGAAGTGTCAAGCTTCTCGTTGATCCTGCGCGCGTCAGCCAGAGCAAGATAGTGTAGCTGAAGACTCACGAGTGCGCGCCGTCGTCACCACGGCCCATTGGCAAAAGCAAAACGTTAGCCTTGAGAATATTGGCGAATGTGAGGGTGACAGGGATCGAGCCTGTATTGTCAGTTCCAATTCTCTCATGCACAAGACTCACCGCCCTCGCGGGTGTAGTCGGGCGCAACACCGTAAACAGCCTCAGTCGCTTTGTGAGCAGCACGGTACGAAAAATGGTTCGGGTCCGCAACCCAAGGTTCGCCACCATGAAGCATCTCGACGGTCATCGAGCTCTTAGTCTTGATCTTTGCAAACTCCTTGGTAACGTAGTCGTTGACAAGTCTCGTGACGTCTTCAAGGCCGATATCGGGCACGAGACGGATCGAGAATTTGCCGTGGACGGCGGCGGGAATGACTGTCTTACAGCCTGGGGCAGCTTGTCCGTCAGACAGTGTTCAAGGGAGGGAATGCTACGTACAGAAGGCGCCTTCAATACCGTGCAGGGAGAGACTGGGGTAACGCATTCTGCCCATCAACTGCACGGTCAGCCTACTCATTCGGATGTGAGCCACTCACAGTGGTAGCCTTGTCATCGGACAAAGCGACAGAAGCTCCGACGGCATCATCGATATCTTTGACGCTGAAGTTGATAACATCGTAACGCTTCCTCTCTTCGTCAGTCAAAGGCGCAACAAGCTCCTTGATGCCCGGCACAAGGATCTCGCCGTCAGACGTGACTAGCTTTGACACTGCCTTGTCAGCTTCCCCCTTTCACCCAGATGATACGCACTAAGCTGAATCAGATCGGTCATGGGCTCGTGGACAGTGTTGCCAAAGACACCCGAGTGCAAGTCGCGCTTTGGGCCCGAGACGGAGATCTTGAAGTATGCGACGCCGCGGAGACCGTATGTCAAGCATGGGGTGGTGGTGTTGAGCCCTGATGGTCAGATTGCAATGCTGGCTGCGAGGGTCGCAGCGGTTAGCTTACAATAGTTGTCTGCTTGTCAGATTGGGTAAAGTCAAAGTAAAGACGTACCAGAGATACAGACGCAGTCGACACCCTTGAAGAACCCATCTTTCTCCTTCTCGATAAGTTCATCGAGCCCTTCAGAGCCAGATTCCTCCATGCCTTCAAAGCACATCTTCAAGTTGACCGGAAGCTCGAGCCCGAGGTCTTTGTGCGCTTCGATAACGTTGAGCCAACCAAGGATAGGACCCTTGTCATCACTCGATCCACGACCGTACAGTCTCCCCGAGTTGTCAGGGTCAGGAGTCAAAACCCAAGGATCGAAGCGCCAGCCATCCTCTTTGAGAGCTGGCTGGACATCATAGTGTCCGTAAAGAAGGAGAGTCTTCTACAAAGATGTCAGTGCAGTTTAGTGAGGGGAGAGAACGATCACTTGCCTTTTTGGGATCGGTGCCGAGACTGGCGAGCACGGCAGGTGGGAGATCGATCTCTTGGCCGTCGAGGACCTGCTTGCCAAGTGGTCTCTGCTCTACTTGGGCACCGAGACCTTGAAGGTGCTTGGCGAGCCAAGCGCCCATGTCGTGAACATGCTGGCGGTATCTAATTCGAGCTGTCAGTGTACTGTCTCAAGTACATCTTTGAAACGCACGCAGGATCGCCAGAGACGCTGAGCAGTCAGCCTATAATCAGGCCGTACGTGTTACGTACGAAGGGATAGCAACAACTTCAGCGAGCTTGTCGATAAACTGCTTTTGGTGCTCATCGATGTAAGCTAGCATCTGTTTAGGGTCGGCCATTTCGTCTGATGACAGTCAGTATTGTCCGGGTTGTGCTCTTATGTAGGTCACCGCCTAGGAGTCACGTACTGAGATAAAAGGAAGTATAATTTGTTATCCTTTGAAGATTGTAGAAAGACCCAACTCAGCTGCCGCATGGTACCAGCTTGAGCTCGGTTCAAGTTTAGTCACGTGTACCGGCCAGCTCCGGCCATCCGCGATCGGGCTTCCGTCAAGCTCCGATCGAAAAGACGACCCTGCAGAGCTGTAGGATTGCAGGATGAAGAGAGCTTGATTGCAGGACCGCTTACAGCTTAGCTCGCGCGAATAAGCAATTAATCGGCCTGATAGCATCACAAGCGTCTGGGAGCTGTGTCTGGATCAGCTGATGAAGGAAACGTCCAGCTGCAGCTGGCAGTCTACTTAGGCCTATGCTACAAATGCCACTCGTAATCTGCACATGTAACTTTACCTATTCGCCACCCGGCCGGGGTGCACCGCGGTGCCGCAGAAAAGTCGTCAGCGTGTAGATCAAGTTGTGACTCACTTGCATTGTTGGTTCAAAAGTTGGCGAGAATTCAGTACTGGCAGATCGTCAAGACCAGCAGCCTCAATTCATTGAAGAAAAACATGGCGTCGACTCAAACGTTCTGGCGGCCAATGTGCAAAGCATCCTCAGTATCGACAAGTCGTAGGAGCTATCAGTCGACTCTCTCAACTCCAGCACGCCACGCAATCGGCAGAATACAGCCGAAAAGAATCGCAGTCAGGACAGGTCGTTCAGTCGACCATGATTTCGCAGCTTCGGGCGGTCATTTCGATCATGCGGACGCTGGTAGCAGTTTTGGATCAGGTGGCTTTGAGAGACCGCCTCTGTGGAAACCAATCGGTGTGAGTACTTTGACTGCATTGACCGAGCTGATGAATAGTTTGCATTGGGTTTAGGAGGTGCAGGCTATGCTTTAGCAGCTGCGTACACCAACACAGACACTGCAGAATGGCAGAATAAACTTGGAAAAGGTAGTTGGTGGAGATCGGCAGATCAACCAGATACAAAGGAGATTCAACGAGCAAAAAAGATCGACCTGGCCAAGGTAAGCTCCTTCACCACCTTTGAAACATCACTAAACTGATGACTAGCGACTACAAGCTCGACTGAACTCGTTACCGACGTCGCTATCGTCACTGCCAGAGCCCGTCAGGGTACCACTACTGCGGCTATATGTAACGTTTGCCGAAGCATTGCTACAGATACCATCAGCTCAACTGGCGACTGTCGCGTGCATCGTTCCGATGGGAGGCGTCTTCATCATGTGGAAAATGCGTGGCTTGCGGCCTTTCATGAACAAATGGTTCCTCCATCACCCTGTCGGTCGTAACTTTCGTCCTATCACCATGTTCACTAGTATCGTACGTGACTCATGAGCTGTACAATCAGCTGACGAGCAGATCTCCCATCAATCCCTACCCCACTTTGCATTCAATTCCATCGCTCTCTATTCTTTCGGCGCAGCAGCATACAACTACCTCGCAACGCCTCCAGAAGGCACTCATCCACTTCCAAGCAGTACCAACACTCCACACTTTCTTGCCTTTCTGCTGGCAGCAGGCTTGGCTTCTTCACTGTCTTCGCACCTCTTCACCTCACTCGTCCGTCTGCCTCGTCTGCTAGCGACGCTTTCATCACCTGCGAGGATTTCGGCGCCATCGGCACTAGCTGCGCATGGTGGGATCGCACCTAGTCTTGGTGCCAGTGGCGCCATCTATGCGGCTTTGACCATTACGGGCTCGGCATATCCTGATGCTGGGATCAGTCTGATCTTCATTCCGTGGTACTCAATTCCGATCGGCTATGGTATGATCGGGATGATCGGTCTTGATGTCTTGGGTATCATTCGTGGCTGGAGGTGAGTCAAAAGGACAACGCCATGAGCTGATGTCAGAATGTTCGATCACGTCGCGCATCTTGGAGGCGCAGTCTTCGGTCTGGTCTACTATCGCTACGGTCGGGAATGGTGGGATTCGACGAGACGAGCATTAGGAGGCAAGGAGCGAGGAGTCGGCTCAGTGTTCTAAGAGGCACATGCTAGCATTATAACATCCCTTTTAGAACCCTTCCAGATCCAGCGCACTGATTAGCTGTGATGGCGCGACCTTGTCGTCATCATCCTCGTCATCTTTATCTTCATCCTCTTCATCCTCTTCATCCTCCTCTTCGTACTCTTCTTCATCGAATTCCTCTTCTTCGCCGGCCAACTCGGCGCCATCAGGATTCACAACAGCCATCTTTGTCAGCTTGGGCGAAGCTTGACCATTTAGCATCAAAGCCTTCCCCTCACTCTCCGCCGCTCTCGAAGCAGCAGCAATAGGACCACCAGCAGCCATCTCAGCGGCTAAACTGGCCGCGAGCGTCGGCGACGACACAGGCGAAGAAGCATGAAAGCTGACCCTTCTCAACCTTTTAGGACTACTGATTGGCGGAGCCTCGGCAGCCTGTGCAGGGGGGAAAACAAGCCGCATGGTAGGATGTCGTCTGATTGTAGGTGGATGAGGAAAGATCTCGGGTTGTTTGATTGGATCTGGAACAGGCGCAGGTTTCTCGGGCATCGAGATGGAGGTTGAGCGACTTCTGCCTTTAGGTGCTTGGAGGGGTGGGGTTGCTGCGGCTGAGGAAGGCCAAAGCCAGCATGGATACGGTGGATTTGGTAGTTGGAGTGATGCGGATTCGGCTTTTGGATCTGAGCCGTCTGAGGGTGTTGGAGAGAGGTAAGATGAGAAGAACTGGCTGAAGGGGAGATCTTCATCGTCGGCGTCGAATCTGACGGTCAGCTTGACTTGCGGGATAAGGTGATTGCCTACCTGGCAAGCTCGTCGAGGATAGAGTCTTGATACCAGCCCATGAGCTTTCGTAAAGCTCCTATGATGAGGCTCGAGTGCGTCAAGCCATCGGCATCTGCAATGTACAGAGGGTAGTAGGACGGCTGCACAATGATCTAGACGTCTGTCAGTGGCTGTTTTGTGATTACAAGACGCTGAGCTTACCTTGAGGACCTCGTTCACTTCTGCTCTGCCCATCCCCAGCTCCTCGCCTTCCATCTTGCCAGCTTTGAACCACTTGACGTCGACCTTACGACAAACATCTTTGCCCTTACCTGTGCCCGTCACTTCCCCACCCTGACCTTCAGCCCACTTGATGACATCCGAATCAGGCTTAGGCTCCTTCTTTGAAAACACCAAGATGGTCTTGAGCTGCAGTCGGTCCACAAATTCCAGATTACGCCGGATGGGGATGGCTCCTCTGTAGAGGATCTGTGATGATGTTGAGGCTGTGTACTGTGGAGGAGCGCATGCGACTGCAAAGTGCAAAGGAGGAGTGAGCATGCGTGTAGAGGCTAGCCTCTTTGTGAGCAGCTGAAGGCGCTCAAAGGTACTCTAGAGTAGACAGGTACAAACGTGGGCAAGCTGCTTAGAATGCTCCGCGAAGAATGTACCGCAAAAGATCAACAAGCCTGCTGCAGGCGCCTCACCTCATTGAAAGACAAGTATATTCTGCATCTATCCCAAAATCATCGGCAAACGTCTTTGGCTCTATAGAGGCACATCTTCAAGCAAGAGGCAGTGCCAGGCTCTGCGGCCAAGGATGCACTGAGCTATTCGGGCGAGCAAATGGCGATCTTAGCATGGTCAGATGCGTCAGGCATGCGGTCAAGTACATGTCACCTTTTATGAGAAGTTGACTCGAATCGCGCCCCGCGAGATGTTGCCAAAAACCGTGTTGCGACTTAATCGCGCATTAGGGAGAGTTCGGTCCAGGGGTGAGATGAGTTTGAGCTGGATTGAGCGGAGTGTACGTGTCTTGCATGGCCGGCATCTAATCGTAGTAAGATCGCGGCAAAGCTGACGATTGCCTTTGCTTCCGGCGCAGTTACTTTGATGTCGACTTGCGGCTAGGCCTCGGTGGCCGCTCATCGAGTTTAGGTCCAGGCAGCCAGTTTATGGAGCAATCCACCGGATGCTCACCAAGGTCTGATGCATGCGATTATCGTTTCCAAGAATCCACCATCGACACTTTAAGCGGCGCGTCTCATCCTCCATCCGCTCTCATCGGCCAAACTCGCCGACACGACAGACAATTCGAAAGGAAGGTTCAGATTGACATGCGTGGACAGATTTTAGCAGCTCTGCCGGAGCTGATTTAGCCCGCAACTCGACTCCGCTCTCCGATAATCATCGGAGCTGATCTTATCCGCAACTGTTCTCCGCTCTCCGATGTCGCCACAATGGATGCCGCGCGGCTCAACTCTTTGTCCTCAAATCGCGTCCAACAACGGATACCTGTGGATGTGTTTCGCTGGAGTGTCCCGCATAGTCCTTTCAGTCTGTCTCTGCACTGAGCGTACAAGAGCGCCGACGTGTCGAACTTGCAAGTTTATCAAAATGCACAATCCACCTAACCAAACCATTTCGCAAGAGCAATTGCGGGGCTCTACCACCAAAGCCAGCCAGCCTTCCAGCACCACCACCACTGCTCATGCAGGTCATCTCCCTGCAGATGCTGGGAAGCTGGCCTTGCGGACGCGAACGGAATACAACTTGAAGGATCAGACTCCCGAGGGAACGTCCACCAGTGGTACTCAATCTTCTTCAAACAGAGCTGACAACGATGTCGAGATGTTCGAGATGGATCTCGAGAAGTGACAATTGCTAGGGATGATGCATGATCTACTTCCCACATTTATCTAGGCGGTCATTGTTATGAGGGAAACTCAAGGAGCTGCTATGTCGGTGCACGAACTTGTACATGGACTCGTTGACTGTCAAGTGACATCCTTTTCATAAGCTAGGGTTATAAGCTGACTACTATTTGCCGGTCGGCGAGTTCGACATTGACATATCAAATTCGAACACGCCTTCTTGTTTTTCGCCTTCTCTTTCGGCAGATTTCCGACTCCAGTCCGAGGCCGTTGAATTGCCAGTGTCTTGACGTCGCGGGTCTTGTACAGTTCGCTGGGATGAACCCATGCTCCGCATGATCGGCCTAGGTTGGACCGTCGATCTGCCTAAGCCTGACGGCGCTTCACTCGCTGAAGCCTCCTGAGTGAATGCGCTCGATAGCGTCCCAGCAGCTCGAAGATCCCTCGAGGAGATCTTAGCTGGACCGTTGTGAGGTAGCTCCTCCGTCGCCGAGTTATACGAGGTTGCTTGCGGATTCTTTTCCTGCCAACCTGTCGAGGTATCAGTCTTGCCAGAGAGATCTGTATCAGTTCTCTCGACGCCTTGCTGCTGCGGACCAGGTGACTGCGCGTATCGAGTTGCGTCCGAAGCGTTTGAGAGATGGCTCATTGTCGGACACTGGGCGATACAGACGCACTTGGCCCCTTTATATGTCCGTTGGTTCGGCTTTAAAAGGATCACTTGAAGCTCAGATGACGCAAAGGAGCGCCCCTGAGTCGCAGCCCTCCGCGGAGCGGACCCGGGTTTCTCGGCGAGAAATGTAAGGAAGCATGATTCGCTCCGCTCACGCTCAAGTCCCGTCGAAGCGCATCCCGAGAAAGCAGCCTGAGTCTTACCAAACTCAATGACAGGTGCAATCATGCATCATCATACCTCGACAGATTTGGCCCTCTCCCTTCTCCTTCTCTCATAATCCGGCAAAGCAGCATCACTCCCCATGAACACGTACGGATTCGTCCTCCCCTTTGCCTCTTCCTTTTCCTTTTTCTTCATAGCTGATATCGGACAGGGAAGGATACTGACGTCGAGCGAATTGGAGCGCATGGAACGGGATGGTTTCCGCAGACCGGCAAGGAAACCGTTGCCTGGTTTGGTAGTGGTAGCGAGAGCAGTACCGAATGAAGGTAGCTGTGCTTCTTCTTCTTCTTCATCATCTGTCGTGACTACTGTGCCCGTCGTGGACGAGCTAGTGTTCCTACGCCAAGGATACGAGCCTCTGCGCTCGTTGCGAGGTCGCTCTGCTCCACCACTGGGGAGATGAAGCATCTTGGAACACCTTTCTTTGAGCTTGTTAGACTTTTTCTCGACCCCTGCGCCGGGTTCAGGACTCGCCGAGCGCGAGAAAGAGATGGAGGAACGAGGTGAGATGGGTGGTGAGGTATCTTGACCTGCCTGTAGCTGCATGGAAGTGACTTGTTTATCTTTTGAAGACCGTCGACGCAGCCCGAAGCTCAGACCTCGACGTCTGCCTGTCTCGAGTGTGGGTGTGGGAGAGGGGAGAGACACGGAGATGGTATCAGGAGAAGTGCTGGCTGAGAGGGAAGGTGTGGATGAGGGTGTGAAAGTGACGTGCCGTACAAAAGGTGGCGCGACGACTTTGACCGGTCGCGCAACGCGCCTCGAAGGACGGAGTGGGATATAGTGACTTGCACAAGGAAGCATGTAAAACAGTGACTGCATCTCATCAGCATTTAATTCATTCTCGAAAAAATTCCGCCGAAAGACGTACAAGGAGGTAGCCAGCTATGCCCATGACAAAGATGACTTCTAGCGGCGGCTGAATCTCTTCGATCATGAGATCTCGAGATGCAGATTCTGCTGGAGGGAAATGACCTGGTACGACAGCATCTCTAGCTTGTGCTTGTACCCTCGCGCGGAACGCTGCGCTCAAAGGTCCAGGACCGGCGGTAGCAGTCGCCATCTGCATGATGGTGTGCTGCTTGCTTGCCACGACTGTTGAAGAAAGAGTAGCCCTGTCTTTTTCAAAGACGGCTAGGCTTACCCTCACAGAGCGCTTACTCTAGCCCGCCCTTCAGGACTGATAACTCGGTCTTCGGTCGCTAGAGACCGGTTATTTAGATCCGTGAGTCTATCCGGTTTTGAATGACTGTGGCTGACTGTGAAATTGACTTGGTTTGTGGCAGTGTTATTGCACTGATTTGTAGTTGATAAACACATTCCCATTCCTTACATCTTCCAACCCGTCCGTTCCCTTTTTGGCTGGCTACGGTACGGGGGATCGTACGACTAGCTAGCAGCGCTAGAAAGATCTGCGTCCCATTTTTACGTCACTCAACCATCGTATACGTAGCCCCGTTCCTGTCCGTCTCCGTCTCCGTCCCGGTCTCTGCTCATCTCAGCTCGGTCATTCATTTCATTTCAATTCGTCTATAGTACATCAATGTCCTTTCAGTTCCTTAATCGAGCTCTTCAACTTCCATCCCATCATCATCCAGATCCATATCGTCGTCGCTGTCTTCAGGCAAGCTGACTTCTTGATCACTGAAATGTCAGCTCTCCTTTGCTCGGGCGCCGACGGTAGACTTACTGGTTTGGCATGACGACTAGCCTGTTGCGCCTTAAATCAGCAGTCACATGCGCAGTCTCTCCATCGCGAACACGTGCTTGAAGCAGCAAGCGAGAAAGCGGGTTGAGAATCTCAGACTGGATAAAACGCGCAAGAGGGCGAGCACCGTAGATGGCTATCAAGTCAGCTAAAGCTCTCCAATCATCCGAAAAAAACTCACGAGAATAACCAGCCGATGCAAGCCAGTCCTGAGCCTGCTCATCGACGTCCAACTTGACTTTACGCCCATTACCCTCCAACCTCTGCTGAACCTCCTTGAGCCTGATCTGCACAACCTTTTTGATGTCGCTACGGCTGAGCGAGCGATAGATGATCGTCTCGTCGATACGGTTCAGGAACTCGGGAGGGAAATGTTGAGTGATGGCACCCATGACTTGAGCGCGCACTTCTGGCTTGACGGCACCTTCCGAAGGGTTGTCGTTGAGGAAAGAAGAGCCAGTGTTGGAGGTCATCATGATAATGGTGTTGCGAAAGTCGACAGTGCGCCCTTTGCCATCGGTGAGACGACCGTCATCGAGAACCTGGAGGAAGAGTTGAAGGAACTCGCGAGCGGCTTTCTCGATCTACTTGTCAGTGCGTTGTCTTTTAGAACAGCAACAAACTCACCTCATCGATGAGAACAAGCGAATAAGGCTTACGCCTGATAGCCTCGGTAAGCTGACCACCCGATTCGTGACCGATATAACCAGGACCAGCACCAATCAATCTCGAGATCGAGTGCTTTTCAGAATACTCTGAAGCGTCAATCCTCACCATGGCGTCTTCAGAGTTGAACATGACCGAAGCCAACGTCTTTGCAAGCAAAGTCTTGCCCGTTCCCGAAGGACCCACAAGCAAAAATGAAGCAATCGGACGATTCTGATTTCCAAGACCAGAGCGATTGAGGCGGATAGCGTTGGAAACAGCCGTGACGGCCTCGGGTTGACCAATGACTTTCTTGGTAATGAGTTTCTCCAAGCGAAGGAGTTTGGCCTTTTCCGTCTCGACGAGACGCGAAACTGGTACACCAGTCCATTTGGCAACGACCTCGGCAATCATGTCAGGCGTAACTTGTTGAGTGACGCCGCCACGCTCAGACTCTTTCTTCTCGAGATCTTCGAGCTGCTTGCGGCGGTCGGGGATGGAATGGTAGCGGATATCGGCAGCTGTTGCGAGGTCGTATCGTCGCTCGGCTTCGTCGGCTTTGGCCTTGAGTTCATCGATGCGCTTGCGGAGCTTGTTGATTTGATCGCCGAGACTCTTTTCGTTGTCGTATTCGGATTTGAGGGGACCAAGCTGATCCTCAACGTCCGCAATGGCCTTTTTGGCGACCTCGAGGCGGTCTTTGGAAGCTTGATCCTTCTCGCGCTGTCCCATCAGCTCTGCTCCTCGATTCTGATCGCGCAACTCACCTCAAGAGCATGGATCTCGACCTCCAACTCAAATTTCTTTCGTTCGAGGATATCGATCGCTTCAGGCTTGGTCTCTCTTGCGACTTTGACAGCCGCAGACGCCTCGTCCAACAGATCAATCGCTGAATCAGGCAGACGGCGAGCCGTCAGGTACTGCTTGGCGAGTTGAGCAGCAAGGACAAGTGCAGAATCCATGATTCGAACTCCGTGGTGCGTCTCGTACTTTTCCTTGATGCCGCGCATGCTTGTCACGTCAGCTTTGCTCGGTATTGATAGTAAAGTACTCACATTGAGATGGTCTCGGGGACGGTTGGCTCCTCGACGATCACTTGAGCAAAACGTCTCTCGAAAGCAGAGTCTGCAAGTCAGCACTGCCACATTCGTCACGATCAACACACCTTTCTCAATGTACTCGCGGTACTCGTTCAACGTGGTAGCACCAATGACCCTAAGCTTGCCACGCGCAAGCATAGGCTTGAGCAAGTTGGCGGCGTCCATGCCACCTCCTCCGCCGCTTCCACTACCCGCCATGATGAGGTGGAGCTCGTCGATGAAGAGAATGATCTGAGTGCCTTCGTCTCCTGCTTTCTCGATTTCTGACAAGACGGCCTTGACGCGCTCTTCGTACTCTCCCTGAGAAAGTCAGTTTTTGGACCTAGAAAGCTGAGAACTCACTTTGTATTTCGCACCGGCCATCAGAGCACCCATGTCAAGAGAGTACAGTCTCGCGAATAGGGAGGCGGGGACGTCACGTGCGACAATGCGCTGGGCGAGACCTTCGATGATTGCTGTTTTGCCGACTCCTGGCTCGCCAATGAGCACTGGGTTGCCCTTTGTGCGTCTCGAGAGGATGCGGATGACTCGGCGTATGCTGTCATCGCGTCCGATAATTGGGTCGAGAACGTGCTTCTCTGCTTGCGCCGTGAGATCAATGCAATACTTGTTGAGAGCATCAAAACCCGCTTCGGCAGACTTGCTTTCAACCTTTCGTCCGCCGCGTTTGCGTCGAACTTCGGCCTCTAGCTTCTTGGCATCGACCTGACCGGCCTTGATAATCTCTGCAATCTCCTTGCTATCAGACTTGAGGACGGCCAAAAGAAGATGGTCGACGGCGACAAAGTCATCATGCTGCTCCTTTTGCAAGCTTTGCGCCTGCTTCAGAACAGCATGGAATGACTGAGTAAGAGAGATAGGAGGGTTAGGCGGTGGGTGTACGCTCGGTAAACGATTGACATGAGCCATCAATGCTCTGTTGAATAGTTTCTGAAAAGTCAGCGGTGCCACCCGGAACCAAAGCAAAGCCACATACCACATCACCGCCAATCTTCTCTACTGAACCCTTGAGCAACGTTGGTGTGGTCGTTGCTCCTGGAGGCGCAGGCTCTTGATCATCCCATAAAGCTGCTAGCAAGTGAAGTGGATGCACTGCGAGTAGCGTCAGTTCCAATTCTAGTTCCCACGCATCTCACGCCTTGTAGCTACTCACCTTGCGAGTTTGCATTCTCCTCTGCTAGCTCCAACGCGGCCTTGATAGTCTCTTGTGCTTTGTCTGTAAAGTTTTCCATGATAATTATTCTTTAGTCGTTGTTTGAATCGTAAAGTTGAGATGCTCCGTTGTATTTGACGACCTACTTATAGCCTCCACTAAGTCGGGAGTGTTCGCAAAAGTCATGACGTTGACGGATAGAACCGGACGCTACTCGAAAGTGGCGGAAATTTCTACGTGCTTCTAGCGAAAGTGGCGGATTCGACTTGCCGCTAGTTCTCTGATTATACGGTAGCTTGTCTCCAGTGTGATGATGGACTGTGAAAGGCTGGTGGCAAGACCAGGACCTGACGGAACAGAAGATTATAGTGTAATGCATCTCGAATTTGCCACTCGACTTGATGATATCTGTCACTCTCGAACTGAATAGCTCGTGCTACGCATTGGAAGAAGCACCTGTCTACTTAGCTCACCGGATACCTACTTGAAACCGTACTGTTCATATGGCCACTGTTTTGGCATGCGTGAAGACGGCACGGAGCATTCCGGTCCAGAGCAGGAAGACCCCGAAGTTGCCGAAAGTGCTTTGCGTCGAATCTCACTGCATACTCGCAGGCTAGACATAACTGACATCAGACTAGCTTCTTCAAATCTCTCTGCGACATTCTCTGCAGTCAAGCAAAGGAAAGCAGCTCGCGAACCCTGGAAAAGCAGAATCTCGGACCCCGTTTCGGATATCCGCTAGAATTGCGAACCTGACGTGATCACTCCCACTCTTCGTCCACGCTTCGCTCGCCTCATTGATACTACTACAATACCTCGGACGCGTCAACAACTACCCTTTCAACCACAATGCTCCGTCACGTCCGCGCAGGAGCAAGTGCCACCATCACTCGCCCGCGCTCTTTGACACCACCCATGCTTTCAGCGTGTTCAGCATGCGGTTCTCGTCGAGTGGCCAGTACGAGTCCAGCTGAAAGCTCTACAACAGCTCAGAAGCGCCACGCGCACGCACATGATCATGCGGGACATGATCATCAACATGGTGGAATCTTTCATGCCCATGTACATGAGCCTTCTGAAGGCGCTAGTCAACTTATGGATGCTTTCAAGAAGGGTAGGATGGATCGAGGGAGTCGGATCACAATTATTGGTAAGCTCTTTCACTCAGTGGCAGCATTGCTGATGGGTAGGCTTGGCTAGTAATGTCGCTTTGACAGCTTCGAAAGGCTTAGCAGGCTTTTATATGAATTCAGCTAGTTTACTCGCTGAAGCGGGGCACAGTCTCTCTGATTTGCTGGGTGTACGTGCATGTTGATGCGAAATGGGAGGCAAAGAGCTAACAAGGCAGGACTTTGTGACACTTGCTTCATGGAAGGTATCGAGGAAACCGCCAAGCGATACGTTTCCTATTGGTTATTTAAAGTTTGAGACGCTTGGGTCGTTGAGTGTCAGCATCATCTTGGGTAAGTCTTTTGTTCTGAGGTTTGTTAGGAGCATTGCTTATGATTAGTTGGCGGAGCCATTGGAATTGGTATGCATTCCTATCATGTACGTTTTCCTAGCTTGTACAACTTGGCTGACGAGCAGCTTTTGCTACAAACCCTCCTCCCTTACCTCGCCTCCCTCCCTGCCGACTCGCCTTTTTCCGGTCTGGGCGCGTATCTACCCGCCGGTGTGCCATCTCCACTCTTGGAGATGTTCCACTCGCACGGCCCATCAGCGCTACCACACGAGCACGGCGCTCATGGCGGACAAGATCACGCTCATACAGCGCTTTTGAATCCCCATGCAGCGTGGTTCGCAGCTGGCAGTGTAGTTGTCAAAGAGGCTTTATATCGCGCTACGAATGAAGTCGCCTTGGCGGAACATAGTCCCGTTCTGAAAGCCAATGCCTTGCAGTACGTCTTGCCCTCCAGATAGGAACTGACAGAGAGCCATCGAGCAGACGCAGCAACGTCCTTAGTAGCACTGTTTTCAATTCTAGGATCGAGTCTAGGAGGATATACCTTCTTGGACCCTATCGGTGGCCTGGCCGTTTCGTTCTTCATCCTTCAGCAGGGTTTAGGGTTGAGCAAGATTGCACTCTTTGAATTGCTGGATAGGGGAATCGATAAAGGGATTGTGAAGCGGATTGAAGACGTTGTGGAGGCCGAGGTTGATGGAGTGCATCTTTTGGGTGTGAGGAATGTGAGAGGGGTGAAATCTGGTGGTGAGTTTTGGTGTGATCGCACTAGAGCTGGAGTGCGCTAGTGCTACTGCTAGCGTTTGGAGCTCGGGCACCTTGGGCTCCGGTCTTCGGCTTCGGTTTATTACACTGTGATTCATGGCTGACATTCAGGACAAACACTACTGGACCTGACTATTGTCGTCCCCTCGAAAATGTCGGTCCATGATTCGCATTCCATCGAAGTCCGAGTTAGGGAAGCCGTCATGCTTGCCCGAAAAGAAGTGCGCGAAGTCAGAGTCCACGTTCACGGTGCTGAACCGGGTGAGACTGAGACTATCTCTCCATCTGATCGGATCGTGAGGAATGATTTCGGTAGAGAAGGTTGTTGATGGCATTGGTACATGCAAACGGATTGGAAATAGACTTTTGTGACAAAGTTTGGTTCCCCACGTGGTAAAACAATAGCGCGTCTTTGACTTTGTGGAGATGCTGTCAGGTTTTAGGGCTAGAGGCACCATGTAGTGAGATCTACAAGCGACAGGGATGCTTGTTCAATCTTCATCCTCTCTCTTTATCCATCCATTCATCCATCCAGTGTAGAGGCAGCAGAAATCGGCGAAAGGCGGTCACGGTGAGTAGATCAACCCCTGTCGCTGTGGAAAGGGGGTGCGCTCGGACCCACGCTCGCGTGTCAAAGGGACCCGAACCCCGACGATAGGAGTTTCAGGGGCTAAGGATCGAGGACTGAGCGCTGATGCTAGACTTTGCTTCCCCCTGTTCCTCATTCTGCGTTCGCATCCGTGCCCTTTTAGTTTGAAACCGTTTTACCCCTTGCATTCATCCTTTAGGCACTGCACCAAGGTCAATCACCGCGTGTTCACCTTTCTTGCCTTGGCTCCCTACATCCATCCATCCTTCCTTCCTTCCTTCCCTCCTCTCCACAGGCTTTACAATAGCCATCCACTCGTCATATATTCATCATGGGTTGCGGACAATCACACCACGAAGATGCGGGAGCAAAGGCCCGTGCGTTGAGTGTTGCGTCGTTGGTGGGCGAGACTGACTTTTTGAAGGTAACGAAGAGATCGAATCTCAGATCAAGAGAGACAGGCAGAGTCTTCGGAATGAGATTAAAATGTTACTGCTTGGTGCTGGAGAGTCGGGCAAATCGACCGTGCTCAAGCAAATGCGGTTGATCCACAACAAGTGAGTGTGACAAGCCTATGACTTCGCGTTGCGGCCTCTGCCATCTGTGACAATGACTTGACCGTGGCCCGGAGGCCTGCCATGCGATCATGTACTGACTCCCAGGCCATACGACGCAGAAGAGCGAGACTCGTACAAAGAGATTGTCTACTCCAATACGATCCAATCCATGCGGTACGTCCCTCTTCATCCCCCTTTCGCTAACGTACTAGCGTCCTGCTCGAAGGTGTCGCAATCATGGAGATTCCCATCAACCCCAAGAATCAAGGTCGATGGGACCTCATCATGTCTTCTCCGACTCAAATTGAAGGTGAACGCATGCCACCCAAGCTCGTCGATGCCGTCGACGCCCTCTGGCACGATCAAGGTGTCCAAGAAGCATTTGCCAGGAGAAACGAGTTGCAGATCAACGACTCTGCCCCTTAGTACGTTTTACACTGCCGTTGACGAGGTGAGCGCTGACGTCCGTGCCTAGCTACTTTGACGCCATTCAGCGCGTAGGTCAAGCAAACTATCTCCCTACAGACCAAGATATCCTTCGTTCGCGCGTCAAGACGACCGGTATCACCGAGACGACGTTCAAGATCGGAGAACTTACCTACAAGTTGTTCGATGTCGGTGGTCAGCGGTCTGAGCGTAAAAAGTGGATTCATTGCTTTGAGAATGTGACGGCTATTGTCTTCCTTGTTGCCATCTCCGAGTGTACGTCATGCGATGGAGGAAGGACGCTGACAAGTAGATGATCAGAAGCTTTACGAGGACGAGTCGGTGAATCGTATGGAGGAGGCTTTGACGCTTTTCGATTCTATCTGCAACTCGCGTTGGTTCGTGAGGACTTCAATCGTGAGTGTTTGATGAGTTTGAGCGGCACCTGCTCCGCGGGTCTTTGCGGCACGGAACTGCAGTCAGAGCTTCAGCGACGCTCGCTACACTTTGACCTGGCCAAACGTGCCGTATACACCCGCAACGCAGGTGTTCCTCGACCCCACTGTAAGCACTACTAACACTTGACAGATCCTCTTCTTGAACAAGGTCGATCTCTTCCGCGCCAAACTCCCCGTCTCGCCAATGCAGCACTACTTTCCCGAGTACACAGGTGGCAACAACTATGATGCCGCTTGTGCGTTTTTGCTCGACAAGTTTGTCAGCTTGAACCAGAGTCCGTCCAAGAGTGTTTACGCTCATTACACCGGTGAGTCTTGACGGCGCTTGTAGTCAGATGGAAGGCTGATGGGATAGACGCGACGGATACGAGAGGCTTGGCGTTTGTGCTTTCTGCTGTCAAGTGAGTACTTTTGGTGGAGAGGAAAGGGATTGGGCTGATGGACAGCGATGTGATCATCCAGGTCAACCTCCGTGACTGCGGTTTGCTGTAATTTGCTTCTTTACTTTTTCTTTGCTCGCTCGAGCTGATTCGTCGTAATTGTCATGCCACGCGCTTCATGTCTAGCATTTCGTTATCCCGTTATTTCATACTGCCGCAGCTCAAGACAGGCTCTGCACCATGTCTGACCAAATTTGTCGCAATTCGGGCATCTCGACTTCTCGGAATCGGATCATGCTGGTGTCTTTCTCGTCAGGATTCGTGTACAGATGAGATCGGGAAGTTGAGATGCTGGCGTGCTGAGCTAGTGTATTGAGGAACGCTTCTCTTGATTGATATAGCATGCTGAACGTCAGCCATAACACTAACTCGGAAAAGTTACTTACAGCCAAGCTTCATGGTTCACGACATCCTCCTCTCCGAGCTTCTCGAGCGCCCGTGTCTTGAATGAGGACTTGATATGATGCAGCAGATGAGGAATATGATGTACTCGAGGCCTGCGAGATCAGTCAAAGCTTCACAGGAGGACGCACCGCCATCTAGCGAGCTGGCCTGTAGGCTTGAAAGCTCCAGTTCGAGGATCTATCTGAGCTGAACGGTATCAGCTACGACCTCAGCCTCTCTGGAAAACGTACGATGAAAGACATCTGGGCCAAACTTGACGAGTGGTGCTTCTTCAGGGTAACTGTCGGTGAAAGAGAGGGTGAAATGTAAGATGCTAGACGCATAGGGACCTAGCTAGCGTCAGCCCAACGTCTTAGCAGGACTCTGGTACCTTTATGGAGGAATAACACGCCCTCCCATGCGAGCAGACTATCTTGAGAAGGCGTGACGTACATCCCTGCTGGGCAATTGCCAGCAGCTTTCAGAGAAGCACTACCTAGTCAATTGGGCTCAAGAACTTCCTTTGTGGATGGGGACGCACTGTTCAAGAGCCAGCTCTGTTGCAAGCGTGCTGGAGATATGGCGAGGTGCTGGGAGAGTTTGGGACTGTGTCATGCCCTGTGTGATACGTGGAGACTTGCTGAAGTACTGTACAAAGACAGAATTGGCGAATTCAATAATGCCCAACAGCCGAGTCGCGCCGCGGCGATCTCGCCGTTGGCCTCGGGCTACTTATGGTGAGGCTTGCAATATTACATGCCATTTCATATCTTTGTAGCTTTATGAGGACTCCTGCAAAGTCTGAAATCTCATATGCATGCTTTCCATGTTCCATCTTTCTTTTGTTGAAGAATATCGCCGAAAAGGCTCTGGGCATTCTTCAAGCATGCGTCTGTGGAATGAACAGCAATCGACGACTTCTGACCCCACAGGACCAGAGAGTAATATGTCTTGCCTAGAGAGCCGCTGCATTACGAGCACTGGCTACTGGCTCCATCTGTCTTCTTGACCCAGTTCGTATCCGCGGTTGCTGCGCTTTGCATCTTTTGGAGCAATTCTTCGTCGATCGGGCCGCCTCCCATGATACAATGGGTGGTTTTGGGACGTCAGTCGTCAGCTTTAAGCACGGCGAATATCCAGAATGAAACTCCGATTGGCGGCCAATGAACTTAACCTTTGACCCTCGAAGCCATCTTGAGAAGAACGTCGGCTATCTCACTGGACGATTCGCAGTCGGGTCGGATCATCGAAGGCTTCCTGCGTATCAACTTCAAGGATGTAGGTTCTTCGCTGCAAAGCGAGCTAGTCAGGTTCGAAGATAGTGTTGTCAGATTCGAGAAAAAATCCACTGCAGCTGGAGGGACGTAAGCTGCGCAACGCGCGCATGCACTGCTACATATCTTGACAGAAGTAAAGGTCAAGCGCAAGTACCTTTGTCAGAAAATCTTGGCGCCTTGTCGAAACTTCGCCTACCAGTCGAGATTGTCACCGTTGTCGATGTGATCACTTTGCGGACGGGTCTCAAGGCTTCAGCTTGAGATTTTGGCATCTCGTTCTATCACTCAACTTGGTGCCTGAATCGTAAGCTGCAGGTCAACCACCTCGCGGATGAAGTGCTTCGACATGTTCTTAGCAGATCAAGAGCTTGACAACGAGCGAGATGAGACTCTGCATCTCGCTGATAGCAGCGAGGATGACGTGACGATCAATTCCGACGTGATCGTCGGCAAGATATGGGAGGTCGGTCAGAGTTCTTGGAGTCTGACACAACTAACGAACAGGCAATCGGTCCCTTTCCGAGGTATGATAGATGCTCGTGTCTCGCATTCGTTCTGACTGTACAGTGGTACGCGCGAGCACTCGTTTTTGACTTCTCCCTTGGCTGCGTTTCCCAAGACCAGCACAGATGACAAGGTTGCATTCCTGCACGTAGACTTTGAACAGACATGGCCAAGTCCAATGGCGCAGGGCGGTCAGGTTGGCTGGGCCCGCTTTGAGACAGACTCGGATGGATGGACGAATGTGAGCTACCCTCAAATCAGGTAAAATCTTGAACGAAAGCGTTAATCTGATAATCAGGTGGGATCAGCTGCGAAGTGACCACGGGTGGGCTGCTCTGCAATACCAGACAGTTTTGCGGACCACCTTTACTCTACAAGCGGCCGATAAGCAAGCAGCCGACACTCGGCCAATCCTCATCGAGCTCTTAGCCGGCACAGAGTTTGCCTTGGTTAGCAAATCGTCTCCAGAACTAGATGCAGTCTGGCACAACGGCGACATTTATAGCTACGCCAGAGAACCTCGCTTCATCACGGAAGGCCCTTCGATTCTCGCACACCATCTCAACCTAAGACCTGGCGACTACATACTGCTCGTGCGAGCTTCATACGAGATTCGCATCTTTGGCGACCCGGGCCCGCAAGGACCCACCATACGCTTCAAGGTCGTTGCCGGCGCTGATGAAGCGCTGGCTTCCGCAGCCAAGATCACTTGCATACCGGTACCGGAGCTTCACTTGCTTCCAGACGTGGTGAACGGTAGCTTCGTGGGTAGGCACTGTGGCATCGGGCTGCGCTTGCTTGCAATGCCGGAGTCACAAGCTGGCAATCCGTGGAAGCTCGTCACTGTCAAGTCAACTCTCGACTGTATGTCTTTCACAGGCTACTGTGCTTGGACCATTTCGGATGGCCCTCTCAGCGTCCTCCCGTTGATGCTGGCACAGGATGGTGCAATTGGCAAACATGTGGAGTCGCTAGATCTTCTCCTCGTGCTGGAGTCATCTGCAGGAGAGTGGCTCAGCGTATCTGTCACTGTTAAAGTGAACCAACACGAGCTGAAGTCATGCAGCTCATTCCTCTTCACCTTTACCGACACACCAGAGACAGAGGTGCACTTCTGTCCGGCGCTCGTGTCTTATGCCGTTGCCATACCGCCGAACGTCTTCGCTTATGAGACAGCCCAGCCCACTATACTTGCTTTGCATGGTGCGGGTGTCGAGGCAAGCTCCCGTGAGTGGATAGACTCTATCCCGCGGAGGAGCAAGGGCTGGGCGATCCTGCCAACTGGCAGAACGAGCTGGGGTGAGGATTGGCACGGTGGCAGCATGTATGACGCGTGGGCTGCTCGTGACGCTTTGGCTCCTCTCCTGCTACACTCGCGCCTCTATGGCGACACAACAGTCGGCACAGAAACAATGTGGGTACTGAAGTTACGATCGGCGTGACTGATTTCAGCGTCATGGGTCATTCTAATGGAGGTCAGGGTGCTTGGCATCTTGCCAGCCACTGGCCGGATCGTGTGGTAGGTGGTGAGCGACTTGCTGCTGCTCTATCGCTTTCTGACAGGCGTCAGTCGTCGCCGCTGCTGGATCAGCAAGATCCAAGACTATGTCCCCTACACGTCGTGGTGAGTTCAGGCTTCTTGAGTGACCGTCTTCTAACGCTTGTGCTCAGGATCAGCAACCACTACGCCGATCCGGCACTGATGGGTCTCCTGAACTCGTCATTGTCACCGTACAACAACGATCTTTATCTATCGAACCTCGAGGGTATACCTGTGCTGGCTGTGCACGGAGCCGATGATGACAACGTACCTTCACATCACTCACGGCTGCAAGTCGGACTTGTTCAATCTCATTGTGGATCACGAGGCTCCGCACAGTGAGTACTTTGCAGTTGATAATAGCTAATGTGGAAGTCTACAAGAGGTTGCTTGTGAGAAGCACTGGTGGCCAGATGTCCTCAAATCGCCCAGAGTCTTGACATTTCTGGACTCCCTTGCCGACAGCAGCCGAAAGCGACAGACTCCTCATCCGACCAGTCTGATCACATATGCCACCGCCGAGACAGGATCGAAGAACGGTTTTCGAATCCTGCAGCAAGTAGTGGAGGGCTCGTACGTTTGTCGACGTTGCATTACGGATTTTGCTGACGTTGCAGCCGCTCCAGTCTCTCCACTCAACTAACCTTGCGTGCGGGGGTTCTCACCCTGGTCATTTGGACCACCAACGTGCTTCGTTTCACATACAGCAAGCCTAAAGGGCCTAATGGGTACTTCGATCATCCCTTTCGCAACGTTTGCGTCGATGAACATCTCATCGAGATTGCAGACGACGGTTTCGCAAAGTGCGTGACCTTTCTGAGGGAACGACATGGTACAGAGAAACCCACATGGGGCATAATTGCGCTTGCTGAGGAAGACTTTTACCGGCGAACGCCAGCGCATCCCTCAGACTGCCCAGCTCTTGACAGGCAACGTCACCACTTGGGTGCGGATGCCAACGAGTCCCAATCGGAGGACACTGCCTTACAAGTTGGCAACATCGTCCGCATCTTGTGTGGTCGACAATCACACACCATTGTACATGACCTTGGAAACGAGCAGCACCGATCGATCGCTCGGCGCCTGCAGCACGATCTGTTCGTCTTTCACAGAATACAAGTGCAGCTGGTGGGTGAAAAGTATTTGCTCAGACAGACGACGATCATCAATCCGGGCAACCTGATTGTCATTGGCGACTGGGACACTGATCACCTTTGGCGGCTGACGCCTCGACCTGAATACGTAGGGCAAATCTCACTCCATCACCCAAACGACGCAAGCTTGAATTGGGCATCTCTGTATCGCCGCAACGAGCTCCTCATAGGCGGGAGTGATGCATCACTCCTTGAGATAGCGTTTCGACTCTTTCCGCTCCGTACTGGTGTCCCTGTAAGTATCTACATCCCCGTCCTCACTGCTTACAGACAGCTACCCAGTTGGGTTATTGTTGGCCCGGGATCACAATGGCGAGGTGCGGGCGCCTTTCTTGCTGCAGGGTGAGTCTGAAAGTTACGATAGGTCACTTGCTGAGGCGAAAGCTTTTTGGCGAGTGGAGAGGACCATTCTTTGGCATCGTCCTGGGGCCTAGCTTGAGTATGGGCATCATGCCATTGTGCGCCTAGGGTCATTTGTCTTTTGCTATCGTAATGTCACTGTTTCTGCTACTCTCCTTTGACCCCTTTCCCACCCCGTTTCCAGCTCGACGCGGACATGAGTCCTTTGCAACGACGCCCTTCCAGCCCTCAAAGGATACGGAATGCCATCGAGGTCTGCTTTAGCTACGTCGCTGACTTTGGACCCCCGTGAAAGCCCCAGACGCCACCCTTTGTCTGAAAATGTCAATTCGAAGTCAGCCAAAGAGTGCTTCGTCACCTACATACCCTCATCCACCATCGAGGTATCAGCATCTCATGCCACCTATCACCTTTGAGCGCGAGCACGAGCATCAGCCACGACGCAGCGACAGCACTGTCTCGTCGTCGGCGTCCTCGAACGCGTCTTCCTCGGTAGACGCTATGCGCAAGCAGCTTCCCCCTCTTGACATCCATCACGCGCCACCTCGAGCTGTCGCCATCTCACATAAGCAACGTTGTGACGACAATGCTGTACACCGAGCTCAACCCCGTACAAAGCACAAGGTCTTCTTTCTGCTATCCCCAGTCTCGCCCTCGCCGGGCTACTGCATCCCGAACCCATTCACACTACAACGGCGCATAGCCGCGTCACCAGGCGACCGAAGCTTTCCAGCCACACCGCTGTCGATGCTCTCACCGAGCTTGGGGGTCGAGAAACCCGGTCTGAAGAAGGAGAGGGCAGTTGGAGATCTGGTGGCGCTATGGAAGAGCGGACGTGGGGTGTGAGAGAGTGGATGGACTTTTCAGAGATGTATACACGCTCATGCTTCATCGCTATGCTTGAATCTACGCAGCGGTACCGAACACCCTGGCGAGCAGGACACGCCTCAAGTCCTCCTTGCCTGGAGTATTGACAATGACCCACGGTCTGCTCAGACCCTTCTGAACGGGCTTGCCCATCCTGTCGACTGCCTCGTTCTTGGGTGGCAATGTCAGCGGCTGCTCTGGAATGCCGTTGGCAGCGAGTTTGGTCGACTTGGTGCGATCAGCCTCGGACTCTCCAGAGCCGCTGTACCGTCAGCATCACTCAACCAGCTTGCGGGTAGACTCACCGACGATCAACAACACACATTCCGCGCGTCAACTCTCCAAGGCGCTCAATCGCAAAGTCACGCGCCTGCATCTGCCACCCCTCACCCGCCCCATTCTTCGTCTCCAGAGCATACCAAACCGCCAACGGATCGTGCATCTCCATGGCGTCACTGAGCCCAAAGCTCGCTTGCACTTTCCTCACGCGCAGTAGCATGGCTGTCGTGAAGGCCTGAAGCGGCGTCTTGGGCTCGATGTGGATGAGGTCGTCAAAGGGGATAGTGTGAGGCGTCGTGATGTCCAATGGCGCCATGGTGAGCCTGAAGTCACCGTTGCGAACTGCGGTGAGGACTTCGTTGGCGGCATAGGGATCGGCAAAGCAGTTGAACTCGGCTGATGCGCTGGTGTTGCCGGGGTGTTCGAGTGCACCGCCCATCCAGACGACTTCTTCGACCTTTTTGAAGACCTCGGGGTTCTCGCGAAGCGCACGGGCGACGTTTGTCACTGGAATATGAGCTACAAGGCTTCGAATCCGTCAACTTACGGGGACCAAGAGCGACGATCGTGAGCGCATCCGGTGCAGCAGCGATAGCGTCCAGCATGACTTTGTATGCAGGACGGGGATCGATATCAAGATGTTGGTGCTTTCCGCCCTCCTTCAAAGGCTCGGGCGTGAACTCTGGATTCGTCTCGGTAATGTTGGAAAGGCCATCTGGGCCGTGCTACCATGTCAGCGCTCCGATGCAGTTCCAAGAACACTCACGAAGTAAGCAGCCAAGCTCTTCTCCCCAGCGATCGGTCCCTCTTCGCCCAAAGCAAGCTTGGTCCTGAACCCATCCTTGATACCAGCATAGCGTTCCAAGCTATCTGGCAGCTGCGAGAGCTCGTTGCCGAGTGCAAAGTAGATCTTGAGCAGATTCTTGTAAGCAGATTTGGCGTCTGTGTTACCAAAGACGATGGTAATAGCTTCGACTGAGACTTCGGGCTGTTATGGTCAGCTCAGTTTGGATCTACGTGTTTTGCACGTACCGATGCGAGGCCGAGCAAGATGGCAAGGACGTCGTCGACTCCTGGGCTGCACGTGTCAGTCACCGAGCTTGAGCTAGGTCGACTTACTCTGTGTCAATAATGATTTTCTTGGGTGCAGGTGACATGGTAGATTAAAGATAGAATGCGAGAAGCTAGTTGAAATCAGCTCTGGTAAGACATGCAGGCCTTCTATCACTGCACAAAGGACAATTTGAAATCCCGACTCGAACTTGTACTCACTGATGATGCTTTTGAAGCTGTGATATTCTTGCGCAGCTTGTTGAATGTCACTTGGTGGTCAACATTATTCCCCTCGGAGCTTAGCCGCGCGCATACACACATGGCGCGCATTCACGTGCCGGTCCACTATAGCTCGCTAACATCTCGCTAACAGGAAGAGCGCAAGACCCGCAACTGCAGGATCTGAGTATACTCTGTCGACGCTTGGGACTCTAACTTCGCTTTTCTACAGCACACGCAATCGCATCTGACAATGCAGTCAAAAAGTTTTGCACCGCATTGTCACGATCGCTGACGAAACTCGATGACTCTCTTGTCGTCGAGGGGTACTTCAGAATCGCAGTACATTTTTCCTCCGTGATCAAGGTCTCGAAGGTTGGTAAGTCCTCCGACTGGGTGAAGAACATGTTGTCGCTGCCCTTGGCAATGTACAGGAGGGCTCCATGGTCATCATCTACATGCCACTTGTCGCGGGTAGATCAGGTCGGTAAGGCGCCATTGCAGCTGGTCAGTCGGCAATCGAATTGCAATTCGTGAGTGCGGCAGCTGGCTTTTGTGTGATTGGCCTGCCGAGCAATTTCATTGCCTGCCGGTTCGATTGCAGTTATCCGTTCTCCCGACGTAGAGTCACAATGGATGTCGTTAGACTTGCAATCAACTCGGAGAACCTCGAGATTCGGCTCGATGAGGTAGCAAGGTAGCAAAGAAGCACCACCTGTTGGACATTTGAGCTCATAGCAAAAGACTATATAGCAGCAGTCGTTTGAATAGCGCAGATTGAGGTATGCCGCAGTGATCGTCCTGAGCGCTGCGATATACGCAGGTCATACAGTTGAACAAGAACCCTGTGCAGTGGCAGCAGGTGACAAAGGTAGCTCGCGCTCCTTTGCCGATAGACCTTGATCCTTCGGAGTCTCAATGTCGACGCACGTCTACCATGATTACGCTGGGCAAGTGGAGTCACGATATCCCTCAGCACACAATGCCTGGAATCAGAATCAAGAAATGGATGCCGGACCCAAACGCAGAATCATGGTCCTCGAAAAACTCGACTTTTGTTTTTACGACTGGAAAGGGCAATACATTCACGCTCTCATTTGAGCCGCTCGAGAGGGACGGTCAAAAAGACTACAAACTTGTCTTTGACATCTCTAAGCAAGACGATGTGTCCAATCTCAGCGAAGACAGCAACGAGGCGAAAAAGAGTGCTGAGGAGGAGAAGGATGCGCTACTGAGCTATTGGCTTGCTTCCTTGGAGTGAAAAATCTGGACTGCAGTGATGAATGATCACTACATATGCCATGCATCTGGCTTCCGTCGCATGAGGAATACGGAGAAGGTTGTGAAGTCGGCCACCTAGCCTGTGGGCGTGTCCATGCATGAGCCACTTGCCGCATACCTCGGCCAATTTCCTTTTTAGGTAATTATTCTAATAGTCTGCTCAAGCTGCGTGCCGTGCATTCAACATCTTTGGACCTTCAGATCATCTCATAAATCAAGAAATGGCGTGAGTAGACGGCAGGAGCACAAGTAGGGAGTGCTGATATTGTCCTTCTTCCTGTGGCTCGAAACGTTTCTTCTTCGATCAAATTTGGTACAATATACAGGCAAGTTTGCAGCTCTGGACGACGACAATTTGCTGATGAGTGACAGTAGCACATTCTTCACATGGGCAAAGAGCCCTGCCGCTAGGCAATACTTTTTCAGTGAGCTCTTTTTGCCAGCAATCACGTAGCTGACCCATAGGCACCCACTTCTGGGGTCCCGTGAGCCTCCTTGAACCGAATGGATGAACACAGCTCAGACTTAGATTGCCAACTGGGGTCTTCCCCTCGCTGCCATTGCAGACATCAGCAAGGATCCCGAGATGATTTCAGGTACCATGTCCACTACTCTTGCCTGCTATTCGTGCGTCTACACCCCTCGCAATCACCACTAATGACATCAGAATGGTCTTCATGCGCTTCGCATGGCGCGTCCAGCCTAGAAACTATCTCCTGTTTGCCTGTCACGCAACAAACGTCGTAGCTCAAGCCACGCAAGACTACCGATTCGTCAACTACTGGTACATGGGTGGCAGAGAGGCTTCGCGTCCTGTTGGATCTGCGGTGAGCTTTTTGGTTGACTGTTTCTGCAAAGGAGCTGATGGATGGAATAGATCGAGGACACCAAAGCCAAGGTCGTTCAAGGTGCCAAAGCTATCGAGGAGAAAGTCAAAGCTTGAGCGTGTCATGCATCTGCTGCAATCTGCAATCTGACTTCTTTCTCTTTCTCTTGACAGGTGACATATAAGAATCCTCATATGCCCTTTCTCTGCAAATTCCTCCTAAATCGTCTCTTGGCCATGCCAACAGCCCCTCTCGCCAACGGCTCCACCTCTAGGAACGGCACAGCGTCCCATGCAACTCCAGCAACTCCCTCCTCATCTCCATCCAGCATTGCACAGCTCGGAAGCTCCATCTCGCCCTTGACGAGCGTATTGACCTCTGCTAGCCTGCTAGCAGGTAGCGGCGTGAGCAGCTGCATTTCGAGTGAAGGTTTGACTGCTCGAATGAGCGCTAGAGCCAAACAAGTGCTTTCTTGAGGTGGCGGCACTGATCGCCCTTGAGCATAGATGCTTGCACCCGCCTCGAGGTCCGCACTGGAGTCGACCAGAGCAACAATGCTGCCATTCAGCGCCAGCGGCACATCTTCCTCCATGATACAGTCGCTACCCTCGCCAGAAAGCACAACACTTCTGATGACTTGAGATGTCTCGATCACCCAAGGTCTCTGCGCGACCAACGCTCTCGAAAAGTCCCATGTCGGTGTAGGCGTCAGCGACGAGTAAAAGTACGCCATTGTCGACAAGATCCGGAGATCAGCCGGTGCGTAACGCGTCATGAGCGGTGATGGAGGGGGTACAGTCAAGACGAAGTGCTGTACGGGTTCCGCATGCGCCGGCATGCCCCAAGAATTCTCTGCTGGCAAAGCAACAGTATCGAATTCCGGACTACGTGTCCAGCCGGGGTTATGTTGTCTGCTGTCCGCCTCGTCTTCGATGACAGCAGCTTCGAATGCGTAGACGTGTGTGGGGCTAGCTATTTGTTCGATGGATCGAAGGAGGTCCATGCCGAGACCTTTGACCCAGCCTTGGGTATTGATGACTAGTGGTGTCGTATCAGTGATCTTCTCAGAGGAAGAGGAGGAAAATGGAGAGGAGGCGTATTGGACTTCGAAGCGATAGTGCTCAAGCAAAGAGTGGATACTGTCGAGGTAATGGTCTGGTGAGGATTTCGGCGAATAGGCGCCGATAAAGTGCGCTCGGACCGGTACAGCAGGATGTGTGAATGACGGGCCTTGCAAATCAGCTCGTTCGCACCTTGACTCCAAGCCGACCCACCAAACAAAGGTCTATCAATAATGTACAAACCCACAACACCTCCACATCCGAATTCACTTTGCCCAAGATCACATTCCAAATACGCCACCCGCTCATACGTCGTCAACAACTCGTTCGCCACTGCCCTGGCAAACGTGCTCTTTCCACTGCGTTTCGGGCCCTTGACCATGCCTATGAACGGCTTGTTACGCGCTTCTTCAGCTGCTGCATCCCATTCGTCGATTTCGGATGGGGTGCTTGGGTGGGATGGGAGTGAGCAGAGGGCATCACGCCATGAAATTGGGGTAGTGTGTGGATACACTGGGTGTGGGAAGGAACCAATGACCTAGCTCGTTAGCTCATGCTCGTTGAGGCGATGAGTCACTCACAGGATAAAAGCCACGAACACCAAAGGCGCCCTCTCCATCGGGCCATATCCTGGCAAAACCAGGCACAGCACCTCTCAAGCCCTCCAATCCACAAGACAGCTCCGTCACAAGGAATACTGTCCTTAGAATGTTCCCATCTTGCAACGCAAACGTGCTAGGGAGCTGCAGAGCTTTGTTGACTTCTTTGGACAGCTGTACTGCTTCCTTGGAGGGTTTTGAGCTAAGAACGGGGAGTGGGTGGGATGTTGGGCCGAAGAGGCGAAATGCTGTGTAGGGAGAGGATGATGGGGGGCGGAGTGAAGTTGTTTCCAAGGCTATACTGCCTTGCAAAGGGGTTATTTGGACTAAGCCAGCGATTGCGAGTGTCTGTGTGATCAGCTTGAAATCCGTGCATTAGGTCCAACCCACATCGTTCTTGCCCAGACTGATGACTACACCAGCACCACCAGTCGATGCAGCTTCGAGAGTCCTTGTAAGACCTCTCAGCACATTTGATGAGATTCGACAAAGGTTGACGCCTTCTTCTGGCGTGAACGAGCTTGAGAAGCTGCCAGCAGAGCTTTGCTCCGGCCTGTCAAGTGTCAGCTGTGCGAGATGAATAGACTTACGCTTTGCCTTTACGAGCTCTGCGGCTGACATGAACTGGTGCTGCCTTGGGCACTGGGACCTCTTCTCCATCTTGGTCGTCTTCTTCATCACTGTCTCCCAGAGATTGCTCCTCGTCCTCGTCCTCGTCGTCACTTGCAGCACCAACAACATCCTCTTCTTCAGAACCTGACCTCGAAATTTCCTCGCTGTCCGTCCCGTCCGGCAACTCGATGACATCCATACTAGGAGAGAAAGCCTTTGTTGCAGCTTTCGTCGATTTACTCTGCGAGGTGGACGCTCTCGCCTTGGCAGGAGCCGCAAAGTACCGCCCTGGCTTTGCGTTCTTTGGAGCCTTTGATGGACCCGCCTCGGGCTGAGCTCTCTCCGCTTCTCCTTCGTCAGAGTCTCCTGCAATCGCCAAGAACGCTTCTTCGTCTGCGTCTGCTTCAGGTGCAGCTTCTTCGTCATCTTGCTCGGTTCTGCCAGTCGTGACAAAAGTCGCCATTGCAGCCGCTCTACGCGCTGCGACTGCTGACAGCGGCGCAGACGGGGCAGGCGGTGCAGACTTGACAGTGGACTTGATCGAAGGTATATCCACAAAGACTTTGGCTCTCTTTCTCTCGACCGGTGCTGCGATTGGTGATGCCTCTTTGCCGAGCGAAGCCTTGCGCTTATTGCTTGCTACCATCTTGTTGCGTATCTGTGCCCTCCTTCTATGCTCGTGACACGCTACAAATATAGCTAGCTAGCTATCCTTCCTCATCTTAAAGAGCATGGATCCACTACCCAAAACTTACTTCATGTGCTTACGGAGATGTTTGATGTCCGTAAGCTAAGCTTGCCCGGCCGCACTCCGGCAGACGACCGGCGTTCGGATCTACACGCCGGCTTTGGCAGCCAAAGTAACTCATCAGCCTGCTTTTTGAAACCATTCCTGTACCCACTTTAAGATCAATGTCCTCTTCTTCAGCTACAAAATTAGTACCAGAGACCAAGATCATCTTGGCTACAACAGATAAGCATGTCGATACATGTTTCGAGATCCGCGTTGAAGGTATGTTATATGGTGATTGTTTCATCAGGGTCGAGGCTGATTGTTGTTCAAGTGTTTGTAGATGAGCAAGTGAGGCACTTGGGTCACCTTTTGTACAAAAATTCCTGCTGATGTAGCGCAGAAGTACCCTATGGAGACTGAAATCGACGAGCAAGTCATCTGACCCCAAGCGATTCGAACAGAGCTAATCAATGGCAGCCGTGATCCACACTGCGTGCATCTCTTACTATACGCAAATCTACCAACGCATCACTCGGATGAATCGATTGAATACAGCTGGCAAGCAGTCGGGACAATCCGATACGATCCCAAAAACCACAAGGTCCGCTGTCCGCTTTCCATGTCTCAGGTTGCCTGTCGGTCAGCTAACGACTCAGCTGGGCAGACTAGCAGTCCGCAAATCAGGAAGAGGATACGGATATGGAAAGGTACTCGTCCAAGCTTTGCATGAATATGCCGTCGGGCTGGTACAACTGAAGAGTCAATTCGCTTGGGAGAACCAAACTGTACTGCATGTCAAAGCTAGCGCTCAGGTGCGTATCTTTATCACTGCCCGAGAACATGTGACTTATAAGGATAGGTCTATGTGATACCGTTCTATGAGAAAATGGGGTATGAGGCTGTTGGAGAACTATACCTTGATGAAGGCCGTCAGTCCAGCTCACATGAATGCATTGTCCGGCGTCCGCTGATATGGCAGAACCACATCAAATGATGCAAGTCACCCTCCCAGTCCCAATCCCAGCCGCAGCCAAATCACAAGTATAGACATCTATAAAGCATATCAAGTAAGTAACACATTGCAAATCAAACCAGCATCGCCTCAACGCAGCCGCTTCTCCCCGCGTTCCCGACTGACTACCGCGTTCGTTCCACTGCGATCCCTCCCAAGCGCTTCAGCAAGCCAGCTCAGAGCACTGATGGCGTGAATCGCAAGTGCAAAGATCGGGACCCGAAAGTATGATGCTTTCGGGGCAAAGCGGCTTCGCCGCATGCCGGCGGGTGAGCTTGGTCGTGTGGGTGTCGCTGGAAGCAAGGACTCGACATCGTTTGATGGAGTGGGTGGTTTCGCATGTAGTGCTTGGATCACGAACTGAGCGTCAGACACTTCAGTCGGCAACAGCGGTCACGAACGATTGGATACAAGATTGCAAAGACTCCGATATTGACGAGTGGTGCACCAAAAGTACAACAAAGCGTCACAGGCATGCCTTTCCATAAGTCGTCGTTCCCGTCACAAGTCAGAGAACATACCGAAACCAAGCATGTACATGGCTCGATCCTGCATATAGCGAATCCGTGTCGACAAAGGCCATTCCCTCGATACAAATGTATACCTTTCATCAGCTACCATTCTTCCTTCTTTGCAAAAAAAGGCTAGACACGCACTCGAAGCAGTAGTAGGAGTCAATAATAGCGACATAGCTGATTGAGAGTAGCCATCCGATGAATGGGATCAGGGATAGGGCGCGAGAGACCATGGTGAAGTCGCCTACCATTGCTATGCGGGATAACGATGAGAAGAGGCTGGTTGTTAGGTTGTTCGAAAAGGTGTTTGTGGGTACTTGCGATTTGGGAGCGGATGGGACGGCTGTGACTGACATGTTAGGTTGGTGGCGATACCTGGAGGTTAGCACGGTTTTCGGTAGCGACGAACGCTGGATGGCTAAGAGCTTGTGCCCTCTTTGAGATAGCAGGGGACCATATCCCCTCATACATTAGCCACTCTACACTTTACATGAACAAAAGACCTACGTTGATCCAGAAACAAATGACGAACATTGGCCAGCTGAAGAGTACTTCGAACAATAAGCCTGCCATGTGCGTTCTCCGTACTGCCAAGCTTGGGTGTTGGGATGAAGAGAGCATGGGTATCAGGAGGAGGTCGAAGATTGACAGCGAGATGATGGAGAGTATATTGATAAGCCTGATGGTCAGTCGTAAGACGTAAGGCGCAGGTGGAGAGTCTTGACATACGTCAGTTTTAGCACTAGAAGTCAGTTGTCATATAAACGCAGATGTCTATCTTACCAGTATTCCGTAGCTCAGGATCACTAGCTTGTCAGTCATGCCACTCGGTCCAGTCGCTGACATACCTCCAGATAAGTCTCAAGCTAACCTCAAGCCTCAATGCGTCTGTCAAACCTCTTTTCGCATGCGAGACACCCGAAACCATAAACGCCAAAGGCCCAGCTGAGCTATTCGAAGCTGACCGATCATCATACGCATTACTAAGGTCAAACGTCTGCGGCCCGTTGAGTCCAGGAGAATACTGCAACGGCGCGTAAAGGGTATTTTGACTCGAATTCGTCGCTTGAGTGACTGGATAGCTCATACGTCTAGCGTTGTTTGGACTTGATGAGGCTGAGCCGACATCTATACTGCTTGGTGGCCTTCGGTGCAGCATTTTGGAAAGGAGTTGCTATTCTAGGTTGTTTGGGATGTTAAAATGCAGGGTGGGTGCTTGAACTAGGCACGAAGAATGCCGGCAACTGCTTGCTATGTATGGGCGAACGCGCGCTGTCGACAACAACATCTTGGTTGTTGTCGAAGACAACGAGTCCGAGGGCACAAACGCCGACGAAGATGACTCTCTTCAGCTCGGCATGGACGCAGCCCAATACCACGCGACTGCTCGCGGCACGATGTCACTCGCTCATCAGACCAACGCTGATCCTCGTATCAATCAGGCGCCGGAACGTCCCTCCGACGAGACTACGGCTAGGCTCAAGGAGGTATTCATGTCAGACGGAAGAATCTAGGCAAGTAATATGGCGGCGCACAAGTTGGGCATTAGTGGTACGGAGGTTATTTATGTCTATTATTTGGTTTTGTGTCTGTTTCTTTGATGAATGCAATATTTACTATTCTCGCTGACATCGACGGCTTTCATTCTCTGTACTCCTCGTCCTTTAGACTGGTGCTGGCGCGTTCTGCGATGCCTCGAATCTGCCACTTCCGTTTATCCTACGTGCGCATGGCGATGCATCCCTTATTCTTCAGTGCTTCCAAGCAGCCACATGCGCCTTTTATTGTATCAGAAATTACACTAGCCATCGGTAGGGTAGGTCATGATAGAAATCAGTTAGCCAAGCAGTAACTTTAAAAAAGCTATTAGGAAATTTATTGAATCAGGAAAGTTTTCAACAGATTCATTAGGAAAACAAGGTTCTTCTCTCCCCTCAGACCTCCACTGATCAGACGCCACTGGTCGTGCCTGGAAACCTGCTGCAAGGTCGAATCACGCCAATAAGTCCAACTTCTTTTTTCTCGTTCGTTCCCCTTCTCTACACGATCAAGACTTGTCTGTTAGCTTACTCGCTCTATCAATCTCCAAAGGTATTCATCACAACCGATCAACATGTGTACGGACAAGGCTCTCCCTGCTCTACCCACTGAAGCGCCTGTTAATGAAAAGAAGACTGGTACGTACAAAACTTGATCATTAGCGCGATAAAAACTGACTTGAAGCAGCAAAGTCTCGCAAATCTCCCCTCTTCTCCATCCTCTCCTCCACCTCTATCCCCCGGTTCATGGCTCATCATCGTGACACCAAGGCGCAATCCTCGTCAATGATCCTCGAGACTAGTCGTTGCGCATCACCCGACCTTATCCTCCCCATCTCCACCCCGCCCAACGCCGTTGCCGTGAGTCATCCCAAGCCAGCTCGTAGCGCGCCAACCCCCGCTCTCGTCGACGCGTTGTCAACGACCACCGACGCTGTCAAAGCCGAGAAGGACGGCTTCTTCAAGGGGTCAAGTGCCATTCGCCGACCCAAGGAGGAAGAGGACGACGACGACGGACCCCGCTGGAGCATGACACCACTCCCCGGTATATTGCACAAGGTCAAGAAATATTGGGGCAAGGTGACCTCGTGGTGGAAAGATGTCTCCGCGAGAAAGGCAGAGATTTGGGCGGACCCTTGTCTTGCTCTTGGTATTGTCACCTTGCTGGACCGCTACCTCGCGACCTCCATCATCGACTCGCTCCGAGTCTCCGAGCTATTGCTCAAGGAGCCGAAGCCTTCCACCGAGGTCGAGATTGTTGAAGAGGTCCAAGATCAAGCCACCAAGTCGACCCCCAAGCGCGCTTGGAAGGTCGTGAGGGCTTTTACGCGTCTGCCGAAAAGACTGCGGACTCTGCGCTTGTCAACACGGCCGTCCATGCCTGAGGATCAGCCGGTTCAGGAAGGTGATGGGGCACCGGGCAAGATGACACCTTCGGCCTCGTGGACACGTCTTCAGTTGTCGCCTACCTCGACGATAGCTGTCGAGCTTGAGGAGGCAGACTTCCAGGAGGATGACGAGCAGGGAGGGACTGAGCCGGAGGGAGACGAGGTTTCTGTGCTTGCTGGAGCTGCAGACAAGGGCCCTCCTTACCGATCCGATCAGATGGCTCTCGTCTGGATCTTGGCTTATGGCGCCTTCAGACTCTTCAAGCTCGTCCTTCGGTTCATCAACCTCTTCAGCTTTGGCGCCAAGACGGAATGCGGTGCCATCATCCAAGACGCCTTCCTCGCCTCCCTCCTCGCACTCCTCCCGCTCATCGTCATCCCCGCACACCTCAGCGTTCATCCGGATGGCTACAAGCGTGACCTGTTTACGAGATCGCTCGGTGCTTGGTTCGCTCGGCTCGTGGACATTCTCTCAATGCTTTGCAGCTTGCTCGTTGATGAACGTGCCATTCTCGAGATTGTTGGCCTTGATCCTGGTGCTGTTGCTTTCAGGTGGGCGAGCCGAGAAAAGACGGGTGAGATCAGATGGCGTCGATATGGATGGTGGAAGATAGTGCTTGTTGTCCGAATCTTGACTGGTTTCTTTGCCGCCAAGTGGACGTTGGCGATCGTCTTTGCTGTTGGTGGGTACCCTTTCACCGACTTGAACGATTCCCTGGATCTCTGCCTCATCATCGTCGCGCTCATTGCTTTGGTGCTGCCAATCAGCTTGAAGCTCCTTGAGCTGGCCTTTGACGTACTGGGTTCAAAGCCTTGCGTTGAGTCTGGCGAAGCAACCGAGGAGAAGGGCAAGAACCTCGAGCTTGTTGTTGGGGAGAGGTGCGCGCTGGTGGTTGGCGATGATTCCCAAGCTTTGACAGGTGTGGTCCGCTTGGAGATTGAGGAGGTGGAGGCGAGAGACTATGGTGAGGCTGGACCAGGTCCAAGTACGATGCTCGCGAGAGAACGAGCTCAAGAGAGGATGGTGGTGGACGCTTGCTAATAATTGAGGAAGGACAAGGGTTTCTGGCTTGAAATTGGGATCAGAGGGTGCACTTTGCAGTTGATGCTTGGGTGAGACTGCCTTGTTGTATATGAGAGCTTTGATGAATGATTCACATGCGGAATGGTCGATGAAAACGCAGCTTAATGTTGGAGCTCGCGCACGCTCGGAGCCGGTTTGAACGGTTACGTTAGCGACTGTTCACCACCCAAGTCGACGTATAGCAGTCTCCAAACGTCTACACATTGATAGCTATGGCTCCTAATCCTGCATGGGTACTCAAGGATATGGCTGCTCTGAGTGGGCTAGGTATGTACAGAGCAGGAGAACCGCAGATTTGTGCTGACGTGGCAAAGACAACGAGACGATTAGCCAACAGATCATCCCTCACCTTGAAAGCTTTGACAGTTCCATCAAGCTCAAGCGGCACCTCGAAGTAAGCCTTCTTCATCTCATCTTCATCATCCGAAGGAATCACTAACACTTTTCAGGAATTCTTCGGTTCAACAGCACCAGCACGCGCATTCACAGAAAGATACCTAGCGTACAAATTCCCAGCCCGTCCATCCCCACCACCCTTCCTCCACGTACCGAATCCATCAGAGAAACCTAGTTTCGCAGCTTCTTCTTCGAAGAATGTCTCGAGGGCTGGAAGCGCTTCGTCTTCCCGCAGACCCTCACCTGCACCGCTGGAGAAGGAGAAGCTGAGTGATCAGTTTGGTGTGAACGGTACGGTCTATGTGAAGAGTCAGAATCAGGATGTGGGTGATTGGAGTGGGATCTCAAAGAAGTCGAGTACTTCAGGGACGGCGTCGCCGAGGTTGAATATGCCGGGCTCGGGGACCAGGACACCCGTGTCGAGGGGTCATACACCTGCGCCTGTACCTGTGCGAGCTAAAGGGATAGAAATCAAAGAAGCCAAGCCGAAGAAGAATAAGAGTGCGAATGCATCTGGAGCGACTACGCCTGGGAGTGGTGTAGAAGGGCAAACGTATGTGAAGAGCAAAGAGACCAAAGTGCTTGAAGCGAAGATTCGGGCTTTGATGGGTGAGAAGACGGATGAAGTGGATATCGAGATCCCACCAGAGTTCGTTCAATGTTTCTGCCAAGGTACGCACGCACCGCTTGCTAGAGCTATTCGAGATACTCATCCAACAGCTCGTATTCATCCTTTATCTACACACACACCCTCATGCACTTCCTGCGGGTTGATAATCTGCAACCTCCATCAACCGCATCAGCCCTGTCCCTCGTGCGCCTCGACCCTTCTCACACCTTCGCAACGTGAAAGACTAGTTGCAAAACTTTATACTGAAATCGAAAATCAATTCGCACGTGAACAAGCTGTGCGTGATGAGAGGGAACAGGTGAGGAGGGAGAGGATGCTGGCTGAGAGTGGAGGTGGACATTTCCCGACGTTGAATGGGAAAGCTGTGGTAATGGGAGCGGCGAATCGGCCTGAAGCGAGAAAGGTATTGACGCTTGGCGGGGCTGCAAAGAGCAAGGGCAAGGGGAAAGGTAGAGCTACGATGACTACTTATTCAACACCTGCATCTTCCACTGTCTCCACAAATCCCAGCACACCTTCCAACACCGCTACAACGCCAACACCACCCAACCTCATTGGCCGTCCACGCGAATCCCCATTCGAACCTGCGCGCATCCAGAAAGAATGGGCCAAGATTGTGGCGTGGCGAAAAGAACATGATCGGCCTTGGGGCGAAAAGACGTCTGCTTCCACGGAGGAGGAAGGACGTTGGATTTATGTGCCGAAAGTGGTATTGACGCTCATGATGGATGATGAAGAGGTCAGAAGGGAGGCGAGGAGGAAGAAAGGAACGGATAAACAGAGGGGCATTGGGATCGATGGACGACTTGTGCCGGGTGCTGTTTGATGTGTTGGGTTGAGCTTGTGGTTGTTGATTGTTGATGCTTAATATAGAGAAGATGACATGCATGTGAATAGCTATTTTGCTGGGTTTAAGTGAGGACCGCTGCAGCTGCTGCTGGTGCTAGCTCTGTCGGTCATGTCCGAGGAATTCTTAAAGTGGAGGTCGGATTCCACACGGCCTCGTGCTGCAAGCTATCTAGGAATAGGATAGCTATGTCCTCCTCAACTGACGACCCATTAACCATGACTATGCCCTTGTTAGAGTTGGAGAAGAAGAAAGAGGAAGAAGAGCAACATGTTAAACCACCAAAATGGAGCAAAGAAGAACTAGAACAATGGGCAGCCTATTATGCCAGGGTAACACAAGAGTTCCAAGACCAACGCCGACGACGCAACAAGAGTTTCATCATCACCATTACACTCTACATCTCTGCATTCTGTCTCCTATTATACTGCTTTCCTCCGCCATGGTGGGACCCGAATAGTAACTGGGCGATGGAGCGGTATCTTTCGGGTGCGACCGAGGCGGATGGGTACATGGAGGCATTGATAGCTCGTGGTTGGAAGGACGGTGGGGATGAGGGAAGAGCTGGCGATGTTGAACCGTGGAATTCGAAAGGTTATTCTCGTTGGGGCAATCCGCACCGTCATCTCATCGGACCTCTTGAAGCTGAGAAGATCTTCCTGGCTACGCCCAACAATGTTAGCGCTAAAGCGTGAGTGTCTTGCCTGCCTGCCTGCATTTGCTGACTTTCATAGTGCTTTCAAGAGATACACCAGTACGTACGTATACTGATCACGAGCGTCTCAACTGAATCCACTGACATGGCTCAGAGCACACATGGCAGGAACAGGTCAAGACCACTTGTCAGCACTGAATCTCAAAGCAGAATGGGAGACTCTTCTGAATCTTCCAATCTCATCTCCATTCGCATCAGTCTACGAAGCAGGAAGCCATCAATCACAAGACGCAGTCTATGGTTCGCCGAACCGTACCGAGGCTAAAGTCTGGGTCGATACGGTGAGTTCTGGGCGTTGGCTTGGGAAGAAAGCTGAAGGAACAGTATTACCCTATCATGAATACCCCTGTTTCGCGCAGTGTCTCGATTCTGCTGGATGGTGGAGAGGGGAGAGTTGAATGGAGTGCTAAATTGAGAGAGGATATCGTTGAAGGGGATCCTGGGTCTATTCATCGTGATTCAGGTAGGTCTAGCTCCTTTTCGACCTGACGAGACATGAGTTGATAATACAGTACCTACTTTCCATGGCCTTTCCATCTCGGGCAACGTGACTGTAGGTAGCAAAAGGTGGATAGCGCTGATGAGTAGGGCAAGATTGTCTATGTCGGATACGGCCGCAAGCAGGACTTTGATCTCCTCGCAGAAAAAGGTGAGTCACATCACCCATAATCTCAGGTACTGATCAACTTGTAGGTATCTCGCTCAAAGGACATATCGCTCTCGCCAAATACGGTGGCAATTTCCGTGGTCTCAAAATCAAAGGCGCGTATCATGGTCCAAGTCGACGACGCATGGCTGATAAAACACAGCTGCACAAGAGGCAGGCGCAATCGCATGCTTGATCTATTCGGATCCAGGAGATGATGGAGAAATCACGATTGAGAATGGCTATGAAGCGTATCCTGAAGGACCGGCAAGGCAGCCTAGCAGTGTTCAGCGTGGTAGTGTGCAATTCGTGAGTCGCAGTTGATGACGGCTGCGAAGGTAGGCTGATCAATGATAGATTTCAAAGTATCCGGGTGATCCATCGACCCCGGGTTATCCTTCTTATGAGAATGCGACGCGTGTACCGGGTGGGAATCAGCCTTCCATCCCCTCGTGAGTGCTTTGTCCATCTCTTACCGCGCAGACTGATGGGAAGCTTGCCGATCTCATACGAAGATGCGATTCCACTACTAAACACTCTGAAAGGCCACGGCACACCTGCTTCTGAGCTTGGACCTTTCTGGGAAGGCGGGTTGGGGTATAAAGATGTTGAATACTGGACTGGACCGGGTGATCGCGACGTCAATTTTGTCAACGAAGTCGATACTAAGGTGACTCCTGTTTGGAGTACGTCGTTGTCGAGCAGTGGAGGCTGGGAACTGATGTGTAGATACGATGGTGACGATCCCGGGACATATCACGGATGAAATTGTCATCCTCGGCAATCACCGCGATGGTGAGCACGCACCTCCAGATGGATTGCTGACATAATCAGCGTGGGTACTAGGTGGCGCGGATCCCTCATCCGGCACAGCGACCCAACACGAGCTTTTCAGGGGTCTTGCAGAATTGCTGAAGAAAGGCTGGAAACCTATGCGCACGATTTTCATCGCTAGCTGGGACGCTGAAGAATACGGCTTGATCGGAAGCACTGAATGGGTCGAAGACTTTGGTCCGTGGCTACAGGAGCATGGTGAGTCTTTATGTACTGGTTAGGCGGGGTTGATAGCGAAGCGGTGGCGTATTTGAACCTTGATGTCGCTGTTGGTGGATCTAATTGGCATGTTGCTGCTTCACCCGTGAGTGCCATGCCATCGGGGTGGTGGAAGAAAGCTGATGGGGTAGTCGCTCGCCAATCTTATTCGAGATGCCGCGCAACAGGTCCAGCATCCTGATGATGCCTCTCGCAGTCTGTGGGATGCTCAGGCTGACGGTGGAGATTGGGCTTCGCATCAGATGGCGACGTATGGTGAAATTGAAGAGGACGTTGAAGCTTTGTTTGCGAGCAATTCGGAAGTCAGGCCTCTTGGGTCAGTCAATCTTGCTTGACTCAATTGAGCTGACAGCGCAAGCTCTGGTTCGGACTATACTGCCTTCCTGATGGGCTACGGCGTGAGTTGTCTCTTCGCAAAGGTGTAGACGCTGATCGTAGATTGCATCGACCGACATGGGCTACAAGGGTGGACCCCAAGACCCAGTATACCATTACCACAGCATCTATGATTCATTCCACTGGCAGGAAAAGTATTGTGATCCCGAGTTTGGCAAGTCTGTGGCTGCTGCCAAGGTCTTGGGACTCATGAGTGAGTTTCTTGCAGCCTGATGAGGTGGGCTGACTGGTAGCTCTGCGTCTGGTCAATGGTCTTGTGCTGCCGATCAATGTTTCTCAGTACGCCATGGATCTGTCGGGCTATCAAGCCAAGTGAGTTTCTCGATGGATAGAGCAAGCTGAACGCCACAGGGTCGAGCATATCGCATCAGGCTTCAATCTTTCCTCGTCACTCAACTTTGCCAACCTCACCGAGTCGATCTCGATTCTGCAGGATGATACCGGCAAGCTTGATATGCAGGCTGAAGCTGCATTGAAGAAGCTTCACAAGCTGCTGCCTGGAGGTGAACACCACCATCTGAGTATGCATGACAAACACCACGACAAACACCATGGCAAGGGCCGCAAGCATCGCAAGACGCCTATGCCGGACAAGAAGACGCTCAAGGAGATCAGAAAGGTTCTGCAAGAGCTTCGCAGTATCAATATCAAATTCAAGAACTTTGAGTCTGGCTTCCTCTCAAAGAAGGGCATCAAGGTTCGTTCAGCTTTGAAATCCGAGTGGTAGCTGATGTGCAGGATCGCGAGTGGTTCAAGCATAAAGGCACTGCTCCTGGACTTTGGCTCGGTTACGGAGCAACCACCGTGAGTTCAAAGACAACATCGTGTTGCTGACTGCAGTTCCCAGCTCTGACAGAGGGTACGCTCCATCGACTGAGCATGCGCTGACTACACAGCTTTGACAATCGATCACTCTGCCGGCCTCGCGCAGCGCGAAATCGACGAGCTCACTAGCCTCATCACCGCCATGAGCGAGCGCGTACGCGCCTGAAGCCAGCATATTTAGCCCCTGGCGTTGTACATACAAGAGTGGTAATGCAATACATTTACTCCAGATCAACCTCGTCTCCACTCTCGCACCTTGCGAGCTTCTTGTCCCTTGCGCTGTACAAGATCATCGACTTCTTGACCCCACAGATCTCTCGGCTGCTTGTCGCCCTTCAAGACTTCGACTTCGTGCCGTTGAGCCTCCTTTGGGCCCATGATGACGACGTTGTCTTCTGTGACGGGCTTATCTTTTGCCCATCGTACAATCTGTGGTTTCTGGAGCACAGCGTGGGGCGGTAGACTGCTGCGTCCGTGCCACAGATCTTCAAATATATAGCCAATATCAGCAGCGTTGATCGGTAAGCGTCTGCAAGTCAGCTCTACACACCCCACCAACCTCAAACACTTACTGCTGAAACTCCCATCCATGGATCTTCGCCTCTCGTTCACTCATAGAAGTCTCCATGCTCGCATACAATTTCTTTCGATTCTTAATCTCCGTCGCGTCCGTCAACGGTTTTCCCGCCAAATCATGCAAGATAAACGTCGCGATATTCAAGCCAAAAATTGCTGGCAAGGGACCGAGGACGGGAAGGATTCGGACGCGGAAATCATCGAATGCACCGAGTTCTTTGACTGCGCCTTTTTGGAATTCGGATTCTGGCAGGGGGAGGAGCTTGATTTCTCCTGGAACTTCGGTAGAATAGACTACGCTGGGATGTCAGTCTATGGGCTTTGCAAGGACGCGGAGTACGTACGGGATACCGCTTGGGATGCCTGCTATTCTCAATCTTCGTCGTACCGAGCGCGCAAGAGGATCTTCGTACGTCGAAGAAATGTCGCTATCTTCATCAGCAATCGCTTCAATCTCACGCCAAACCATACGCACGCAATCTGCACTCGTGTGGGATCGCGCTTGGCACCAGCTCCCATACTAGCAAACACTTTTAGATCATTCTCTCGACAATGGACCAGCAAGTCGACCTGTTTTCATCAGTCCTCCTGCTAGCTCAAAGTCGCGAATGCATGCAACGTACCTTCGTATCGATGTTATCAATAGCATCAACGACCCAATCAGCACCCTTCAACCACGAAGCACATTCATCCGTCTTGCGCCAGAGACCTACTTGCACATCGACTCTGTCTCAATCAGCCTTTGCAGTAGGGAAGCAACTCACTGTGCCCAAGGAGCAATCTTCTTCAAGTATTTCTGCGTCGCGAGGACTTTGGGTGTACCTACATCTTCTAGCGTTGCGCACGCATGTCTGTTCAAGGATGAGAGTGTCGTTAGATCGAACTCGGCGTGTCAACTTGAGCGCTTCGTGGAATGGACCGCGCACGCACATCGATGATTCGCAGATGCTCGACTCCACTGAGATGTCAGCTGTGCTTTGCTGGGTGTGGGCGTACCTTCGTAGCAGCATCAGAGCTGCCCAGCTTCCAACGCCTCCGCAGCCTACGATCACGACGTATGAACCTCGGACTTTGGCCATGCTTTCTTCTCCCAAGAAATTGTAGTTTCTCGTCAGCTATGAGCGTCAGCACCGCCCCTTGGCAGAGAGTAAGAGATACTAACCTGCTCCCTGATCAATCCCTCATCAAACTCTCCCTTTGCCCACTCTCTCTTCTTCTTGCCACCCTTTGAGCTCACAGCAGCAGCAGATTGAAAGTCGGGCGGCAACCCATAATCCTCTGGCGAGACCTCTCCACTGTTAGCCTGACTCCTTTCCCACTCTTCCACGTCTTCTCCAACTTGTTTCTTGAGTTGTTCAGTCTTGTGTTCTCTTCGCAGCGTTTGAAAAGAGAGGATGGCTGTGGATGTTAGGAGGCAGGAGATTACTGCTGTTAGAGCTACTGCTTGTTTAGATGAAATGTTGGAGAGGGAGTGATGGTTTGACATTGGTCTTTCTCTGTAGCTTGAGAATGCAGCTGGTGATGAGGAAAGTTGTGGTCGACAGCTTTGGCGAAGAAAAGATGGTTGTTGATGTTCAAAGTGATCGGCCTGACGACTTTAAACCACGACGATTGGTTTGCCAGTATGTCGGCGACTCGACAATTCAGACGTCTTGGACTCAAGGTAGCAGTCAAGTCACAAGCTACTGCACTCGGCCCAAGATACATGAGCTCGGACCCCTTGAAGCCCAACATCGAAGTCGACGAGCTAGGTCTTCCACTCAACCCCTCTATCCCTGCATCCATAAAGCGCTACTACAGCCCTACTGTCGTCACCCTCACCCGCTCTCAACTTCTTAAACTACACAAGCTATCCGCTCTCACGCCACCCACCGAAGGCTCACCAGAGGAAACCAAACTTCTTCATGAGCTAGGCAAGCTCATCAGTCTAATGGACGTCGTCAAAGAAGTCTCTCTCCCTTCAGACTCTCAAGAACTCGCTGAACTACTTAAAGGGTTTGGACAGGCAGAGCAAGTGTTTGATGGCTCCAATATGGCGAGAGAAAAGCCGGCTAGCATGGAGAATGACGATGGTCTTAGGGGTCGTGAGCTATTGACATACGCTGCGAGGACAGAGAGGGGATTGTACGTCTTTTCGAAATAGAGACCCTAGTGAGTGGACTGAATGTGCTTGTCTGTGCTGACTGATAGCCCCTGCGTTTCATGTCCGTCCACGGCTTGGCTAAAGGATTCCCATATTGATCAGACAGTGCTTTATTGTCATCCGTGACACTGCAGCGATCACCGTGCACATTCTTCGAAACATCCTTCAACACGTACCGCATGCGAGACTTAAAGGCAGCTGCATCCTTTACACCGAGACATCATCCTTCACGCTTGTTTGTCCTCCCTCTATACCAACAACAATCAACTTGCACTCAGGGACAGCATGGATCCCCTAGCTGTTTTCCTTCCAGGGGTTGCGACAAGTCCCTACATCCCTGCACTCCAAGCTACCCTCCCATCAAGCAAGCCGAAAGACACCAAGCGTCGTCGGAATTCAGTACATGATACCCCTAAAGCATCCCTCGGCTCGACTTCATTCACCCCTGACCTCGACTCTTTCCCCTCCACCTCCAACTCGCACTCCAACAATCGCCTAGGTCTAGCAGCCTTAACCAGCCGTCTCTTCGAATCTAAAGATAAAGATCTCCACACCTCCTCACCTGCTTTTCTCTACCGGTCGCCATCCGAGGCTTCATCATGGGCGAAATCCAATACGTCGCTCAGGGAGAGGCTGACTGGGAAAACGCTGACGAGGAGTGCGTCGAGCATGTCGAGGAAGAGTGATCCTGTGAGAAGTAGTTCGAGGTGTAGTTCTTATATGTCGACGAGGATAGAGCTATCTGAGACGAAAGGAGGTGGCAAGGCGGTGTTGGTTGAGGTGCCTGTTGCTGTGAAGGCTACGCCAGCGGCAGATGCAGCTCGAGCGAAGTCACCAACGCTACCTGAAAGTCCGCCGGCGGATGTTTCGGGCTCGGCTCATGAGGTAAGGATGAACGGCGACGACGAGGAAAAGAATCTTGAAGATGCCTTGTTTGAAACGTTGGGTCTATCACTGGGCGAGACGACCGCAGAACGACCTTGTGCGTGTCAGCGGCGAAGTGCAGAGCATTCCCATCCGCGACAAGTGAGTAGAGTGGATCATGGTGAACTGTCCGAGCTAACTTGCCAGGTCGCTCTGCGAACGTCGTCCGAACCACTACTACCGCCAAAACCAACAACGATAGCGGCTAGCATTAGAGAACGTCCAAAACCACCCCCACGTCTATCCTTTCCTCCCGACCAGCCACTTCCTCAACCTCCTTCGAGCTCGGCTCGCTCATCTTCTCCACAGTGCGTCAAACTGATCCGTTTCGCAAAAGAATTTAACTGACAATCAAAGACCATCATTCCGATCTCTAACTCTGCCAGAAAAACGAGTCCTCCCGTCTTTCCCACTACCTCCAACACCTCTTCCACCGCGACCTCCACGAAGTAATCTCCGCGTCAGCGTCAGCATCAGCGCCACTAGCCCACCTACACCCCTCTCTTCTTCGTCAAGACGACTGTCGACACAATCAACTGTTTCAAGGGGTTCTTCGAACAGTCGACAGAGTCTCGAGACTGCTGGACCTCTGACACCGGATTTGGAGGGAGATGGATGTTTACCGACTGTTTTTGAGGCGCAGCAGCGCTGGCCATGGGGTCGCTCTGGTCCTGGTTCTGGAGAGAAGGGTAGTGAGCATGCGGAGAGGGAGGGGCAGGGGTTGGCTTGTCATCCTGAATGAGGCATGTATGCAATATTTCTATCTTACAATCTGCCTGCGAACAAGACTACGCGATGGTGTTCATGACTCTACATCTGAGTCCAGGAGTGTCAGGATCTCGGCTCCATCTTCAGTGATTAGAATCTGATGTTCGAATTGCGCTGAACGTGCATGCGTCTGTGGTTATCAGCTCATGCTCCGCGTGGCAGTGCAGCGTAGCATAGCCTACATCAGTTGCGATCGTCCATCCATCATCCCACATATGTCCTCTAGACCGCGAACCTTGAACGAGGGCAGGTTCAATCGTGAAACAATGACCAGGCTCCATCACACCCGGCTCGTCGTTTTCTAGCTTCATGAGCCTGAACATTGAAAAAGACGTATACGTACTGTGATGTAGGATCCATGGAGGTGTATGGAATTGACGGCCTATGCCATGGCCTGAAAGCTGTTCATTAACTGAATACCCATGTTTCAATGCGAATGCACTGTCTTGTCAGCATCAGCACAGCCTGCGGTTGCTGACTCACTTGATAGCTCGACCAATCTCTTTGAATTTCATTCCGGGTTTACAGACTTTGATGCCTTCGAAAAGGGCTTCTTTCGTAGCTGCTACGAGATTGCGCCCTGCTTGATCGCATTCGGGTAGCATGAAGGTGGCGGATGTATCTCCGTGATGAGAGGCCGTGAAGATTGTGATGTCTATGTTGATTAGATCTTGTGGGTGTAGTGGTCGACTGTTGGACGTCAGCGTGCTGCAGCTTGCATGAGGGTGTAAAGCGCACTCGTCTGGGATGCCATCTACTGGTGTTAGCGATTTGAGGACACGGAAGAGGGGGGGACCAACGGGCAATTATATTGTTGATAGAAGTTGTACAGCTTTTGGTGAAGCCTGTGTAGCCTAATGTTGATGGATAGACTCCCTTTTCAATCATTAGGTGGTGTATTCTCTCGTCAAGCTCGGCGGTCGTTATGCCTGGCTAGGTCCAGATCAGCACTGATCACGAGGTAGTACAAACGTACATCCACCAGTTTGCCAGCTTCTTTCAACACCTCTGCCGCTCGTCTAGCTGCCAGTCTCACAGCTTTCTCATCTTCACTCCCAAGCTGAATCCTTCCAGCCAACTTCATCTTCCTCAACGCATCTTCTCCCACTTCACCACCATATCCTTCGCCCTCTTCATCCTGTATCAATAACTCCTCGCCATCCTGTTGGGTAAAGAAGTTTACAGGGACGTATGACGGTCGTGCGATGGAGGAAGGGACGTCAAAGATTGTATGAGCAACTGCGCCTGGTGCTGTGAGTTTTTGGTATTGCCCGTAGTTTGCATTCGTGCGGGATGAGGATGCAAAGTTTGCTCTTGAAATGCAGTGTTTTGCGAGTGCTATCTTTCTCATGCTATTGCTGCTATCCTATACTATCCTGTCCATTCTCATACCCACCCTTGCTGCAAGCAGCTCGGAGGTCGGCTTGGTGCCTGATCATATACGCTCGGACCAAAGAACAGGAATGAGAACAGTCGTCTTAGCAGCTGCAGAAATGGAAGAAAGAAAGTATTCAACAGCTTCTCAGGATTCTAGTATCATGCTGCTCCCTACACCTTCAAGTGATGAGGGTGAAATGCTCGAATTTATAAGTCGGCGAGCTGGAGAAGAGGGAAGAGGGCGAGATACTGAACACGAGGAAGATGGCTATCGCGAGATACCTTTTACAGGTCAGCCCTCCTCACCAGACGAATCTAACAATCTCAGGACTCGAATTCTTTGAATACCGTCGTGCACTATTCCTTTCCGGCTCCCTCCCTTCCCGGTTCCCAACCTACACCCCAGATAGTACCCTCAGAATACCAATGACCCTCCCTGAACCACTGCAACAGGTTAAATCGGTGTATAATCCGGATTCAGCGGTTGGTAGACTGGAGAAATTGATGGGGTCGTCGCCGAGGGGGGAAGAGACGGATCAAGCTTGGAATGCTGGGATTGAGAATGTCTTTAGACAGCTGAATGCTGGGAGAAAGTTGGCGGGTGGGGTTCAGCTTGGTTTAGTGGTCAGTCTCTTATTGTAACTGTGAAGGCTTGATCACTGATTTGCTGCAGATCAAGATATTACGAGCTAGTGAGTAGCGCTTGCGAGCACGGCAACAGATAGTGTCAAAGCTGACAAGCAGGCTGGATTCAAGACGGCACATGGCCAAAAGACCCAAAAACAAAACGCGCCTACCTCCCACCACCCGACTCTCCCCGACCCTTGGAGCCCCAAATATCATACGACTATCCACCGCGTCCCTGCTCCCCACTCGACACCCATCGTCAAACACTCATGCCCAATGTCAAGCGGTCAATAGCTCACGAACGAATGGCATCTGAGGGCCCGGCAAGCTTGCTTGATCGTATGGCCAAGCTCGAAGAACGCGCGGATCTCAGTGGGGATGATTGAGCTGCTCTGGGGAATGGAACCCGTGTATCTATTTTTTGAATGCATTGGAGATGTATTAGACGGTGCCAGTCTGTTGGAGAAGACGCATAAACGGAACGAGATACGTCTCGGAGATGCTGGAGAAATAAAACTCGTGCGTGCTGTTGTGTTGGGATTCTACAGCGTGCACTCAGCGCTGTCAAGCTTTGAGGAGACAAGGGGGGACTGACCGAGGTTATGTGCTAGCTCGTGCGCGATGGAGAAATACCACGAGACAAAGGCTTCGCCCGTCTGACCTGCCAAAACCTGCTCATCGTCTGTTTCATCAGCTGATCCGTTTGCACTAAATACTAACGCCACGACTTGAAGTACCGGCTTTGCATGTCAGCCACTTGGCAGGAAGTGAAACGTACGCATTTAGATAAAGACCGCCGCCACGATTAAAAGCGATCAAAGGTCCTTCATGGTCGATAAATATATGCAGAGATGCCAAATCGAGCTGGAATCAGTGTGGTGTACTCGCAGGGCAGGGATGACGGACCTGGAAGACTGCGCCGATGGGAAGGATGACTGCTGATGCGAAGCGGTCTGCGAGCTCGCGATGCGATGCAACGTAGCTACGTTGATCGTCGAGGCCTAGTCGCCTCAGCCTGACTCTGTCTGGGGTTTGAGATCTGCTTACCTTGAGGTACGAAGAACTTCAGACCAGACGGAAGCATCTCAGCTGGAGATATCAGTCTCACGCTCTTGAACCCAAACAGAAGAATAGCGCACCAAAAGTCAGACTCGCGTTGACACCGGAAGTATCACAATAAGCATCCGAGCTCTCCTTGACGTTTGAAACAAGAGACTGCTTGTCCTCAATGTTAGTCGCGTTTTGCGGCCGCGAAGCAGCGACTGCTTGTTGAACGGTATTCTCTAGGCAAGTCAGGCGGTGAACGGGTTCGTGTGACTCACTGATGTCGTTAACGCTTGTTGGCTGTTTGGTGGAGAATGATTTGGGGCCGTGAACTGGTGTATTGGAGACTTGGCTGTCTGAGCCGCCGCCAGAGCTCGAACCGAAGCGCTGGCTCGCAAGAGAATTAACCGCGCTGGCAATTCCTCCCAAAGGTAGCTGTGTCAAGCTGGGCTTACTTGTCGGTACCTTCGGCTTGAACCTGTCAAGGAAAGACGATTTCTTGGACGTGGTCGATGGGACCAAGTCTGCGGGCGCAGGAATACGCTTGCAAGTCAGTTTTTGTGTTGAAAACGACGCTCACTGTCATCTCTGTCCCCGCGGAAGCTGATCCGCTAGGCCCCGACGCAGGAGTTGCAGCAGTTTCCGTGGTTTGGCGCATCTTGGTCGACTCCGCTTCAATGACGAGTCGCTCTGCTTTCTGTTGCTTCAAGATGCGATCCACATTGTATCCTGCTTGTCAGCAAGCGGGCAGCAAGCCGTCATTGCTAAACGCCCACCCTGGATCCGTCAGCCCATAGATATCGACTTGTGAGGCCACTCACTCGACGTCGCAATGCTGGCAGAGGTGTCGATAAGATACTGCGTCGTCAGTAAGCTCGTCCAGCTTCCAACTCACGTCATGAGGAGAAGAGGCTCATCTGGCCGACTCTGCTTGAATAGCACCTTGACGAGAGCAGAAGCAATCCTGATAAGGTCAGTACTGTAGTCTCACTCGCCAACTAACTCGTAATAATCAAGCTCCAGCCCACCAGAGACTGAAAGTGTGACGACTTTGGACCGATCACGCGAGGCTGCGGCGGACACCGGCTGACACGTCAGTACCACATTGTAGTCTGCAACGCACCTGCACATTGCTCCGCTCCACACCGGCATACTTGAAGGTTCGCTTCACCTTGAGGGCTCGCACCTGCACTACGTTGAAGTGCCCCTCTTTCTTGAGAGTTTCCAATGAGATATCTGAGGGCTTGCGCCGCGGCTCCGCCATGAACAGCGCCAACCGTTCCAGAACAAGCTTTTTGAGATTGACCGCAAGCGGCGTCGTGCTCGACGATGGAGGATCGACCCTGTAGTCATCGTGCACGAGAGTGCTCAGAAGCTTAGAACCGAGTTGACCGTAAAAGTCTTCGAGCAGCGTTTCCTGAGAGTCAGTGACAAGTGAGACGAGCGATGAGACAAAACCCACTTGTGGGGCTGCAAGCACAGATTCACCGAAGAGGTGATAAGGATTGGTGTCGTCGACGATTGCAATCTGTCGCGTCAATAGGTGACCAAGTTGGTGAGTGTACCTCCTCTGCACGCGCCAGCTTCCAAACGTGAACCATATCGTCCGTTTCCAAATCATCGCTGCCTGTCTTCTCTGTACTTGTACCTTTTGAAGAGGACGTCCTCGGAACTAGCTGCGATGCAAGTAGGAACGGCGCGCTCCGCATAGCACTGCGGGTGGCGAACGACAAAGCGGGGAAGTTGGCGGCGATCTGTCTCAATTGACTCTGATACCTATTGCGCATCAGCTTTGGTGAGCAAGGACTCACCCTTCGGAGCTGCCTGCACGATCCAGGAACTTATGAGGCTCTCGTACCATCAAGGCCGCTACCTCTGGGTAGAGTCAGTGGCCTCCGCAGGTGAGTGCACTCACCATGAATCGAGGGCTCAGATTTGACACCACACGCTCTTAAGAAGTTGTTTGCCCGCTCGCCAAAGTCGACGTAAGTGAAAAAGGGTTTGTACAGACTCTGGTTCGTGTCTGCCGTAGCAAAATAGACATCGCTCGGTCGCAAGTGGTTCGTTTTGTTGGCTAGAGACGATTTCTCGTCTGCAGCCAGCGGGATGAACGAAGCCTTCTGCAGCAAAGCAAGGTCTTGGTCGCTCGCCATGCCGACGCGTGTCGCCATGTACTAGCATATCAGCGATGAAGTCATTCCAGACCACTTACCTCAAAGATAAGAACGCCTCGTGATCGATCTGTTGGAGGATTCCGAGTGAGTGACCCGACCAACTGTGAAGTCGGAGGATCAGTGGCAACTCCTAGACGTTGCGCAGAGGCGTGGTCTAGTAAAAGCTCCTGGATGACAGCGAACCCCATGACTTGACATTGTACATTGGTGAAGACCTAGAAGTATCAGCTGGGAACATCAACCACGGGGACGTACTTCGCCTGGTCGCGACAAGAACGTAGTGCCATCTGCTTTGACGGCGGGTATGAACGCAACTGCGCCGTGCGACACTGCGTGGAAGCCGACGTAGTAGCTGTCGAGGTTGGCAAGCAGGTACTTCAAGGCTGCCTGGCGTTCGACTCCTTCTGTGGCGGCGAGACCTAATAGCTCCTCGACTGGTGGATGGCGCTTGAGACCAAAGGCGAACAGAAATTTGGCTGAGTTGTCAGCACGAGCACCTTTAAGAGCTCACCTTCATCTGAGAAAGGCTTCCATTTAGCCACGCCCCAGTCGAGTACGGGCAGACCCAAGTTGCGCAGTGTGTCTGTAGGCTCGTACAATTGACTCGGCCATCGCCGCTCTACCCGTGCTTGCGTCTTGCCATCTCCTTTATTCGAGGCATTGCCAGGTCTTTCGAGTGGGAAAGCTGCCGTTTTCTTGAGCTTGTTGATCTCCTCGGCTGTCAAAGTATCTTGTACAGAAACGAGGTACTTGACAAGATCTGAAACGCTCCACTCCCCTCCACCAACAAGTCTGCTTGTTAGCGGGTACTGTGTGCGTGTTGAGCTCACCGAGAGAACACGAGCTGCAAGTCGACCGTCCGCCGAACACCAAGCGAGAGGAAGACCTTCTCCAACGGGCCTTTTACAACAGTGCCTTTAGGCAGAGCGATGATGGCGAGATCAGGGAAGAGCTTCACCGAGTCAAAGTAAGCTTCAGCTGGCTGCTTCATTCCGTTCTTCGTCGGGACGCAGGCAACTTCGCTGAGTGTGTTGCAGATCGCCGTAGTTGAAGCAGCTGATAGCTGCGGCCAAGCTCTCGCAAGCATACCGAATATCCGCTCGGCAAAGACTGGGGAGACGCGAATATCAGTGTCGGCATCGGCATCGGCACCGGGCACACCAGACATTGGTGGCGAACATAGGAATGTGATCAAGTCAGGCAGAGAGAGCTCGGCCCAGCCGAAGACAGGGTTCAGCTTCTCCTGCGGAAGTTGTTTCGAGATAGAGTAGGGTAGCGTGTGTGTTGGTATAGGCATGTCGGTGGGGATTGACGATGTTCGCGGGTTGACGTAGGTCCTGATCATCGACAACGGCACGACCTTTTCAGCACTTCCATCTCTCATCGTAAAGATGGCAGCATCGATCAGCTTCCCTCGCAATGCGGAGCTGTACTCTTTCAAACTCGATAACGACAGCCACCACTTCAGGCAGTCGACGGCCTCTTGCTCATTCAGCGGTCGCGCACTGAGCTCCTTGACAACATCGTCCATGGACGGCTCTCGCAGAAGGCCACGTTCCTGCAACCGCCCCATCATTCGACTCGACCTGGACAGTGTCTCTTCGGGGATTGTTGGCATGCCTTGCAGAAATGTAGAGAGGATAGGATGCGGCAGTCGCACTTCCGATGCTTGACGGACGCCGAGGTTGGACATGATGGGGAATCGATTGGGATTGGTCGACGACGCGAAAAATGCCGATTCCATGTCACGGCTGACGACTGGTGATGGTGTGGAAGGGTGAAAGGTGAAGAACTGGAGAGCGTGTGAAGCCCTGTCTCGTACGATAGTCTTAGTATCTTCAGTGTCATCCTTCATGCGTTGACAGTCTTGCTTGTCAGCCCCATCCAGAGCTATCAAACTCACCTTGAAGCTCGAGCTCATAGACAGCCCGAGCAACATAGCCACCGACGTAAAGCAGCTCTTTGTTCTGCGAGCGTCAGCGTTCGTGACATACGGCCCAGTCAGCGTACCCAATGTGAGACGTGACGGTCACTGCAATCAGTTGAAGCTGCGACGGTGTGGGCACTTACACTAGATCGATCGATTCCCGCTCCACGGTCGGGATGAATCTAGCGGCAATGTGCCCACCGATACCTGCTGTCTGGCCTGTTGCTTGTCCCTACGTCCGCAGTGAGTACTGATGTGGCCCGGCAGTAAGAAACGTACGATGAAAATCCGTCCAGTCGACTCCCTACAAGCCATCAGCATCGCATATCAAGCAGAAGCAAACGCACCCATCCGCGCGAGGGCTGAGACCTGCAAAGACTCCATCGTCCCCCTGCGCTTCGACGTCCTCGGCCACGTCCGTGCTCGCCAGCTTCGCTTTGCCAGTAGAGAAGATCAGGCTCATGCTAGTCCTCTTGGGCGGAGCCTTCTTCGTCGCGCGCTCAAGCTCACGCCCAAAGTCCTGAGACACTTTGATAGCCACATCAGCTTCATAGATTTTGAGCTGCATGTAGCGTTCAACAAAATGCGTAAGATCCTTCTTCCGGGGCCGTGGTGGTGGTGGTAGTGGTGGCGCCGAGATGGGCTTGGGTCGTGAGAACAGCGCGGAGGAGAGCATCGACGCAAAGCTTGAAGCTGCTTGAGTTGATGCAGTGGCTAAGGAAGGCGGTGGCAAAGGTGGTGGGGTGAAGCCAGACGCCGCGAGGTAGCTCATAACCTTAGCGGAGATGACCATGCCCGTAGCATCTAGTCCTTGAACCGTCATGACACCACCAGGACTTCTTCCATTCAAGCCCAGCCTTCCGATGTCGACCTTTTCGTCGATGCCTCGAGCTTTCGTAACGGACAGGACGGTGGTGTCGTCGATCAAGATTTCGATCTGGCGTATGCTCCGCATGAACGTCAATGAAGTGACGAGGAATCGCGCAAAGTCCATAGGTGCTTCGAACTCTATCGGTGATCGCAAATCCATGGTGAATGTGGTCCAAGGGTTGCCGGATAGTGTCGGAGCCGCGCGTGTGGTCGGTGGAGATAACGCGCCGGACCGGGCGAGTAGCTGACTGGAGTCAGCTCCAAACATTCACCGTCTGATTAACTTGCCTGGTCTTTGCCATCTTTCCAGTAAAAGCCCATCCACTTGTCTCCAGACTCTACAAGCGGATTCTCACACACCGACCACAGCGAGTAAAAGCCGACACCGAAAGCACCGATCTTCTCCTCATCAGGATTACCTTCTGCAATCTTCTTCAGGCGCTGCCAATCTTGTGGTCTGAAAGGTATACCGTCGTTGCAGACAACATAGCGCGCCATCTGTAGGTCAGACCGATGAGTGTTCTCGCGCCTGCACCGTACGTACGAGAGATTTCTTGAGGTCCGGCAACTCGACAGTCCTTTCTCCAGCTGCATTGGTTGTGAAAACTCGAGCATCTTCGGCACCTGCAGACTCTAGCTGCTGAATACCCGCTTCAGTGTAGTACTTGATTTGTACATGTTGGGCCTGCCATCAGTTTCTGCTCCTCTTGTAGGCGTCAAGCTTACTCCTGCGTCGTCTGCGTTCTGAAGTAGCTCACGAAAGACTTGAATGCTCAGCTAAGAACTCCAATTTCTTCAATCTCCACGTACTCGTGTTCTCTCCAGAGTACCGCGCGAGGATCTCTGTCGCTCGTCAGCGAAGATTCGCGAGCTCAACAAGCAGACTGACTATCGATTAGTGCCCGCTGATTAACCTCTACAGCTTCGTCCTCTCCTTCATCCCACCTAAGATCTGTCCTCCTTGAAGTCATGTCGCCTCACAGGACTTGCCGTCTGGTAGCACTTTTGGCAAAGCTATGGACCGCGTCAGCTCATGGCTGGGTGGCGAGTTCGCAGCACGGACATTGCGTAGTCTCCGTCGGTAGCGGTTGTGGCATTTATCGCAACCTTTCAGACGACCGTCCTTCCGTAGCACAATGGAGCATGATCGCTGTCGGCTATGAACTCATTATCGCATCTGATCCGTCTGACATCGATTATGAACGTGATGCTTGCGCTGGAGCTCATTGTTGATCATTTCTCCATCAAGCCTTGGACGGAAGCGGTGCGTGGAATTCGTCAAGTCGACTTGGCTGATACAAACGCAGATCAGTACTCGCTTTGGTTTGATCGATACGAAGCAGCAAGGATGGCTGGGCTTCAAGCATGAGATCGCAGGTGCTTTGTCCCAACCTTGAGTGTCAAATTCTGAAGTATCAGCGTTGCAGAAGCAGAGCCAGCCTGGCGAGTCTATCAAAGTCGTCTACCTGACGCGCCACGGACAATGTAAGATCGATAGACCCGTATATGAAGAGGACTGAGATACATAACTAGCTGAACACAGTATCCTGCAAGGCTTACATGGTTTCACTGTAGGACGTCTGCCGTGACATGTCCAAGCTAACCTACTCAGAAAGCATTGCTGCACTACTCCGAAGATCCCAAGCTGTCAGGACTCGGAGTGCAGCAAGCAATCGAACTGGGAAAAGTCTTCAAGCGAGAAGTGGCGAATGGCATGCCGATGCCCGAACGCTTCTTTGTAAGTTCGCTAACTCGAGCTAGACAAACTGTTGGCAATACCTGGGGGTGGAGCGTCCCTCAGAATGTATCGGCAGAGTCAACAAAGCCTGGAACACTGTGCCGTGGAGTTCCAGCTATCGCACTCGAGGTGCGCAGCATTTGCCACTCCGGCGACGCTACGCGCAGCGCTGACAATCGCAGAATCTGCGCGAGCACCTCCACGTTCAGCTATGCAATAAGCGCAGAACAATCAAGGACCTCAAGGAAGACTTCCCTTCTTTTGACTACTCCCAGATCCCAACGAACGACGATGCACTCTTTCAGCTGTCGCCGTTTCCTCGGGAAACCGATGCCGAGCTTGTCCAACGCGCCGGAACGGCCCTGCAGGAGGTCATCGCGCTGTCTGGAAGCGCTACTTGTGAGGTACTGAGGGTGCTCGAGCTGATGAACAGATTTGAGCATCACCGCTCATTCTGGCACGAATCGATGTCTCTATGAGGCTCTTGGTCACCTCCAACACAAATTCAAGCCGGGAGAGACTCATGTGCTCGTTCTGCGCGTGAAAGCTGAAGGCGACAAAGGCTCTGAGGATAAGCTGTAGACCTCTTCTATCGTGGAGCATGCATTATATATTGCTTAAGACTCCTATCCGTTACTCTTTCACATCCAAGTTCTCTGGTCGCAATAGCATCCGCCACATCCACCGGCATCCCGGTCTACACAGCCGTCGGAACGTGACGGATAATTGTCGTCCGATGAGATGCCAATTTGGCTGGGAGGTCTGCTAAGATGGGGCTCCTGAGTGAGCCTTTCTAAGGTCCTTTGTAGATGACGCCTGTGATCCACTTTTGCTCAGAGAACAAAGCACACAAAGGAACTGTTTAACTTCCGAAGCCTTTGTAGCGCCTCAACAAGCGCATCTGTCCTCTGGCTAATCCTCAAAATCGCCTCACAATGCCTCGCAGTGAACTCATTCTTGACTATTTTTCAGTTCAGCCATGGTCTGAATCTGTAAGTGCTCTGGTTTGAAGCAGGCTGCCAGACTGATCAGCCAAGATCAAGAGTCATTTTGGGCTGATCGATGCTAATGAAGAAGGATGGAGTGGCTTTAAGGATAAGATCTCAGGTGCGTTCACATTGTCTTCATCACTAACGGAAGACCTGCAGGCTTCCTGTGGACCTAATGAGACGATCCGAGTCATCTACGCTGGCAGACATGGCCAAGGTAAGCTCGAACGATTGTGCCCATAAGATGCATTGTCGTACTGATTGCGACAGCCGAGCACAATCTGCTCGAAAAGCAGTATCCTCCTGATGTCAGTCACTCGCGTAATTATACCATGGCTAACAAGTGATAGGAGGCCTTCGAACGCTATAAGCCTGACCCTCTACTTACTTCGCTTGGCGAGAGCGAAGCCGACGAGTTGTGCGAAGCGTATAAGCTCGAGATCGGGGACGACGAAACGGGCCTAGCGAAGCCCGAGCTTTGCTTCGTCAGTCCTCTATCTCGGGCCGGACAAACTCTTGGAAGGGCTTTGGGATGGTTGTACAAATCATCTGGCAGCGAAGCTCAAGACCGCGATGACTGGGGATGCGGTGTCCCTGCTATTGTTATCGAGGTGCGTCCTGATGTCTATCACCTCGAAGCCCCCTCATATCCAGAACCTGCGCGAGCACCTGCACGTCAATCTCTGCGACAAACGCTCCTCAGTCACAGAGCTCAAGAAACGTTTTCCGTCATTCGATTATAGCCTTATCGAAAGCGACGAGGACAACGTCTGGAAACCTACGGATCGCGAGACTGATGACCAACTCGTCGAGCGAGCTGGTAAAGGCTTCAACGAAATGCTTGATATCGCTGGAAAAGACAAGACCTGTGCGTCTGATGTGAAGTGGAGACAGTGGCTCACTTTCTAGATCTCAGCTTGACTGCGCACTCGGGGTACTTGAGGAGCTTGTTTGGATACTTTGGTGTCGAGCAGCGGAGGTTGAGTGAAGGTGAGATGCAGATCCTCGTTGTCAAGACTTTTGACGACGAGTGAGGATGGTTGTTTGATGACGATGTATGAGATTCTTGATAAAGAGTGAAATGCGCCAGCATCGCATTGAACCTGTGCGACTAAGATATCACCTGGGCGCCGCTTAGATTCAAGGCATGAGGTAATCATCGGCTCCCTCGCAGCGTGTCGAGCTCTGACCCACGAAAGTACCCACAAAACAGTTTAAACACCAATACACATGATCTACCGCTCTGGGCTCTCCTCGTCCATCTTGCCCTGCAAGCGCAATCTCTCATACTGAAATGCGAATCCAAAGCTCGTACCCGCATTCCTTGCCGCCCTTCGATCAAGCACCTCATCCGTCGAAAGCATAACCTCTCTCTTCCTCCTCAACGTCCCCTGCAGCAACACCACATCCGAAGAGATATTCAGCGCCGAGCGCCCTTTCCAATTCCTCTTTGTAATCTGTATCGCACCCGTTGTAGACACCAATGTCGGCGCAGGCGCCATCGGCGGCATCGATGAGCGATGATACAGTTGAGCCATGTGTCGATGGGTAGGCTCAAACGGTTCATCAACATCGCTGTCTGAATCTAGTGATTCATGGGACGATTGTTGACCGTCTTCTGGGACTTGGTGTGCGTGGAATGGCATGGTCTGGCGATAGAATGAGGATGAGGAGCCGAGATTCCAGCTTTGCGCATCGCACCCTGGTCGGAAGAACGGGATCTTTCGAGGTGCAATCTTGGCTTTCAGATTGTCCGAGACGTATTGCTTGTTTGCAGCTGTGACGATGCCGGGCAGGAGGTAGCTGGGGATTGAGCGATATTTCTCGGGTATTGGTGGAGGTGGAGGTGGTGGAGGGACTTCGGAGAAGCGAGGAGTCGAAGAAAGAGGCCATGCTTTGCCTTTTGAGGGCATTTCATCGAGCGCTGTGCGGAGGAGGTTGTGATATCGTGGAGCGCGCCCTGTGGAGTCAGTGCACGTTGTATGGCAAAGGGTACATACAAGCTGATGGATGAGCCGCTGCAACTCGCAAAGTGTGAGTTAACAGGTGCTCCATGAGCTCGATGCGGTCATCAAAGTGGTCTTTGCAAGAGGCCCATCGGCATCTGAGGGGCGGAGAAGACTCGTCGCTCGGGTCCTGCGAGATGAGTACAAAATGTGAAGTGATACATAACGTACAAGGTTCATTTGCCCTTCTGCATGAAGCACTATATGCTACACGATTAGTATTGTAGATTGCTGCGCTCGTTTGGCTTACCTTTTGCCACATGTCATAACTCGCAAGTTTTACATCGCAATGAGCCCATTTACAAGCCTTGCCTTCAGGTATCAAAGCTGCCGCCGTCCTCGATAAGACCTCGTCAATGACTGAATCATCCACGTTGTCTGAATCAGCGGTTGAACTGCCCCTCTCACTGTCTGCTCTTGCAGTGGGCAGTGCAGCAACCGACTTTGCTCGGGCTGGGATTGGCGCTGCTGAAAGCCGTGAAGGTCCAGCGACTGCATTGGCGGATTGAGGACGTTGTGGTTGCTTGAGGTGGTTGAAAGCCGCTTGGTGAAAGGTGGGTTTGATGGGAGCTGGAATGTTGCGGGCGCGGTCAAGATGGCTGCTCATGTGAGCTCATGGACGCTGTCGCGTAGAATCTCAAAGCCAGAGGCCACACCACACCCGTCTGCAGGACCTTGCAAGGCTTCGTATAGCGTCTAGACTGCCTCTATCTTCCTCCGATGAGCGTTTTGTTGATGTTACGGTGAAAGTAGCGACGAGCAACATGCCTTTTGAGGTAATTCTACATATTTGTTTGGTTCCAAATGTCCTCGAGGTTGCAGTCTGATTTTGACAATGTACAACGCCCTGGAGGGTTTGGAAGACGCAATCTCGCTCATGCCATATATCGTGCCAATAAATCTTGAACATGATTGTCGCAAGGTCAAGACACTGCAGATTATACCAATTGGTTCAGCACCGTGTTTCAGATCTCTTTGTTCTACTTGCTCCGCGAGCAATCCCACATCAGCCGGGCATCCATACCCAGCGCAGCAGCAGCAACTTAGAGGTTTCGAGACATCCACACCATGCCGCCAGGACCTGCAACAGCCAACAACCTTCTAGACGAGCCCTTGATACGAGTACGTTAGCTTCGCCTGCAGCGACGTCATGGCTGACACTCTACAGACCCCGTTTGAGCTTCTCCGGCGAAGTCACAAGGCCGCTCAGCGTCAAGTCGAGAAGGACTTTAGCTTTGTACAAGTAAGTCAATACGAGAAGCTGACAGTGGCTGTCGCTGATAAACAGGCGACGCTGCAAGGTCTGCTCAAATCATTGCCTGCCGACAATGCCGAAGCTGCTGTTGTGGCTGGTGGCAAGCTTGATGTCTGCGCCGAGAGGCTGAGTGGTCTGAAGCGCAAGGTGAGCTTGTGTTCTGACAATGTAATGCTGATGTATAGCTTGATGATGTCCAGCCGAACGAGAGCAAACCAACATCGCTGAGAGCCCGATTGGAACACCTAGCAGACAAGGAGAAGCAAGCTCTCTCACTGTCCAATGCAGACCTTGGCCCAGCAGCGTGAGTCCCAACTGTATCCACTCGGACTCACGAAAGTCTCACAAGCTCGACATTGGAACGCACAACGCTCGACAGATACGTCATAGATCATCTCGTCCGAACAGGCAAATCCAAAGCAGCTCAAGCACTCGCCAAAAGCCAGAACCTCGAACCTCTCGTAGACCTTCAACTCTTTGCCGAGCTCGAAAAGATCGAATCCGCTCTAGTGGATCGACATAGCTGTGCCGAGGCATTAGCGTGGTGCGGAGAGAACAGGGGTACACTAAAGAAGACGGCTGTGAGTTCGACGAGCAATGCAGCAAGTCGGGCTGATGAAGGAAGAATGATCTAGAGTTTGCACTGCGTGAACAAGAGTATATCGAGCTTTGTAGGAAACGGAATGTCGAAGGGGCGATTGCGTATGCGCGCAAGAGTTTGGCGCCTTGGGCAACGACGCACATGTTGAATCTACAACATCTCATGACGCTACTCGCATTTGGCGAAACGACGGATCTGCTCGTCTTCCAGGTCAGTCTTCCTTTCTTTGAAGCATTGATTAGCGCTGAGAAGGCAGAACATGTACAGCGTCACGCGCTGGCAAGATCTCAAGTTCCAATTCCGCTCCACATTCTTCACACTGTATTCCCTCCCATCCCAATCTCTCCTCTCCCTAGCCCTCTCAGCAGGCTTGGCCTCTCTCCGCCTCCCATCATGTTCAACACTCATTGAATCAGAAGACTCCTCCTCTCCTTCCATCCCCCTCCTCCCAGCCGCACCACCACTCCATAACCTCGCAACCCGCTCTCAAGATCCCACGCTCTCACATCTAGAAGATCTAACTGCTGCTCTACATGAACATCCTGAAACTCAAGTCGGTAACGTCGATTGTCCGACTTGTAACAAGGAGATGCGGATACTGGTCAAGGAGATTCCTTTTTCGCATCATGTGAATTCATCGCTTGTTTGTCGGATCAGTGGACTTGTGATGGATAGTGAGAATGAGCCAATGGCGTTTCCTAATGGTTATGTGTATTCATCCAAGGTGCGTGTCTTTTGACGTTGCGAGAGGTAGGGTAGGGGCTGATTGTAAAAGGCATTGCAAGTGATGGCGAAAGCAAACTTTGATGTCGTGACGTGTCCACGGACGAAAGAGACTTGTGCCTTTGCGAGGCTGCGCAAAGTCTACATTTCTTAGGATGGCCAGAGTCTTATCGTTGTACAGATATACATGCTTGATCTTGTCGCTATTTTACTCTTCGTTGCCAGCCAGGACGATCAAGTTGAAGTTGACGTCTCCTTCGGCGCGACCAATGTACTTTTCTTGGACTACTTTGGCAGTGTCCTGCTTGTGAGTTTATGCCAGAGGGTAACAGTGTGGCTTACGCGGAGCAGATCAGTGCATGGTCCGCGATCCATTGGACCTGTACGAGCGCCATCGAGCTCAACGACGCGCTTCTCACTGTCTTATCAGCTCACCGGCATGCAAACGCAAAGTTCTTGTGACTCACCCAGCATCATTCAAAGCCTCGACAAACGCAATGAAATGAAACTTGACGTTTTCGAGATCTTCGGGCTCTTCAGTCTGGCCTGATGCAAGTGCACTGGCGTGAGCCTTTGAGAAGAAATCTGCGTTCTCGAGATGTTTAGCTCGTTCTAATGCTTGTTGTCAGTGTGGGCTAGAGAAACAAGGGCGTACGGGGAAGAGGGATGGTCTCGGCTTTGAATTGCAGCAAATCTGATCCAGGTTCAAGTGCGAAAGGACCCTTCTCAGGTAGGTTCAGCAATGCATGCAAGAGACCGATTGATCCACAAGCGTTTCCAATCTATCCATCAGTTTTACCCTAGACGTCTGTATACTCACAGTCTGCTTGATCCACCAGATGTTACTACCCTTGAACTTTAAGGCAGGGTCATTCTCTTCTGCTTCTCTGGCTTCTTGCAGGGCTCCCCGAGTAGGGAAAAGCATGAGGACAGCTTTGACTGGTTTCGGTACAAAGGCGAGAAAGTTTTCATCGAGAGAAAAGAGTTCTTGGAATGAAAGTGGTCCATCTGGGAGACCGATGGGCTTGGCCCACTACGACAGATGATCAGGGCTTGCGGAACTTTTGGTACTGGGAATGAGCTCACAGCATTGTAGACCTGGGATGAACGTCAGCCATCGAGCTAGCCGAGGGAAGATTGACTTACTTCAGGCGATGATTCTAGAGGGATCCACTTTGACGACATAATGTTAATGACTCAAGTGTCAAGGGGGAGAGGTATGAACGCGTCAGCAAGATATCAGGCACAGATGGCGCGGAAGCAAATCTCGCCGTGGTGGCAAAAGGCGTGACCGCGGCTGAATTCTAGCGGAGGAATTGATGCTGTCGTGGGAAAACTAATGTTGCTGGTGAGCGTGGGAAGGTGAGCAACCCATAACAAGCTGCAGCCCAAGTTAAGAATGGTAGAGCACTGGGAAAAGCAGCAAAGACAGGTGAGTAATCAATCATGGAGAGCGAGGGCGAATGGTTGATTAGAGTATTAGCAATCTCCACCCACATCAACACCGCTCGATCTATTGCTAAATGCGATTCAAGACTCGCACCATGAGCATCCACAAGAAAGCGCGGCAGGACAAGGTGAACAGTCGCACGAAGAAGATCCAAAAGATCAAGAACATTCCATAGGTAGCTTGCTGGCTGCCAGTCGACTCATTGGGAAAGATGGCAAAAAGTCGGACGCTGTAGACCTGCCTGCCTCCAGCTCCAACGCTACCTCTTCGCCGACAGCTCAGCCCGCCAAAGCAGGCTCACGCAAGCGCCAACTATCGACTTCTGCTCATGAATCATCGCGCAGCTCGAAAGTCTCGAGAACTTTGGCGGCTCACATGGTGACGGGTTCTGTAACATCGCGGGCTGCTAGTGCATTCTCGACAGTGACTATTATTCATGGCAGCACAGGCCAAAAGAGCTATGTCAATGAGAAACGGTGAGCCTTGGTTTTGATCGTGCATCAGTACGATATCTGACTCCATCAGATTCTTGCTCCCTCCACCACTCCTCCGCGTGACAGGTCCTCTACTGTCGCAACTCACGCACGTCTCGCTTTCCGTCATCCCTCCACCACCAAACGCAACGCCTGATATTTCCTACACAGGCTTGTGCAATGCAACCACCACTTCCTCTACCCAAGCCTACCTCTTTCCAATCCAAGAAAGCCTCGACCAACTGACACTGGAACCTAGTGCCAGGAAGACAAAAAGTACAAGCATGGCGGCTCTCAGAGCTGCTGCTACGCGTCGGCGGGATGAGCTGAAGGATGGTTTGGGCTTTCCGAATCTTTGGGCAAAGCAGGAGGATCTTGGCAAGGCCAAGAGCTTTTGGCTGAGGTTGACTATTGGTCGATTGGGTGAAGACCCAGTGTTCGACGCAGATACTGCAGTTGAGGTGGAGACGGAGAGTGCACGGGATGAAGAGGCCCGTCAGGCACTTCAGACGCTGCAAAACAATGACACGCAACACTCTACAGAGGAACAAGGTCCACCTGACATGGCAACAGCTTTGGCACAAGGAGCCTATCCTGAAGAACACGACGTCGGCATGTTTTCCGAGACACTGATGGACGCCACTGCCGCGTCGAATGCCACAGCCAGTCTCAACGCTGTTGCTGGCCCATCGACGTACGCCACGACTTTGGCACCCATCAACCAGATTGGCGAGCCTGCCACGTCATGGGCTACATTCATCTCCAATCCCGTCAACATTGTCTCCAAGCCCTCTCAACGTACAGCCAAAGCACGCTCCATCGCAACATGTCTCACATACGGTTCATCCGTCGCACTCTGGGTCCGCATCAACTCGCAAAACGCTCGCGCAAAGTTCATGCATATTCAAGAGGCTCGACAGCCTGGTAACGGTGATGAAAAGGGCGAGCAGACGGCCGATGGAGATGGCATGGCGGGAGGTGGAGGAAGACCGGTCTTGACTGCTCGCACTGCCAAATGGTCGGCTTTCAGGCTGGATGCGGTGCGAAGATCTGCGGCCCATGATGGAGAGTCTGCTGGACCAACGACGGCAGCGAATGCAGTTGGCAAAGTCGTCACTTATGGTTCTATCGTCGTCTTGACCGACTTGATCACAGGAATCGTCAGCGAGCCCATCAGGCTGACGAAAGTTGACAAGCTGCTTGCGCTCAAGGAGGATACGGGGCCTGTAAGCGAGCTGCAGAAGGTGGCGTTCGCTAGGGTCGATCAGGATGGTGTGCCTGTGCGAGGAGAGCATTCGGGAGATTGGTACTTGTCGGCACCGAGCGCCATGGTCGAGGTTGCCGATCCTACCAAGGCTAGGCGCAAAAAAGGCGCTACTGTCGTTGCGGAGCGCGAGGGATCTCAGGCTGGTGACTGGAGCGATTCGAGGCCTACGCCTGGAGATCTGCAAATTGCGCAAGAAGAAGATCAGCCAACGACAATTGACGAAATTCCCATCATCAAAACCTCTTTCGGTGGGGTTCCAAAAACTAAAGGCAAAGGCAGCGCTGGCAATGGCAAGGGCAAGGCGCGGGGCAAAGTGGTGTTGCCAAAGACCAAGCGCAATGCTATTGCACTGGCTAATGCGGCTGAAGAGCGCGATGTTAGTGGTCGGACGGCAGGCTTGAGCTGGGCTGCGGGCAGGGAGCGGGAGGTCATGATGGAGGTCAGCTTGCCGATACCCAGAGGGGAGAGTCAGCGAGGCAAAGAGCGCGCACCGGGTGTTTTGCAAAAGTCTTTCGCCGATCAGGTGGAGGACTGCATGATCTGGACCATTGGCAGTGTCTGTGAGTGTTCTTTCAGCTTGCGGAGACTGATGATCAGCACATTCATCATATACATTCTTTGATGGTCACGGCAGCGCCAATGCACTGCCTGCAAACCCAATCACGCCGTGTCCGATGCTGTTGGAGGAGCCTGATCTGCATGTAGATGCTGCAGGGAACCGCACCATAGTCGTCACCGTCTCCCACTTCCACCTCGATGACAACGTTACATTCGAAGTCTTCCTAGGTCCCCTTGGCCCACTTCGAGCCTTGGCATATCGCTCAACTGCTCCAAGGGACAAAGATCCATACAACACTGGCGGTAGCGGTACCTTGGCACGCTGCGCTAGCATGAACGGCCCTGACGTCGACGCTCCGATCGTCTACAGCTCATATCCAGCCGCATTGCCTCACACCGTCGTCAGCATCGATCTACCGCCGGTCTCCGTCCTCGTTAACGCCATGCGTGATTGCAATCAAGATTCGTCTACGTACAGGGCTGGCTTTGCCGACGCCTCGGCAACACAATCACAGCTTGAAAACCCTTACAATCCCAGTTTGGGCATGACATCAGACCCTAGACCCCCATCAGCTCAATGGGATGCCGCTCAGCAAGGCGACATGGTCCTGCAAGACGCATTGCAAGATGTTGGTCGAGCCGAAGCGGCTCCCTTCGCAGCATCCAGCTCCGACGCCATGACGCTGGAAGGAGTCTTTCCTGGCCGAAACGAGCACGTTTATCCTGGCGACGCTGACTTTCCTCCACCAAACGATGATCAGCCGCGGCGAGGCACTCGGCGTTCGGCGTCACCTGCCGCTTCTGGTGGAGTCATCAATACTCTCAACTTGGGGACCGAGCTACCCGTGCTTTCGATGCCGGTCGAGTTTGGTTCGACTTTAGATCTCGCGCCGCTACCTCTTCTGTTTGTCAGAACCAGTGATGGTGCTGGCTATGCGTTGAACAAGCACCTTGCTGCGAGTTCCGTGCGAGATTACAGTGAAAGTCCTAATGTGGCCAGGGATGAATCGGGGGAGCTGTGGGGTGAGTCACGCCTGTTTTCGACTGAGCTAATTCTCCAGATCTCGCTGTTGTGTAGACTACCATTGTAAACTCGAGATGTCATATTGTGCATTACAACTTGAGCGGCGCTCTATACCTCTGCAACGATACAACATTACATTCCTGAACAGCCTTCTCCCATGTTTCCCACCACTTCTGTCCCGCGACTTCTTCTTCATTCGGCCACATGTCCGATAGTAGGCTCTTCCACCAAGACAAAACTGTACAAGCATCTCCCAAGCCACCTAACCCAGCTTCTCCCAAGTCAAGACACTTGCCAAGATACTTCATGACGACCGCTACATCCTTCTCTGCAGGTCCGGCCACCTTGCCAAGCTCAACCCAGCTGCTGATGACATCCAAGATGTCATCAAGGTCTTGCTTCTTCTTCAGCTTTGGCTTAACAACACGACTGATCGTGATGATGGGCGCAGCAGGGGTAGCAGCTATCGCAGGTCGTGCTCTATCGCGTGTCGGCGAGACCGACGCGGAGACTGATCGACGCTGTTTCCCTGGCGAATTGAGTCGCCACGCACCCAGCGGACCCCCAGCTCTAGCAGGCGCGCGCAGGGCGTCCAACTCCTTCTCGCGAACTTGCTCGTCTTGCATATCAGGTGGCAAAGCCGCAAACCACTCGAGATCGATTCCCAGATCTTTGAGATGATCCACATCATACACCCCTAGTTTCTGTCGATCAAGCCTAGGTCGCTTGCTCGGAGTGTGGGTCAAGTCGATGACATCTTCGAGAATAGGAGTGACTGGACGCTGACGCTTGAACAAAGGGTGCCCTGATTGGTCTTTTGTCGCAAGGAAGCTTTTGACGCCGATGGGCCGCAATTGTTTGGTAATGTGAGCTGCAGGGTTGCGCTCGCTTGCTTTGCGCTTTGATGGTGATTTCGTGGTTGCTCTAGCTTGGAGCCGAGGAGCGTCCAGCACCGTATGAGCAGGTACTTCGGACATTGCTCGCGATGTTGATCGTCCTTTTCGCATCGCCGTCACTTCCTCTTCCAATTCACGCCGAATGGAGGAGGGCATCGCCTTCAAGAAGCTCGAGTCGATATCAAACTCGGCATTTGAATCTTCGACATTGGTCGTCGGCGCAATAGGTGCAGCACACACCGAACTGGAGGGAGCTTCGGCATTGATCACTGCTGGCGCGCCGTCATCTACAGCTCCGCCCGCATCGCAGATCATCGAGACCGGCTTGGTCGCAATCTGAGCAGCTGCTTTGACAGGCTGGAAGTTCAAGGCTGCCTGATCTTTCGGCCTGTCCGGCAGAGAAGGCGCAGACGATCCGCCTTCCAGCTTCGTGATCTGCATGCCGATACCGCGCAATTCGGCGGGGTCGAGCGACAAGGAATGAAGGATCTTGATACTCTCCTGCGCGATGACAGTAGCGTCGTCGGTGGCAGCGGTGCCTCGACTAATAGCCGCAGATTTGTTGAATGTCTCACAGACTCCATGGCCCATAAACTGAGTTTCTTAGCCACGTCAATGACAATACCAACCTTGGGTGCCTCCACTGGAGCATCGGGATGCCGCGACATGATTTTGAGTGTGAGCATCTTGCCGCGTGTGTCGAGTTTCTTCAGCCTCGAGCTTACTTCCTCGGCCAAGTTGCCTAAGAACTGATCGGCTTGCTCCTGATTGTTGAAGCGGATCCCATACTGCACGGTCAGCGCTCTCAAATGCGATCTAAACTCACATTGACCTCGGCGCTCACGCTCTTCCTCTCCTTATGAGCCTCGAGCTTCCTCTCATCCTCGCCTCGCAGAAATCCATATAGTGTCTCACCCGACTTTGGCCCCAGCAAGTCTTTGAGACTCTGCTTGCTTTGTTTGAGCAGCTCACCACAATTGATGGTGCTAAAACGCTCGGCAATCTTGTCCTTCGTGGATTTTCCAATCGACGGAAAGTCCTCGACGTCAAGAGGAGCGATGAATACAGGGATTGCAGCTGGTAGAAGGTGATGCACACCGGCTGGCTTTGCATGTTTGGTTGCAAGCTTTGCCAGTAGAATGTTGTGAGAGATGCCAATGCTCACTGAAGATTATCAGCATCGCTTGGTCTGAACCCAGAACTCACCTTCGCATCCAGTCGCAGCGCGAACATCATCGCGAATCTTCTGAGCGACTTCCACAGCCCAGTCGCGTGGCTTGAAGCTGGTCAAGCTCTCCATGTTGTCCTGTGAAGCAACAAAGATGTCGTCGACGTCGACTCCGTCAGCCTGCATGTGGATGTGATCATGGTGAATACCAGACTCGTCCGCAGGATTATCAGGTGATAGCCTCATTGCCCGAACAGCGCTTGTAGCATCGATGAGCGCTTCATCGACGCTGACAGCTTCCAAATCGTCGGAATACCCCATCAGGATAGTGTAGAACGCCAGAGAGAACTTTTTGTAGGTCTCAAACTCATATCTAGCTTGTCAGTCTGCTTTCTCTCTTCTTCTCAGCCTCACGGGATAGTAACGATCTCAGGACACAGCTCTCGAGCTCTCCCGAGACTCATCCCATTCTTCACTCCCTTCTCCCGAGCCTCATAGCTACAGCTCGCAATCTCGGAGGTACTACTCTGAGCCCCCGCTCGACTCTGAGAGTGACAGACAACGGTAGGTTTGCCTTTGAGTGCAGGGCGGAGTGCAAGACCACACGAGACGAAAAATGCGTCAAAGTCAACATGAAAGATGACTTTGCCTTCAGCTTTCTGGAGATTGGCTCGCGCAGGTGAGTCAACTCGAGGCAGGACAGATGTAGAGAGGCTTAGAGTGTCGACGGATGGATCTGGAAGACGCGGTCGAGGGGCGCTTTCTGCTTCTCTTTGGGCTGCAGAGACGAGCACTTTGAGCTCCGACTTCCAAGTCGATAGGTGATGTAGCCTGGGGGTAAGCGAGAGCCAGAGTAGCCTCGAACGTACCGGCTCTGCTGGTAGTAGCCCTCGATAAAGTCATTACCCGCCTGCGCCGTGTGCTTTTGTTGCCACTCGGCATCCTTCATCAAGCGCTGTGCATCCGGATTCTCCTCAAACTTGAAGTAGTTCTTCCAAGGGTTCTTGTATGGCTGAGCCACTCTTGCCGGTGGCTGGCCACCAATTTTGGCCTGGTTGGGAGCCGCAACAGAGTGCAGCGCTTCGCTTGGCATCGTGTTTGTCTCCGCGGCGACTGCTAAGTTTTGAAGGTGCTTTGGGACTGTTGCTGCGGCGGGCGTTACTGTGGAAGGGACAAGAGGAGTTGACGAAGCTGTCGACGAAGCTGTCGCGTTCATCGTATCCGCTTGTACCTCATCAGTTTGGCCATCTGCCGCACCTTCGAAGCCATGAATAGAGTCATGGCCTCGTGCAACTGTATCTGGTGGTCTTGGAGGTACAGGCAGCGTCGTGAAGGGTATGACTTCTTGACCTCTTCGAATCGGTGACTTTGGCGGTTGAGCCTTGGGATTGGCCTTGGTTGGCTGTGATGCGCCAGCCAAGAACCTGCCCATGCCTTTCTGGGCCTGCTCGAGATCGCCACCTGTTGGCACGAGCTTCCAGCGTCGCCAGTCTAGTACCTGATTGGCGTTGACGGACTCGACGATCCATGCTGGTTTGACAACCTTGTATTCTGCGAAGGCGACGTGCTTGGAGGGCGGCAGGACGGGTGCAATGATGTGAGTTCTAGTTGTGAGTTTGGGTTGATTTCTTCAGCCGGTACTTACACGGCTGTCTTTTTCCGCTGCGATGATCAGCTCATGAGACGTAAGGTTGGAACGTACCAGGACTGGCATGATGACTCCGCCGCGGTAAAGAATCAACTTGCGCAGGACCTCTAACGGGGGGTCCGTATTGCCATTAATCTGGTCATCAGCAAGGGGCATCGAGGTCAAAGAGACGAACATGGAAGACATAGCCTTGAAAGATCTGCGCAACACTCGCATTGGCTTCGTTGGCCAGATCTCGGTACTGGGTTTGACTGACTGACATCAGCAAAGGCGACCAGGTAGCGAGCTCTGTGAGCAGAGTACTGACACTTTAATATCCTTCTTCCTCATGTAGTCTCCAATGTCACCAAACTTGTTCGGAGCATATTCTGGATTCATCATATATTCCCTCGCCGCCCGCTCTCGCCGCCGAACAGCTGCATCCTCCTCCGTATCCGAAGCATAAAAGTTGTCAAAGCCGAGTGCAGGAGACTTGTCTTTGCTGTCTCCAGGCTCCCCAGCGTTGACTTGGCCATGTTCATCAGAGTGCACTAACTTGTCCGGCGGTCGACTGAGCGCTGTATCGTCTTGCTCTTCAGCCGCGGCTTGCCAGAACGAGGGCGACGACACAGGGAACGAGTCAGTCGTCGCCTGGGAAGCCTTTGGTGACTCCTGGGTCATGTTGAATAGGTCGAGATACCCATCAGAATTAAATAACGAGCGCTGTCCGAGCAGTGACCCATCAGCTAGCGCTTCAGAACGAAGTGGAGGTATTAGCCAAATCATTTGCCTCGCCTGCAGGCTGCTGCTATATCTCAGGTTGTCGCACAGTACACCTTGAAGCTAACGCTAACGAAGCAATATATCCCTAAGAGTGTCCATCAAACCCGAAATGTTACAATTAAGAAACTATGATGCCCCTTGGGCCTCAACGCGAGAACTTGACAGAGTTGACTGGTGCACACAGCTCTTGCGAATAGGTCTCGGAAGGATTCTACAGAGTATGACTTGCGTTGTAGTGTACTGATGGGAGGACACGGACGAGATTGTATCGTGGTTTCAATGTCCGGTGTCGATCACAGCAGACAGGATGATTGTAGAGGACAGTGTGAGTCTTCAAAGATCCTACCGCATAAGGAGCTTCTGCTAGTGCCACGAGAAATCCCACATGCATGCAGTTTGCACACACAAGCGTAGCTCTAGTAGCCGCCATGGTACCTGCGCCCACCCCTGGGAGGCTGTTGCTGTTGATACATGTTTCTCGCCCTTTCATCCGCCCGCCTGCGTTCCAAATCATCACGATCATACTCGTAACCCCAGCTCTGCACATTCCCGCCTCCCCTGCCGTCTCTTCTCCATTCAGCCTCGTAGTCTCGCTCCGCCCCTGTCTCCGTTGGATTGCTACGATTTCTGCGCTTGGCAGATTTGGATGCGTAATCGTCTCTTTCGTCTCGATGAGGCGGTGAATCACGGTACTGTGCTCTGGTGGCACTGTTTTCGCGCAGCATTGGCCCGCTGGAAGGAGGTGGCCGCTGGGAAGTCGACTGGGTAGCTTGGCGAAGAAGAGAGCCACCGGCCTTCTTTCTTCCTGCGCTTGGCGAGTCTTCGCCGCCAGGAGCCGACATTTGCCCAAAGCGAAAGGCCGGCTTGTGTGGCAATGACTGTGGTAGACGCGGAGGCGAAGGCTGCCTGCCTTTGCCATTCTTGCGATTCGGACCTCGCTGCGGCCCTTGGCCCTGACTTTGACCGGCAAACCAATTGCCTTCCCCATCCGTGCCCTCGTTATCATGGCGTGACTCGAGCTCACGCATCTGCTGCCGATGCTTGTCTTTGCCACGCTGACCCGCATTTGAACCTGCGAACCGCGAGGCGACGTAGGGCAGATCAGATTGAGAAGATTGCTCATAATCATCGTCTCTCGATTGACGAGCCGGCGGAGGTGAGCGCTCTCTCTGGCGGTCGTATTGCCGAGAGCCGCGAGATCGCGAGTCGGAATTCGAGAATGGCCCATGAAGCGCAAAGTGATCAGAGAACGCAGAAGGCTCCGTGAGCTTCTTGAAGGATTCGCGACGTTCCGGACAGTTCTGAGCTGTCAGCATAGCCAGTCAATGCTAAGCTTACGTCGCCAAAGTGACCTCGTCGAGCACAGTTGTAGCACCACTCGTCCTGCGAAGTCTTACTATTCGCAACAGCCTCCTTCGTCCAACCCGCCGCACTATCCGCATCGTTCATCGCATCCCTATGTCCATTCTTTGAAAGATAGACATAGATCCGCCACAGAGTAGGGCAGTTCTGCCGTTAGTACAGCGAAAGCAGATCAACGCACCATAGCCATATGTTCCCCGCTACCACAGCGGTTACACGCTTGGCGGTACACATGACGGAAACGAGAGTCTGGGCAATCCATCTTGCGATGTCCACGACCTCCACACCCAAAGCAAACGAGCGCAATGGGACAATCACGCGATGCGTGCTCGTCTTCTGCGCCGCACGTCAAGCACTACACGTTAGTCTGATGATACTCATCGCTTAAGACGTACAATGACTTTTGTGCAATCTTTGGCAAGGTGCCCAGGCTGTTTGCATGTCCTGCAAACTTTTCGAGACTCTGTCTCGTCATCCACAGGCGCAAAGTATCGCGAAGTGCCCTGATCCATCAGCTTATTGTTGCACAATCCGTCAATGCACATACTTTGGCGATATCATCGTCGATGAATTGGATCCCTTCATAATCCTGCGCTTCAAGATGGATCTCATCCTCAGGTGCCATTCCCTCTCCAGAAGCATCATCAAGAATCGAGACATGCTCTGGTAAAAGCAGTCCACTCTCATCTTTCTCTTTCTCCTCCGTCTCATACCCGTCGACGCTCGTCGCAGCTGAAGCTGCAGCCTTCTTGGCTCCTTTTGTCTTCTTAGGCTTGGAGGAGACGTCGAAACCTGCGCCTGCTTGAACCTCTTTTCGGAGAGATGAAACGATCGAAGGTTTGAACGGCGTGAAAGCTCTTGGTGGGAGTGGTGTTGTAATAGTTGCTGGTGCTGTTCGTGGAATTGCGCGCAATGGGAATTGAGCGGGTGTGGATGGACCTGCTTGAGACATTGTGGAGGATAGCAAGAACGCAAGCTGACAGATGACGCAGCTTCAGCTTCAGGCCACCAAGTGCGCCAGCTGCAGCTTGGAGCTTGAACTTTGGCGCAACAAAGATCACGTGCAGAGGACAAGTGGCACTTCAGCTGCAGCAGCTCATTGATGGGAGGCAAGACAGTACGTGCATCGACTAGCAGCGCTACGAAGGAGGCTCAAACTTCTTATAAAACACAACAGCATCAACGTATGCCTCACTCCCATCTTTCTGCCTGAGACGACCTGCTTCAGGGACTGTACGCGATCAGCTGTCCTGATACGATCTTGATGTAAGAACTCACTGAGCCCTGCGCGCGTGAAGCCTAGACTGTCCCAGATCCTCAGTGACGCCTCGTTAGCTTCATTGTTAGTGGTCATCTTGGGTGAAGGTCCGAGACTAAGGACGAACAGGTATAGACTAGGTTGAAGACTGATCCTCTGTAGCCTGCATGATGGTGAGCTTTGCAAAGAAGGGGCGTGACGTACCGAGAAGAGGACCAATGGTGAGGTATGATTTCCCGAGATGGACGCCGATGCGCTGGCCTCTGAAATTGTGTGAGACGATGAAACCAGCGTTGCAGAGCTAAGTCATGAGCTTGCTCGATGGCGTCTGACACTGAGACATTTGTTGCTCTGCACTTACATGACTGGATCTCCCTGGGTAATTTGGCTTCACCTGATAAAATCAGACTGGTTCGCGTGTTCAAAGTTGTGTACACGCACATAGTACAGCCCAGCAAGGACGTCTTTCCAGTCCCGCCCATCTCTAGCATCCTCCAGTGTGATCTCCTTCTCCCTCGGCACTTGTCCTTCAGGCAGCGCTTTGTCTTTAGGTACCAGAACCCCAACCACTGCAGTGGCCGCAAAGAAATATCCCAAGAAGGCATCGAGTGTCGGGCTTTCCTCGGCTGGATAGGTATTGCCCGCTGCTGATCAGCGAACGGCTCGACAAGATAGAGAAGAAGCAGACCTTCAATTTCTGTTTTGTAGATCTCGTACGCTGCCTGTTGAAGCTCTGGACTTGTTTGCTCACGGGATGTGGGCAAGATGTGTAGCCCATAGTCGGGCAGATGGTATGAAATCTGCGGAAGATGGCGGTCGCCTAGCGCTGGTGGTGGGATTGCGCCGTATGCCATTGTGAAGGCTTTCTGCAGCTTTTGTGGAAGGGAACGTACTTTACAATTGACGAGGTAAGTACTGCCCAGCTGCAGCTGCAGCTTGGGGTGTATTACTCAGGCACCTAACTACTGTTAGGTCTGCTAGCATCTTTAACACTTGCTAGGAATTCAAGCATGGCGTGTGCGTATCCAAATGCATGACCTCCACTCGGAACGACCGGCTGACGACTCCGGCGCGGATCGGGCCGAAGTTGGCTATTCTTCCAATTGTTGGCTATTTCGACAAGCGCGAGCACGAGGGTAGATGGCGAGTACTTATACCCTGTCCCAACCTTCCCTTCCTTCTCTTCTATCCATCCACATTTCAATCTAAACAAACAAGCTCATAACATCATGGCCGAAGCTCTCCAACTTCCTGATTTCGTGAAGACCGTCTTGATCACTGGTGCTGGTGGTACGTGACATCACATCACACGAGGGCGATGGGGCTAATACCATTTGTTAGGTTTCGTCGGCAGACAGCTTACGCAGAGACTGTTGAAAGAGTTCCCGAATGTCAAATTGATCACGACTGATATGATGGAGCCCCCTTCGTTTGAGCGGGTCAAGGCGGTCAAGGCTGATCTCGGGGATCGTGCGCAAGTTGAGAAGCTATTTGAGGGTGAAAAGGTTGATGGTGTATTTGCTCTCCAGTGAGTTTACTCTCTCCCATTCGTCTTGTGCACCTACAGTGTGGCCTTTCGACCAAGCGCGAGCTTCGGAAACAGCGCTGACGGTAAATAGCGGCATCATGTCTGGAGGATCAGAAGCAGACTTCAACCTCGGCTACAGTGTCAATGTCGATTCCCACCTCCAGCTCTTGCGTGTCACGCACGCTCACGCTCAAGCAACACGAAGCAAGGATGAGCCCGTTCCACGTTACGTCTACATCTCGGGTCTTGCCGTTTACGGTGGACCCAAGTGTCTCCCTGCCGACTATGTCGTCCCTGAGTGAGTCTTAAAGGGCAATGGAGGGTACATGGGCTGATGAGAAGGAACACTCCCCTCTTTCCTGAGACTTCGTACGGTGTTGCAAAGGCTATTGCCGAGCTCTACGTCTACGACTATGCTCGCAAGGGTACGCTTGTGCTTTTGCAGGAAGAGCTGACATCAGGCTACCTTGACGCACGCTCCCTCCGGCTACCAACAGTTGCCATCCGTTCCGGCGCCCCATCATCAGCAGCCTCATCCTTCATCTCTGGCCTGATCCGTGAACCCCTCCAGGGCCAGCCCTCAGTCTGCCCTATCGCCGCCAGCCGCGATGATCCAGCTTTGGACGATATCCCAGTCTACCTTAGTCGAACACGTACCGTCATCCGTAACATCATCTACGGTTTGACGATGGACGCATCCAAGTTCCCTGGCAAGTGGACGAGAAGCGTGAATGTACCTGGTATCTGCGTCAAGCCTAGAGCCATTATTGATGCGCTGTGAGTCTCTTCGGCCCCACAACTTCGAGCAGTGAGCTAATGAAGCAGTGAACAAGTTGGTGGACCCGAAGCACTCAAGCTAGTCAGCTACAAGCCCGACGAGAAAGTTCTCGCAATCGTCAAGTCTTGGCCTGGTGCTTTCGATAACACTGAAGCTATCAAGCTTGGCTTCGAGGTTGATGATGAGAAGACTGGGTTCCAAAGTGCTGTACAAGATTTCAAGGATGAGCTTGATGCTGAGAAGAAGTAGTTTTGTAGTCATGCATGGGTTTGAGACAATTTGCTTCCGCTCCCAGCTTGCAATGTTTGGCTGACGCGTGAGGTGAAGGTCTGCAGAGGAAAAGTCGGTAGCTGTTAAGACTCAAGAGAAGAGAGGACGTATCAAGACGACTGCTGGAAGAAAGAAGAGGCAAGAAAGCATTTGAAGCGAGTACAAGGACACGCAAGAAAGTCTGAACGAGAGCGAAAGAGTCGACTTCCGACGCGTTTGTTTGGTCCTCATCAGCATCCCTCATTCATCATGCCACCTCGTCGCCCTGCAGCCAAGTCGGCAACGGCAACAGCACCAGCTACTCGTCGCTCAGCACGTACAAAGGCAGCAATTTCCGTCGCAGGCTCACCAAGGCCATCAGCACCTATCGTGATTTCAAGTTCAAGTCCACCCATCATCATCAAGACGCCGAAAAAGATCATGATTCGTCTCAAGAAACCTGTGCCTGCGCCTTCACCTGCGCGTGAAAGTGAGCAGACGCTGTCTTCTTCGTCACCTACGCCTGTGGCTGCGCCAAAGGTGACCATCAAGAAGTTTACACCGAAGAAAGTCGCTCAGCCGCCGCCGATCGTGCAGCTTTCGCCTTTCAAGGTGAATGCTCTTGAAGCGACACAGCCGCATGCTTCTGGATCTTCATCACCTCCCAGAGCTATTGCTGCTGTTCCGTCCAAGTCACCCAGGCAGTTGTCGCGCTTCGAGACGGAGGAGCAGCAGCTTCAGCAACGAGCAGCGACTAGAGCGGCAGCTTCACCTGTTCCTACGAGTAAAGGCAAGGAGCCAGCTGTAGTGCTCGATGACTCGGATGAAGATGATGGGGACATCTTTGACTTGAGCAAGAAAGCGGCACCCATCGTCAAGGCGGCGACACTGCAAAGTGAGTCTTTCAGCTTCATCACAGTCACCTGACGACTCAGTCTTTTCGGGTTCCTCCAAGAAACGTATGATGTTGGCAACTTCGTCAGAGAGCGACGACTCGGATGAAGATGGCCTCCATAACAAGAAGAAAAAGCCTTCGCCGATGAATAGGTCCAAGAAGCCGGCGTGGAAGCTTCGAGAGTCGACGGACAGAGGGAGCAGTGCTGCTCGCGGTCGCACAGAGTGAGTCTCTTTGACTTTGTGAGGGTTATGTTAATAGACCAGCTCGCAATCCGTTGTGGCTACACCGCCACCCAGCGATGTCAAAGGCGAGAACGACAAGCGAGCCATCTCGCTCACCCCGCCACCTGAAATCGATTCGGACCAATTCGAAGCCGTTCGACTGCGTATCAAGTGAGTGTCCACATTTCCTTCGAGTTCTTACTTTAGGGCCCACCTCGCCAAGACCATCCAAGATGAGGACGAAGAGCCAGATCTCAGTTCTGATGCCGTCCCCTTCCAACACAATCCTTCGCCTGCCAAAGGGCGTGTCATCACCATCTCACTGCGCATGGTTGCCGATCCTGAACGAGAGAAGAATCCGGCTATGGTGAGGGCATTGAAAGGCTACTGCAAACTGCGGACGTTCAAGTTTGGCGTGGTGAGTTTGTGATTGCGAAGCTTGCGCGAGCTGATGTGTAGCGGTCACCGCTGTCAAAGCTGATAGGCGTCCTTGCCGACCGACTCAAGAAGAACAAGAGCGATCTCGTTCTGACGTATCAAGGGCAAAAGATTGCATCCGACTTGTTGACGCCGCAACAGCTGGGTATCGAGGAGGATTGCACGATGAGTGAGTAGCATTTGTAACGCTAGCTAATGATGCAGAGGGCTACGAAAAGGTCATCTTTGATGCCATCATGGAGGAGAAACGCAAAGCAGCCCAAGTCCGACTTGCACGCTTCACTCAAGCCGAGTCTGAAGAAGAAGAGGAAGGCGAAGAAGAAGAGGAAGAACCAGAAGCACCAGTTGTCCCAGACGGTTTCTTCCGCCTCATCATGCGAGACGCCAAAGGCAAAGAAGTCTCGGCCAAAGTCAAGCCAGCCTCTCTGTGCGAGAACCTGGTGATACATTTCTGCAAAAAGGCTGGCCTGCCCGATGGTGCGGCGAAGAGCATGAGGGTGTTTGTGGATGGCGAGAAGATGGAGCCGGGACAGACGATTGGAAATGCGGATTTGGAAGATGGGGATATGGTGGATATACGTCAGGTGTGAATTGTGTACTTTATTGTATGGATCTAAGGGATTAGCAAGATTTCGGCGTGCTTCTTGACTTGCGATTCGAGGAGGCCATGGTAGTCGCCGTCTTCTTCGACTGGTAGGGTGAGAGGTACGGCTACGCGGAGGTTGGCTGCATCTTGTAGTAGCTGGCGACTCAGCTGGGTACGGACGACGTATGACTCACCCTGTCTACATCCATCGGCGGCAGATCCAGCAACATCAGCTTGGCCTCGGACCCATCCAATTCCTCAAGCGTTCTGTCGTCAGCACCACCACCATGCAAGGCTTACTCACTCTTTACAAGTCGCCAGGATCGTCACACAAACATAGCAATGTAGCGCAAACATGTCATCCGTCGCCAGATACGTATCCCAGAGCCGAAGTACGTCGCCAAGCCACATTTCACGGCTTAGCATAGTCTTCAACCAGCAAGTCGCGACCTGCCAGAATGGGACCTGCTCTTGTTCGAAGTAGTCGTGAAGCTCTGGGAGTGCTTGGCGGAAGAGTGTCAAGAGGGTGGCTAGACGTGATTGGATCGGCGGGAGTGCATCTGGCATCGTCAGTGGTTGCTTCGTGTACAGGCCAACTCACGCATCCTATCCATCATCTTGCGAAACCCGTTGTACACTGCAACATTTCGAGTCAAGCAACACGCAAAAGGCGTCACGATGTAGATCCAGTCCACCTCTGTCCCGCCCCAGCCTCCACTCCAAGCTTTGATGATCTGGTGCGGGTCGGTCGAACTCTCGGCGTTTGACTCGTTCAAGATGGTGTGGTAGTACTTGCCCAGAACATTCTCAATCATCGAGAGGTATGCATGTCGAGTCAGAGGAGCCGAGGGGGGTGTAGGCAGAAGTGACCTCGGGCGTAATGTGAGGTTGTCGAGAGGATCATCGGGTGATGATGAGGGTGATGTTGGGGCCGTTTTGCCACCTTGAGCCTTCGGGATGGGGATGGCATTTGAGCCTCCTGTATCTCGATTTGAGAATCCATTGCTACTTGCAGACGCTGATATACCCATGGGTGCTGAGGAAATGTTTGCAGATCCATTGTTGCCCGTTAATGAGCTGATCAAGCCTGCATACGTTGGGCTCTCGAAGCGGTGCGTGTGATGTGCGAGAGCCGCGGGCAGCAACAACGATGTCAAGCGGGACGGCAAACTTGAGGGCAGTGCTGTATAAGTCGTGTTGAGTGTCAGAGCCGATGTGATCTCCGCAGCTGAAAGTCAGTCTAGAACATCGTGCGACGCACTCTTGTGATGAGACAAAACACCGAGTAGATACATCCAAACTTCCTGATCATCAGCAAGATGAGATGTGAGAGCTAGCTCACCCCTCTGACACGAGGTGCAATGCCGTGCCGTGCGTGCTCGCGCAGCTTGGGCATGTCGAGGTGTCTGGAACGTCAGCACGTTCAGAGCTTGTGTCGTACTGTTCGGCATTGAGAAGCTAGTCTGTCAGCTCAGCATTGCAGTGTAGCCTACCTCGACATAATCCTGCAAGTTTGTGCCCATTTTGTTGATTTGGACAGGGTAGCAGAGCTACGTCGAGTATGATCCAAGAGCGAGTTCCACAGCGAGAGGAACCAAACAGACGATCTTAGCGGTCTATTTAGGGCGCCTGTAACAGGTTTCGTGGGCATTTCCGTTAGGCGCGGGAAATGGCGCGAAGGGGCTGTCGAAGACAGCATCAGCAACAGCGATATGGCGTGCTTACAGGCGACATCTCATGAGCTTATGTAGATGGGCCGCGTAAGATACCTCATTCAAGTCGTACGCACTTCAACTCCCAAGAACTAACAGATGTGGCACTTTGATGGTTTCCAGCTGCAGCGTGGTATGGTAAACAAGGGCCTCTAACAGATCTCAGCATGGCTCCAAGAGTCCCCTGAGATTATTGTGCATCGCAGATCAGAAATCCGAGCTGGATTGCTTCCGTAGTTTGCACACGAAAAGCGCATGAGGCTGAGGCTCCTAAGCTGAGGCCCTGCTGGGCGCAGAACTTAGGTCCAGTCGGAGCACACGGAACCAGCATGAGCAAACGCAGACTACAGGTCCCAGACTCCGGTATGGTCTTAGCATGATCACGACCAAACGCCTTAAGTTTCTTCCATCAGTACTGAACGACCCGAAACATTACTGGCCAAGGTAGCCCCGTGGCCGAGCTGGTAAGTCGCCCGTAGTCTATAAGTCACTAACCTATAGTGATCCCAGGTTCGAATCCCGCTCTCTTCTTTATTATTCGCCATTTTGCTAAGTTTGTGCCTGCTCCCCTGGAATGTTTTGGACTCTATGGACCATGGACTGAGGAATGCGCCACCTGGACCTGAAACACCAATCTCCGACTCAATCCCGACGGACCTCCGACCCTAAACCGGACTCCGACGGACCTTCGACCCGAACCGCCTGGAGCCGCCAAAAAGTAAATCCTCCGAATAGGGTTTCTCTTTCAGACAAGCCTGAGTCTTTTTGTTACTCGTCGAGTTGTGCTTCATCAGTGCTGCCAGCTGATCGGTATCGAGAACAGGAAATCATTATTCATCACTTCAGCACCATGGACAAATACTAGCAACAGTGACCCGACGTTGCCTGCTCGACCTGAGCCGTGCAAGTATCCCTTCCGAAGATGAAGAAGCCCAATGTCTGACCGATGAAGATTGCAAATAGGATGTAGCCGTTGTAGTACATGCCGAGAAGCATGCTTGGCTTTGTCAGTTGACGCAGAGACGTATGCAGGAGACTCACACGAGGAAGGCGGCGGTGAACTGACTGCCGTACGCAAAGGCACGAATGAGCTGTTGGATCCATGAAGGGGTAAAGCTATCGTCAGCCTGAGTGCAGAGGGAGACGACTTACTGAACAATGCAGGTTGATCCGTTGTCGAGCTTGGTGCCATTGAGGTCGGGGGTCGACACACCCGAAGAAGGCTGCCAAGTCAGCGTCCACTGGTGATGGAGCTAAAGTCATGACTCACGTGAATGCGAGCAGCCGCAATGATACGTCTGTCATACTCCCTCGCCATGCGACGAACACCTTCAATAGCAATCACAAGGAAGAAAACACCAATGACACTGCCTGCGAACATGCCGCGAGACGTGTTTTGCCATGTGCTGGAGAGGAAACATGTGTCGACAGTGTACCAGTTCCACAGCATCGAGACTGATGGATGTCAGCTTTTTGAATAGCATGCAAAAGGTGGACTGACTCTTGCATGCTGGTTGCGAGGCGCCACCTCCATCCATGCCACCGTGGCTACCATGTCCCATGTCCATCTTGTTGAGCGAGTGTTGAAAGGTAGTCTGTATGAAGAGGAAGACTGTCAAGTACGACAATAAAAGAGTGAAGAGATTGTGCACGCCGACGACAAGCTTATAAGCAACAGAGCCCATCTCAGGTCCATCCTTGGCGCATCCGCACGGAAGTGGCGATTGGACGGACGAAAGGCCGCAGGTGACGCGCCATTTGTTTCAAGATGCCTTTGACTCCTTGCGTTTTAGAAAAAGGCCGCGTTGTGAGCCACTTTGGTGATCTTGGGATTGTGAGGACGATGGAGGGTAGTATTTGGATGATTGCTTGCGACCTGCCCCGGCGGTGGCTGACAAGGCCAGATCCGGCCAAGCCTCTTAACTATCGAATTCATGTGGAATGATCGATAGTTGACGGTTTTACATTAGATCTGCTGTTTCGATAGGATCGGGAGCAGTTTTTGTATGTCATTTCAGTGTGGATGGCTGCCTTTGTGTGGATGTTCTCTGTAGTGTCCTGCAGCAAAAAGGACTCGCACGAGAAGACTCTTTTTAGTAAATGATCCGCGACTTGTACCCCTGTGCGTCATCCAGCTTGGCTCTTGCGACCGTACTTCAACTTTTCATCACCATTCGAGCAACATGGCAGACGGCAAAACATACGCAGCAGTAGTAGCTACTTCACCAGACAATGATCCGGATCAAGGGACATCGTCAACTCAACAACCAGACGCACCGCCGCCTTGTAAGTACTCAAATCCTTTGTTCGTTCTCGCCACCGCGCTTACGCACAGACCGTGGGCCAGTAGACAAGAAGCAAGCACCACCACCACCTCAGCCTGTTGCTGTACCCCAGCATCAATATGTTGAGCAGCAGCAGCAGCAGTTGACGAGCTACACTGCTGAAGCTTGGAGCCCACCTGCGAACGACCATGTTGCGCGGTCCAGAACGAACCGGCGGTTCGTCGTGTCCTTGCTGTGGGGCTTTGGGATCTGGATACTTGTTGGGTGAGTCCGTCTGTTCAGATTTCTGGAAGGCTCCGGAGTGATGACAGTTTGTTGCGATTTGAGATTGACAGCTACAACGAACGTGTGAATGCTCGTGGGCATGCGTGCTCTGAGCTGACTGCAGTCTTTGCATCCATACGGGGCTATGAGCGTTTTGGTTGACGGGTGTCGGGGCAGTGCTGGTCTAGGCGGCGTCGGAGGTTGCTACCAGCTGAGGCCTGGTATTCGACCGTCACAGCAGTTATGACAGGCGATGTCATGTGCAGCTGCTAGCTTCTTCGTCCACTGTTCATATTCCAACCGAACCTCTTCATGCGCGAGATGATGTCATACGTACTCAATCACGTTGTCAAACTCACGATCTTCACTGTCGCTCGGCAGTCATTGTCCCGGCCAGACAGCTCAAGAAAGAGCTGTAGGGTTGTTGACAGTTGACTTCCGAGGCGAAGTGAAGGTCTTTCCGCAACTTGTTTCTGTTCAACTACCACAGCAGCTGCAGGTTAACTTGACCTGTTTAGAGCTCGACTGCGCATAATCATGTCGCGAAGTCGGTCGAGATTGAACCTCCTGTTTGTTGCGTCGTGCGCTGTGGGACTTTGGGATATGGCTACTTGTTGGGTGATTTCAACTATTGTTGCTGATAACTTGACATAGATAGTATGACGAGCTTCAAACATGCCGGGCGAAACCACTTTGGCGCTCCCGGCGCCTCCACCTCGTTCTCCTTGATGTTCCAGAGGCATTCACTACGATATCCCCGGCATTTTTTGGGATCATCGATCGTGTCTTAGAGGTTGTTCGGCCCGTTGAGAGTCACGCCTGCGAGCTTAGAGTGCACAAGGACGAGGATGCGTTTGTCATCGGCCTCGGGGAAGATGTCGCGACTGGCCCGGAATTGAATTGCATGGTGCAAGATCGGAGAAAATCGACCGCCGTACCTCGATTGTGCCATCAAAGACGGGAATGTCGTAGCGAATGCCTTGGAATGACGAGGAAAACGAGGTGGAGGCGCCGGGGGTGATCTGATTTGATTGCTGCTGTGAAGTCCGTCGAGTGCGTTCCAGCTCCCTGCAACAGACCCGGCTCGCACGTGGCATCATCATCGAAGGAAATTTCGATAATGCTCTCGTCTCATTGTGTTAGGACCTGAGGTCACAGCGGTTCGTTTTGGAGGCTCAAGACCGTGCAAGACCTGATATTTGCATTGGATCTAGGTCTCTGAAATGCTCGGTCTACTTGCTAGCTGGTTTATTCGGCAAATTGCGCTGGCGCGGATCTGTTTTGGGAGAAGCAGCCGCAGTCGCTCATGATTACTTGTTATTATTGGACGTAGCTCCGCTTCTGCCTTCATGGACCACGATCTTCCTGTTTGGTTGATCGTCAGGCGGTGAATGGGCGTGAAGATGCTTCGTGAAGTGATTTCTCCCCGAGCAGTCGGCGTTGCCTCTGACACTCATGAGCGCTGTGACAACAAGGTGTACTATTGACATGGTCGCTCTGCCAGCTTGGCATCTGGTCCTTGTGCTCTTTGTGACCTCATTGGCGCTTTGTTTAGCTCTGCGAGTGGCTTGAAGGAGTTCACTACTAGCTGATAATCGACTACCTGAGTGTCACGCATGCTTGTGATGCTCGTGGTTGTGCACAGCTGGTTCGGGATCTGCATCCTGCTCCTCTTCTTAGTGACTAGCCCCTATCGTTGCCGCAGGGGAGTGGTCAAAGTGATCGCTCCCTGTCAGAGGCAGCGTTCATGATCAAAGCTATGCTTATTGTTACAACATGATTGCCACGTTGTTTCCGTGCTTCGCACATAGCTCAGCTTCGCCCGAGAGCTGAAGGTGATCTTCGCCCGACAGCCGCGGCAACAGCAACGGGCCAGTCTTTGACACGCAGCTGCTCTCTGATCGTCAGCAGATAGCTAGGTGACTAGCTGCCAGCTGGCGCGTCGCAGCTGCTGAATGAAGTTGCCTCAAGATCCACGGGGGTTTAGTGCACATGCGCGATGGATTGGACTCCGTATCCTACGAAAGTGACAAGACCGAGAGAACCGCCGACTGGAGGCTCGACTCGCCCGCTACAGCTGCTTTTCGAATCTCGGAGTGGAAGGATATGCCGAGTACGGAGGGACAGTGGTAGCTGGAGGGATTCCTTGAAATGTTTGGACAAAAGGCGGCTCCGCTGCGTGAACTAATGTGTCACATTCATGCTCGTGATGCTTCTTGCCCAGTTCAGATCGCTCCTATTAAGACCCAAGCGCCTTTCACGTCCTTTTCCGTCTCTTCATCTCTCCTTCAGACGTCGTATCACAGCTGACTTTTCTCAGCATGATTCTCGGCGGCGGCATCTCCGACGTCAACAGCACTCGCGGCCACCATTCTGGCCACTGGTCGAAGCATGGCGAGTGGCGTGATGACGGTCACTGATTCATTTGGTAAGTTGCCTTGCTTTGCTGTGACTACAACGAGTCGCTGATGAACCTCCTAGCTGCTGCTACTTTCTTGGCTTACTAGTTATGATCTGTTATGTATATACACTGTCATGCCTTAGCTTGCGAACCCAAGCTTGCGCCATTATCTCGGGCGGGCTTGTCCGATGACTGCTTACCTAATGTACCCCAGATAGCCGAGTCCGGAGGTTAGCTCACGCCGCGCCATCCTACAAGAGACCGGGCTGGCTGTTCTTCCTCTTCTTCCCTTTCCTTTAACTAATATCCACTGCTCGCTCGCCTTTTTCTTGTATCACTCTCAGCTTAGACTTGACCGACCAACCATTAGCCTAGCTCGCAAGAGCCAACAGCAATCATGAGGTCGTCTGCGCTCTTATCTCTTCTACCCTTTCTCGCCACCCTACCCCTGTCGACCCTTGCACACTCGCACCATCACCACGAGCACTCTATTGCATCCCAGCGCAAGTCGTTGAGCTTTGGGCCTTCTCTCACCCATGCCACGTATTCGACTGAGCCCGAGGATGCTCAGCGCGCCGCGTCGCTCGGTGGCGAGATCGATCCAAAGGCTGCAGCGATCGACTACATCCGGTCACAAGTTGGCGACGACTTCTATGTTCGTGATGATGTGAGTGGACTGGTATTGCTGCATGGATGAGGAGCTGACGTGTTGTTAGTCTTATACCGACCCTCGTACCGGCGTGACGCATGTTTACGCCAAGCAGCTCGTCAACGGCCTGGAGGTCGCTGATGGCGACTTGAATGTCAACGTCGATGCAGACGGCACCATCCTCTCTTTCGGCTCCTCCTTCCATCCCGGTACTGCACCGGCATTCGAGGCAGCCAAGATTCCCAATGGCCAAATCTCTACTACATGCGACAAGCTCGATGCGTTGATGCGCGTCCACAAGCAGCAGCTTGCTCTTCTCAAAGAGCGCAAGCATGAGCTCAAGCACATCAAGCATGATCTTGATGACGAGACTAAGGCAAAGCTTCAAGAGGCCAAGCTCGAGTCCAAGGCTATTCACCGCCACATGGCTCACCTTCGTGACCACCTCAAGGCCCTTTGCGAGCCTCGCGAGGGTGTACAAGCTTTGACAGCCGAGCAGGGCCTCAAATCGCCTACCAACGCTCTCTTGTCGCTTTTGCCTCGTCTGCATGCAGGCGAAGCCGACTTGGCGCCTCTGGACCCCAGCGGTCTCTCTTCGCACCACATTACCCGTCTGGCTCCCTCGCACGCACCCAACGAGCCACCAACAGAGATCATCTCCGGTCCCACTCTCGCCACTGCCGGTGTCGTTTCGCACGTCCCTGCCCGTCTCGTCTACTCTCAGACCGACAACGAGGTTCGCCTCACATGGAAGTTCGAGGTTGAGATGCAGCACAACTGGTACGAGGCCTACGTCGACGCCGAGACACTCGAAGTCATCCGTCTGGTCGATTGGGCTAGTGACTCCCCTCTCCCCGAGCAGCCAAGGCAGAAGCGCAGTCTTGCAGAGTACATGCCTGCCATCATTTCCGAGGCTGGTCAGGCCATCTTTGGCAAGGGAGGCAAGCAGAAGCCTTTCCCCGTTCCCACGCCTGAGCCTGCCAAGGCCAAGTATGGTGTCTTCCCTTGGGGTGTCAATGATCCCGAGTGTGGGAATGTGACGGTTGTCAAGGAGCCTTGGGATACGATTGCTTCGCCTGCTGGGTGGCATTCATTCCCTAAGCAGGCTAATCCTTGGGCTGAGCAGGGTTTGGATGGCATGAAGGAGGATGGGGCTTGGAGCAATTTTACTACTACTATTGGTAACAACGTCATTGCTCATGAGTAAGTGGGCTTCCGAGCTCTTCTGAGCGTGAGCTGATCAAGCAGGGACTGGGAGGGACAGAACAACTGGCTGCACAACTACCGTCCCAAGAACGAATCACTCAGCTTTGTCTACCCTTACCTCGAACCCGAGGGGCTTCGTCCTAAGGAATACATCGACATGGTCGTTACTCAGCTCTTCTACACTTGTAACATGTACCACGACTTGCTCTACCGCCTTGGCTTTGACGAGCTCTCGGGTAATTTCCAGATGTACAACTTTGACAAGGGTGGTCGCGGTGGTGATGCCGTCATTGCCAATGCGCAAGATGGCAGTGGGTATAACAATGCCAACTTTATGACGCCGCCTGATGTGAGTCTTTGTGTCAGTTGATGAGACGTGCTGACGGGCGTAGGGGCAGATGGGTCGTATGCGCATGTACATCTGGGACACTGCTACGCCGTACCGTGACGGTGATCTTGAGGCTGGCATCGTCATCCATGAGTACTCGCACGGTCTCTCGACGCGTCTTGTCGGTGGTCCAGCAAACTCTGGCTGTCTCGGTTACGGCGAGGCAGGAGGCATGGGTGAAGGTTGGGGAGATGCCATGGCGACATTCATTCGCCAGATCGAACAACATCACAAGCACCGCGGAGACGTCTTCTCCATGGGCGCCTACGCCGCCAATCGCGAACAGGGTATTCGCAATTACAAGTACGCGAGTAATTCAACGATCAACCCTTCTACGTACAAGACGCTCGACAAGCCGGGATACTGGGGTGTTCACGCTATTGGCGAGGTTCACGCCGAGATCTTGTTTGTGATTGAGGAGGCGCTTGTCAAGAAGCATGGCTTCTCGAAGACCTTGTTCCCGCCTTTGGACGCTTCGGAGCCTAACGACTATTACCGCAACGCTACTGCTGTGGCTGGTGGTGGCAAGGCGAAGCGTTTGGTGCCGAAGCACGGCAACACCTTGACTGTTCAGTTGATCATCGACAGTCTCAAGCTGCTTCCATGCAGACCTACGTGAGTATTTCCTCATTCTTTCCTGCGCGCGCGCTGACAACGCAGCTTCTTGAACCATCGCGATAGTTTCCTACAAGCCGAGAAGATTCTTACGGGCGGCGAGAACCAGTGCGAGATCTGGCAGGCCTTTGCCGATCGTGGTCTTGGTCCCGATGCCAAGCTTCTGTTCCAGACGCCTTGGGGCTCGGGACAGCGCTCGGAAGACTACAGTATTCCCAGGGGCGTTTGCGCCAGGAAGTAGCTGCATTGGTCGAGAGCATCGAGAGGAGAGGAGAGGAGAGGTTGTTTGTATGCGCTGGCGCGGTTTTGTATTCAGTTGTCATGACATCAAGTGCTTGTTCAAAGTGTCCTTCCATTCAATACATCTACAAGCTTGACAAAACCTCGGCTCCCTCCTTCTCGACAATGGCCCAAACTGCCGAGACATGTGACCACTCGGTGCTGACCCCGCCCGTAGCTATCCTGAAGCAAAAGATGCCACCTTCCTCGCCGTCGGAACTCGTCAAGATAGTCTGCGTCAAGAAGGCATCTCGTCGAGCAGACAAACGCTCGTGTAACGTCCTGTTGATCTCGTTGAGCTTTGCGTGCGTCGCACCTTTCGGTGAGAGCCTGAAGCACGCCAAGGCGAGGGATGTTTCGGTCACCAGTTCAAAGTTGGGTGATTGGCGGATCACTTCAGCGAGCTGATCGACTTGCGTGATACCCTGCAAGTCAGCCTGATTCACTTGGGGAAGGAATGTACTTTGCGTAGATGCGTTTGCAGACCTTCGACGCCGTAGCTCTTCAACACGAACCACAGCTGCAGACTCCTGAAGCGCCTGCCGAGAGCAAGCTGCCAGTTGCGGAAATCAATGACGGTTCCTGTTCATCAGTCACGCCCTGACTCGTAGCGAAGATATCGTACCTGCATCGCCTTCCTTTGTCCGTAAGTACGCCGGTGTGACGTCCAGCGCCTTGGTCAAGTCTTTGCGATCTCTGACGAAGAGTAAAGAGCAGTCAAAGTTTGTCAAACCCCACTTGTGCATGTTCGTGTTGAAGGAATGCGCGTATTCGTTGATCTCGTCCAGGCGCAGTTTCTGGCGCTGTTCGGGTAGAGCAAGAGCGACGCCTGCCCACTGGGATGTCAGCTTTCTGTGGGTGGTGCTCTGATGACGCACGGCCGAGTCGATGTGCAGGAAGGCGGTCGGGACTTCCCTCACTATAGTTGTCAGCGATGTTGAACGTGTCCCCACATGACGTACCGGCCTCTCCAATCTCTGCGACTTGATCGATTGCGCCGGTAGATGTAGTACCGACAGTGGCCACTGAATACGTCAGAGAGTCTCTGACAGCTACACAAGCCTCACCGACAAAGTAGGGAATCAATCCGGCATCAGTGTCCTCTTTCATGGCCTGTCTGATGACATCGCCACGCAGAGAGTAGTTCTCCGAAGCCTTAACTGGCAAAGCCCTGAACTTGAGACCTAGTAGTAGAGCTGCCTGTAAGACGTCAGTATCATCAAGAGAGGTTTAGTTCCTTCACCTTTGCAGCAAGACTATGGGTCTGTGTAGAGCCATACAGCACCAGTTTGTTCCCATACTTTTCGCGTACGTGTACAGGGATCTCAGTACCAGGTATACCCTCTTCACCAGCCGCGACGAGATCTTCATGCTCGACCTGAGCGGCAAGGATACGAAGAGCTCGCTCACGCGCGGCGATGGCTGCTGTCAAGAGCGAATCAGAAGCCGAGCCCATGATGAGGCCTCCGCCTTCTTGGCTTGCGAGGTGGAACGTAGGAGAGAGACCAAAGATTTTGGCTGCCCAGTCTACAACGACTTGCTCTAGCTCTGTACATGCTGGTGAGCAGAGCCACTGTGGTCGTCAGCCCGTTGCACACTGCTGGACACGGGACGTACGTTGAAGCCAGGGTTGCTGACACTTGCAGAATACAAACTCGCCAATATAGATTCAAAAGTCGCATTGGCAGGGAAGTAGGCCATGAATGAAGGGTGTTGCCAGTGCGTGATGCCTGGGCATCAGAAGCTGATGCGCATGACTGCGCAATACTCACCAGGCAAGACATGCTTTGCGAATTCGGCACCTAGATTGTCTCCACCTTCGCCCTTTTCAGGCGCAGATGTTGGCAGAGAGTTGACAAGGTAACCTGGCTTGACATCAGGTAGAACGGATAGTTCTTCAATTGTTTTGTAGTAGTCGCAGATCCTGTCGATCGCTTCATGGCCTGCAGAGCTTCATCAGCTGATTGACGGCGGTATCCGACTGAAAGGTCTCACCAGCCTTGCGGAATCTACGGCGTCAGCTCAGCAGTTGAAGCTAGTGCCTACTCACTGCTCTACGTCCATCTCTGTTTTGTATCTTGCTCGTTAAAAGGACACACCTCATCTATTTGTACCCAGCTGCCGGCGATCATTAAAGAGTCCGCGCACAGCGCAAAAAGCCCGCGCAGACCGCCAACCCATAAGATCATACATCATCTAAGTATTCATTAAAAGTCGTCTACGTGTCTGGAGGGAACTCGAGCAGTGGAAGGGGGAGATTGACCGTTGTACTGCGAGGAGGGATAGAATGGCTGGCCTGGAACGAAGCGCGTGGCGCGGAACTCGTGTTGGGAGTAGACTTTACCGGCGTAGGCTGAAGCCGAGGATGCATGGCTTGTGTTGGACATTTGGCAATTGAAGGACGCAGGAGGAGAGGGTGCAAAAGATCTAGCGAGATCAGGAGCGACGTTGAAGAGTAGATCGAGATTTGTCGTCACGTATGCAGGCACAGATGGGATAGCCTCGAGCGCAAGAGCAGACTGCAAGCCCAACGCTCGCAGAACCGGTAGCCAGCGGCCTCGGGTCTGCTGCACGAGGCCCCGCAGCAACGAAGCATCACTGCCATCGATACGCGCAATCACATCGGCCAAAGCCAGGGTCTTGCCGTCCTCGACTAAGATCGCAACCTGCGCAGCGGCGACACTGCGCAGGCTACGCGCCAACTTGCTAGAGTTCTCAAAGCACGCAAAGGTGGCTCTAGCTTCTGTTTCTTTGATACCAGCATCTGCCAGTAGTCGACAGAGGTTGTATGCGAAACTTTGCAAAGCGTTGTTTGGGATTTCGCTGCCCAACTTGGGGTTGCGGTGCAGAAGATGACGGACCACGGGGGCGATTTGAAAAGCAGTTGCCGGGTAGTCTGGCAGCAGTGGTAGCTCGTTGACAGTGATATCGATGGCGACCCACAGATCTTTATCACCGACATGCACCAATGCCTCTGATGCCTCTACTACCGAGGCCGCAGTGGATAGCAAGGCCATACTCAGATAGACCTTCATCATTGCTCGCGTAGTCAAACCATCAAGGCTTGCCGAGCGAGCAAGTAAGGTTTGGTAGACCCCCATGAGGTATCGCCTCACCATAGATGCCTGGCCGCGGTCAAGGCCATGCGCCTCTTTCAAAAGCCGCAAAGCTTCTCCAAGTAACCCAAGAACGCTTCTTCCAAGCCCAATAGTCTTCATTCCCGCCAAAGGGGCAGAGATAAGCAGCGACTGTAGATCCTCTGCCTCCTCGACTGCCCGCCGAACGTATAGCAGTGCCAGAGCAAACGGCGCAAGATGAGGAGTCGACCATGCAGCAAGCTCAACGAGCTCTGCTAGTGTTTGGAAAGCCTCGTTTGGAGAGATGAGCTGAAACGAAGAGATGATGGAGGGAGGGTCTAGGGAGGAGAGCACGGAAGGGAGGGCGATGAGGTACTGTTGCAGACGTTGAGGGGACGTGGACGATGAGGGGAGAGTTTTGATGATGTTGAGCAAGGGGCAAGCATGTAGTTCAAGAACGTCATAAAACTGATGAATGTCAGCAGAGCTCTCTACGAGCGATGAGAAGCACCTACAGCATCGTAACCAGTCTCGAAACCCTCCTGCAAGATATCCAAGCATTCCAAAGCCTTCAATTGTCTATCCCGAGAAGCGCCTCTCAATAAGATTGCGTCGACCAAGACTCGCGCTCCCTGCTTCGTGTCAGAGGTAACGGCTACCCGGGGAGCTGCCCAGGTCCACAGCCATTCCATATGCCGATGGTTATGTTGGACAGGACAGCCAGCAGCTGTTCTTTGACGACCTGCAGCTGCCGGCCGCGGGATCAAACTGTCACGAGGATGGCCATGCTTGAAGACTCAAAGCTCTTCCTTTCTAATAACCTGATCTGCCTTTCAGCTGACTTGGATCTTGTATGAACGTTTATCGTCGATCTGAAATATCCTGGAGGCGGCCAAAGGAAGACTCACACCTTTATTGTCCTCCCGGATGCTTTTCTCACGAGGCTCTGGTTGAGCTTCACAACTTACAGCCATGACAACTGACATCAATCGGCTGCCTACTGCAGTTATTCCTGAGCGCTATGAGCTCACAGTACGCACTGATATAGATGAGAAGCGATTCTCTGGCTCGTTGGTGGTTAGGTGGGCTTTTTAGTATCGTTGAGCTGACCGCAGCCTGCGCATCGATGAAGATACCTCTGTACGTTCCGAAACCACTCACTACCCTGACAGCAGATTATCGTCCTTAATGCGAACGAGATGCTCGACATTTCTCATGTGGCTTTCGCAACCGGTGACACCTTCACTGTCTTGGAGATGACATCAATCACAAAGGACGCCGCCAATGAGCGGATCACCCTGACCATGCCAGACAAGCTTACTGCTGACACTCGCCTCAAGCTTGAGTTTCATTGGGACGCTCAATTTGCACCTGGTCTCCGAGGCTACTACCTCTCGCTCAGCGGTGCCAAACCTTGCGCCGTCACAAAGTTTGAGCCGGGAGCTGCACACTGCGCTTTTCCGTAAGGATGACAGCACGTCACATTTGCTGATGACAGGTGCTGGGATGAACCGAGCTTCAAGGCCAAATTCTCCATCACGCACTACACCAGGGACGAAGACTGCATGGTGAGTGTGCAGGAAAAAGGAGGCAGCTGAAGACAGTCCAACATGCCACTTGAAGAGCACAAAGTCGTCGACGGTTGGCGCATACATCGCTTCGCCGAGTCGCCGCTCATGTCGACTTACCTGATTGCGTGGGTGGTCGGACCACTCCAAACTCTCGAGTCCTCTGTCACCAGTGCATCCGGCAAGGAGATTGCTCTTCGCGTGATCTGTAGGTGAGCGTGCGTTTCAAGTCTGACAGAAGGCCCCGCTGGACACAACGTCAAAGATGGCGAATTCACTTTGCATCTCATGGAGACGGTCATCCCGATGTACGAAAAGCTCTTCGATGGTACGTGCAGTACAATAGCGTCACTGATCCAAGTCCCTTACCTGCTGCCCAAGCTCGACATGGTCGCAGTAGATGATTTCGAGTCATACGCCATGGAGGTGAGCAAGCTAGCGGTACACCTCACTGACGGTAGAACTGGGGTCTGATTATTGGTCGTCCTGAACGATTGCTTGTCAATGCAGACACCATGTCTTTGCAAGATCGCAAAGACGCGGTTAGCACCACCATGCACGAGAGTAAGCGAATCCGTCATGCCAGGCAGCTAATTTCAGTCGCCCACATGTGGTTTGGCGACGCTGTGACTTTCAGCTGTGAGTCAAGTAGTAGGCCGTGCTGATAAGCTAGGGTGGGACCAGCTTTGGCTGTCTGAGGCTTTTGCCACGCTTGGTGAGTCGTGTCGGTGGTTCATCAAGCTGACGTCAGTTGGCGAGATGATCATCCCCAATCGTGTCTATCCCGAATGGACGCTGCCGCAGGAGTTTCTGGTCTATCATCTTCGGTCGGGACTGGCTCTTGATAGCCGCAGAGGCTCCCATCCGGTAGAGGTGAGTCGTGGAAATGGGATCCAGCTGACATCAGGTGCATTGCCCTTCGGTCAAGGACATCAGTCAGTACTATGACGATATCAGCTATAGCAAAGGCGCCGCCATACTGCGCATGCTGTCTGCTGTGATTGGAGAAGACCTTTTCATCAAGGGCACGTCGACATACCTCAAGACCCATCTCTACGGCAACGCAGAGACCAAAGATCTCTGGAAAGGTACGTCAGCTGCTAAGCTGTGGCTGACACAAGCTATTTCGAAGCATACTTCGGTCGACGTTGTAGCGTTAATGGAGAGCTGGACCTCAAAGGTGGCTGTGACTTGAAGCACGCGCTGACTGCAGACTGGCTATCCCGTTGTCTTTGTCCGCGAACAAGGTACAAAAGTTCACGTCTCGCAGAAACGCTTCTTCGCCACGGGCGTCGAGGATGATGATGAAACTATCTGTAAGAACAATCTCCGTACCGGAACTGATTCCAGGGTCATTCCTCTCGAGATCAGGATCCTCTCAGAAGGAACTTCTCGAGTCGAGCACGTTTACCTCTCGACGCGCGAAGCAACTTTCGAGCTGGGACCGAATGACGGCTTCAAGCTCAATGCGGATACCACTGGCTTCTGTTAGTTCGCTACAGAGCGCAACTGACAACAGATCGCGTCGCGTACGAGCCAGCTAGACTCAAAGCTTTGGCAGCATCTAAAATGAGCGTTGAAGATCGCATCGGCGTCATCTCTGATGCGTGGGCTCTTGCTCGCGCTGGTATCTACCCTGTCACAGAAGTTTTGGCCATGCTCTCGAGCTTCCGCAACGAGGATAATCCGCATGCGTGGACTTCGATCCGCATGGGGCTCGACAAGCTGGCGGACGTGTGGTGGGCCGAACCACAAGAGGTTCAGCAAGCGATTCGCAGCTTCACCTGCGATCTGCTGGGGCCCGTCGCTCATGGCGACTTCACCGGCAGCAGCCATCAAATCGCAGCTATCAAGAGCTGTGCCCGTGCGGGTGATGTCATGTAAGATCGATTATCATCCAGAGCTAATGACAGCGTCAATGACCGCTTGCTGGCAATGTTCGACGCCGATGTTCCGGCGGATCTTCAAGGTGAGTGAACTGCTTAACGTCTCTGATCCGCAGATATCGTGTTCGAGACGGTTGGTGCCGTTCTTCGTCGTGTATCTGATCGAAGGCTGTCAAGAACGGGCGGTACGCGGAAGTACGGAAGATCTTCGAGACGTCGAGCTCAACGACGCGTAACAATGCATTGCGCGCGCTTTGCGCAACCCCGACGAAAGAGGTCAGTCATACGCATGCTCGAATTGTTGACATCCGCAGACTCAGAATTGCACCTTTGCGATGATCACTGATGGATCAACGAAGGTTCAAGACGTGGTGGAGTTATTTGTAAGCTTGACAGGCTGAATAAGGCACTAGCTGATGACAGGTTTACTTGTCGGCGAATCACGCATGCCGCCGCCGTCTCGCCACGTACTTCAAGGACAACTTTGTGACCGTGAGTATAGACAGCTGCGAGTGTATTGACGGCAGCTCTCGAGTCGCTTCTCACAGAACTTTGGCATGGGTCAACGTAGGTGCGACCACGCCAACACCTTGCTTACTGCAGTCATCACCCACGCATTTGACAGCTGGACCTTCCCAGATGACCTTGCCGATGTGAAAATCTTCTTTGCAGGCCATGGTAAGCTTGGTCACCGATGAATCTGTGCGCCCGTTGATATACGTACAGATGTCTCTGCTAACTCTAATAACGTTGAGCAGGTACTGGATTTCATGAGGGACAGTATCGAGTGGCTTGAGAGAGACAGAGTTGCGGTCCAGGAAGTGGGTGGCAAAACAGGCTTTGCTAACGACAGTGGGCTGCCACGATGTCGCGCTGATTTTTGTTTACTTTACAGAGGTGTTGCAATAGCATTCTTGCAGTGCAAATACAGACGTACAACTACACCAGCGGTCGGTCGCCGAGCACCTTGACTTGATCAGGCTTGCTCGGTACCAAGAACCACAGGAAGAGCGATGCTGCCAAAAGGGCGACCATGAGAGGCTGCATCGACCACACGCCATACTTGGCTCGTCAGTATTATTGAGTTCACACTGTGAGGACTTACACCTTCCGCAAGCGCGCCAGTCACGCTGAGGACGTCAGTTGCTCGATGTAACGGTTCCAGGTGTGACTCACAATGGTAAGATGGCAGATCCCGCTTGTCCGAAACTGCAGTATGAGATAAGGTCTGTGTTACTTGAAGCCACTTACGAGGCGATCCATCCGATAGCGCCAGTGGAGAGCGATCCAGGTATCACGTCGGCACACCTGCACTGTCTCAGCAGTCCGCGGCGCGGCAAAAGACAAACTCACACCATCATTCTGTGTCATCAGCAACAACTCTCGGCGACCGTGCCCTCCACTCACACAATTGGATACATGGGTCCAAGGAAGAAGCCGACGAGCGAGAAAGCAACCGCGTTTCCGATAAAGTCTTTGACGAACCAAACGACAAGCTCGAGGCCAATGCAAATGGCCGTGCTCTTGGTCAGCCCCTCTGCAGGCTGTCAAAGACGTACTAAGCGTAGACGCTAATCTGATTGCCAAGCTGCAGAGTTGTTAGCACCTGAAGTCGCTCCCTGGGAGCCAACGTACGAGTTTCGTGACAGGGATCAAGGCAATACGCCCAACTGTCAAACCTGTATGTCAGCACAGCCGCACGACACACACCTCAAGACAATCTACCTCCGTAGAAGCCAGATGGCACATAACCTGCCTCAGTCCCAGCGCTTCTTTCGTCCACCATGAATGTAGTCTACGTCATCAGTCAAGCGTTTCTCATCTTGCCACTCACGATCCAGCCGCCGATGCCAATCTCAACGCCAACCTGGTCCCGTCAGTCATCTGGCGATGAGAAAAGCTACGTACGTAGATGAGTAGGTAGAATGCCATGTAGTGCACGGCAGGGATCCTCAGCAATCTTCCGAGTTTCCCGGCGCTTCCTCTTTCTCCCTGCTTGCCTTCCTTGATTCTCTGCTCATAATCGTCATCCCTTGGTCTCACTCCACAGATCTCATCCTCCGTCCTCCCTCGGAAGACCACAAGCAGCAATCCAGTTGTGATGGCAGCAAGTGCGATGGACGTGGTGTAATAAAGATAAAATCTTGGGACGTGGACGACAAATTGGGTGGAGACGAGGGGCGCAACGGTCGCGCCGAGGCCGTAGATTGCGTGTGCGACTGACATCTTGATGGCTGCGTTGGGCAGACGAGAAAGCACAGTGTTTGCTTGAGCGTCTTGCAGACCCAGGCCTAAGCCATTGATGGCGAAGGCGACCACGAAGAGAGGGAAAGGCCCGCCGAAGCACATCAGGCAGTATGCGATGGCTTGCAAAGAGGCTCCAAGCGCTATGGTCTGGGTGATGTCAGTCATTGCCCACAAATAGATATCAAACTTACGTAGCCAAAACCTAATCGATCCGCGAGAAAGACGTTGGAAGCTCCAGCTGCGAAGAAACCGCAGCAATTGGAGACCCATACAAGCGAGACTTTTGTCAGTCTGCCGTCTGATTGGACCTACTAATGACATAGTTCACCTGTGACATCAGATTTGCATCACGACCATTTCTTGAACTTACATCGTAGTAGGACTGCAATGAGGGAATCAACGGCCCTGTGGAACCATCATTCCAACCTGCTAAGAACAAGACGAACAGCAGCGCTCCCCTTGACATAAGCTTGTGGCCCTGCCAAGTTTATACTTACAACATGACACGATGCTGCTTTTCAGTGGGCAGTAGTCGACTTGTAGGAGATCGTAGAACATGACTTTCCACGGCGCGTTCTTCTTGTTTGACATCCGGTTCTTGCTCGTGCTTTGACATGCTTTCCATTGCGTCGCTCGATGTTCGGTACCAGGGACGTTTCGATTGTCAAAGTACAAAGTGTGCTCAACTGACTTCTTAAGTTACTAGTGATCAAATCAAGTCATTGGTGACTGCCAAACGGTCGTCTAACAGGACCCACAACTTGCCAAAAAATCATTCCGAAGCGGACCGTCTCGCACAGCTGCAGAATGATTTCCCCGGCGGATAAATTTCGGCTCAATTTCAGTTCAGTTTCGTTTAGATCCGCTTTGCATAGTTGCAAAGGATCACGTTGTAATCATGAGCGACCTCAACAAGGGCCTGCTGTGCATCGTTCCCTCTTCGCAGATGAGAATCTTGATGGAATCTTTCTATAGCGGACATCCTCGTTTCTAACGCTTGCTGTGAGCTGCGCGGAGTAATTGTGGCCGCGACGGGACCAAATACTGTGTCATGACAAAAAATGCATTCGCTCTTTAACGACCAAAGACATGGAAGCCTCTTTCGAACTGGAGGACCAGCACGTAGCTATGGAAAGGCGCGCAAAGCGCAAGGCCTTGGAAGCTGAGCTGGCGGATCTCGAGGCGGAAGAGGCAGAAGCTCTTGCTCGTCGAGCGCGACTTCGTCGTGGTATCGGTAAGTAAACCTCAATTGTTACATATCGACACTTGATCGGTGTCACTATAGGCGAGCACACTGACATCTCACAGAGCATGCACAAGAACTGTTGAACACTCCCCCTCCGCTTGCGCCAGTCCAGTTTGACGTCGTCATGCAACACGCCTCGCCAACGCTGAACTCAAGTCCAATCATCGCTCAAACTCCACCCGATTCTCGGAGGTCATTTGTTGCTCCTCCTGTCTTGGAGATAGCTCTCTCGCCCACTGGGTCAGAGGAGTTCGCCGACGCGCTCATGGGCGCCCCTATGGTATATCCTGCGTTCGATCCTAGAGCACAGGCCGCGCTTGAGGCGCCACCCGTTCATATCCCTCATACCGATGGCCGTCCGGCGTCGTCGCTCGCTCCTGGCTTCGCTTCCCCGCCGTCATCCTTGTATGTCTCTCGCGCCAAGCCGAATCCTTCTTACCCTTCTCACGCCTCTCACCCCCCAGAGAAGCCGAGCTTCCCTTTCCCCTCCAAGTCGGCAGAGCACGCTCTTGCCCCGAAAGCGGCATCGCCATACGCTCATGCACCTCGCGTGAAGCCGGGTCCGTCTCCTTCCCAGCTCGCAGGAAAGTTAATTTCATCCCTCCCGCCCAAGCCAATGAAACGAGCGCCTGTCCCCCAAGCAGCACCTTTACCAGCTCATGTACCTCGCGCAGGCCCAAGTCCCTCGCCTACCTCCCAGCCCGCAGAGAAGCAGAGCTCAGCTTCCACCTCCAGACCCGCAGAGCAACCGTACTCTTCCACCGCCTCCTCCTCCCCTTCCTCCACTCCCAACGCGCGTGCTTTCGAAGTGGCCCGATCAACGCCATCTAACAAACCCAAGACTTCCAGTGTGGGCGAATCTCTCCTCCGTCGCCTGGAGAATTGGCAAGATGTGGGTTGGGATCAGTGGTGTTCAGCGGCCCTCAATGTCCCAGACGATCTGAAGACAAATCACTACTTCCAAAATGACAACTACGCTGGGGAGCTTGCTCTCACAAGGCAAGAGTGGTTCGCTGCAGGCCGCGCATGGGCGGTCGACTGGGCAACCTTGAAGCGCGCCATTCACAAAGACAGAGCCAAGCAGCACGTTGCTTGGTTGTCGTCTCTCTTTGGCCAAGGCTACCCCTTTGACTTTCTCCGATCATTCTCTATCGAACAGCGCAAGCGGTCCAACCGAAATCCAGACGTCGACATTTCCAAATACGACAAGACAGACCTCTCGCTCCACTTCAGTCTTCATTTGTCTCGCGAAATTGCACAACTCAAGCAGACATTGCTGCCAACTACCTCCGAACCCTCTTCCGACGTCATACCTACGCCGTCGCCGCCGCGCGAGGAGACGAGTGCAAGTCTAACCGTCAAGCCAGGTCGATCTACTGCCGAAGCTGTCGCACTTGCTACTGCACTGCAAGCTGCAGCGGCGAGCGAAGCCGCCCAGATAAACAAGCAGAGACGCACTGAGCTGCTTCTCCAGCACGGCGAAGGGGCCTTTATCGGGCGACTGTGCGCCGTCTGCGCTAGCACCGAGCTCTTGCATAATCATCGCACTTGCAAGGCTCAACGCTTTGTTACCACAAACGATCCAGTGTACGTCAAGCGTGCTGGCCCCGATGCGGTGATCGCTATCGACGATCCGCGGCCGAACCCAAAGCCGCTGTGTTTCGGTTTCAACCTCGCTACTTGTCGAAAGGGTCCGGGAACGTGCCCTGCCAAGCACATCTGCTGCTTTTGTGGTTTGCAGCACACCGCTAGGCAGTGCTACAAAGCTCCACAAGAGTGACACGACACTACACCTTTTTCTAGCGCAGCGTCAACGGCCGCCACATCAATCTGCTCTCCTTCCCTCGCAACGCATATCACCTGTCGCCCACGGCTACTACCCTATCCTCTTCCACTCTGGAGTGCAGTACGCCGACGTTTGCTCCACCCACATATCCCACCGTGTCCACATCCGCACAGTCCTCCACCCCTTCAGCGTCGTATTCATCGCGCAAATGTCTCTCATGATGTAATGTCGTTTCAATTTATTTCATAGACCCCACTCTACGTAATAAGATTTTCGGGACCCTTGAACATTCGATGGCGCCACATGTGTGTTTTGTATACATGAGGAATCTTCACATACGCTCATCATGAAGATGCTTCTGGGTCGAAGGCTCGGCAGTTCGCACAATGGGGCTCGTGCCCAGCGACGGAACAACGAGGCAGTCTACGTGCATCGCCTCAACGATATGTCGCTAGTCGCTGTCCACGATCCACGCCCTGTTCCGAAGGCGATCTGCTTTGGTTACAACCTACTCAACTGCCAGAGGCGACCCAAAACGTGTCCCAGAGACTACTGTTGCTCACTCTGCGGCTTGCAACACCCTGCCAGGCAATGCCCCAAGGTGCGGCAGAGACTGGGTTGACCTGCCTATCCCTCGATCTGCCATTCCCCCAGTCATCTCATATCCCCTATCCCTCGACGCATCTCGGTGCATCTCAAGTATCCCCACACTGCAACAGCCGCTTCAAAGCTACGATTCATTGAGCTCTGCTTTTCCAACCCATTCTTGCTTTCACTGTACTGGTAGCTGGCTCAAGCTTCCGCGAGTTGCTCGATTGGTGAATGATGCATCACGTATTCAATCAAACCTGCAGACTCCACTCAGCGCAGTCAAAGTCTTCAAGACTCTTGAGAATCTGCTTGGATCCGTATGTATTCCCTGGATCCAGCGCCAGCAGCTCGGCATCTGGAATCCAGATTACTGCTTTCGTCAGCATTGAGGCCACCGTCACTGAACGAGACTTGCCATTCATGCCTGCACGGACACCTGCTTCGACTCCCTCCAAAGGTCAGTATGGAATCGGCTGCGTGACTTGGTTTACTCACTGGTCTCGCGTCCTCAAAGATAATTGCTTTCGCGCGCTCGGCTCGCTCCTCTTCATTCACCGGCTCTTCAGCGTCGCCTACTGGTCTCCCTGTATAGCTTGAGCACACGGGAATGCACTTCACGCTGAGACTCACCAAGCGCTCTAGCGGCCGCAAGGAAGATATCCGGACACGGCTTGCCTCTTCCTGGCTTGACTTGTGGCGAATCAGCCGTCAAGATACAGTCCACAGGGAAATGGTCGAACATGTGAGGCAGGTGAGACTTGCCATCAGCTCCCTCACAATCTCGGTCATCACGTACAGTCTTGAGCTTAAAGTTCTCCATGTTGGAGCCCGTCGCAAGCGCGATTGGCACCCCCGCCTTCTTCTGAGAGCGTCAGCCGATGATTTGACAAGTTACGCACTAGTTTTGTGACGAGCTCAACTGCACCAGCCATCGGCTCGACCTTTCTGAAGCGAGCTTCCTGCATCTCATTTCGCTCTCGTAGGTAGTCGTCCGCTGAGAGCTTGTCCTCCAGTCCTGGGAAGCTATCCAGGATGTGTTTGGCGGCTGCGTACATCGCTGAGCTATCAATCATTGCCCTGAGAAAGCAGAGTCATACTCTTGCCCATCACACCGGCTTTGATCTCCCTGACTAGTGAGCTCATGTTTGACGCTACGAGGCATAGATCCAGCGCTCACTGCTCACCAAGTCATTGTAAGTCCATAGCGTGCCAAAATCTCGTCTTGCAGTCCTTGTCAGTCTGTGTGCACATTGTCAAGTCTTCTCACTCGTCACGTCAGTGTAGATGCGCTAGGTTCGTCAGTCTCAGCGCGGCATGAACTCGACCGCGAACCTCGGAATCACTGCCTTGATGTCAGCGTTTGCGCTCCCCTTTCGAATCTCATACATGAGGAGCCCATCCATATCGAAGATGCTGTATTCTATCTTTGGCCGCGAGGCCGCTGTATCTGTAGCCATGGTGACAGTTGAAGAACCGCAGGAAGGCAGACCAAGCTGCAGCTGATGCTCCGTCCATACATGCATGTATGCTACCCTCACTTAAGTCAGAGGATCGTGCAGTGACGATGAGCTTGAGCACCTTTGGACCATCTTCAACCCAACAGACTGCCTGAAATGCGTCTGTCAACAGTACTGCCAGCCTTCCTATTGCCTCTGGCCTTGGCGAGATCACAGGCTCAAGTGCCAGTGACAGTCCATCTGTACCCAGCACCACAATCGTCCGACGACTTCGCGGCGCCAACACTCACGCCTGCTCAAGGCAAGGCTGTGATTGCACATCATCTTGGAACAACGACACAGTTTGAGGAAATTCCAGAGGGTTATGGGTCGGGTGCATGGTCTCAGCTTGTGTCGCTTGTGAGCGGCAAGCAGAGCTCAAGCAAAAGTAGAGTGGTCATTGTCGAAGGCGATGTGTTTCCAGGAGGTAAGTCGACCTTTTAGCCATTCACCAGCGGTCTTCTGCTACTGGAGAAGTGTGGGTTTTGACTCTTGCAGATATCTTGCCCCTTTCCGTCTCCCAACCGACGTTCTACCTCCCCGTCACCCCCGAAACCGAATCCCTCCTATCTCCTTACATTCACCGCGCCCAAAGCTTCCTCAAAGACGCTGTCGATGCTCTCCCCCCTCTTCCTAAGATGTTCCAAGACGCATTCGACATCACAGCTACCAGTACGTACCTCCTTGACGTCCATCAGAGTGCTGATGAGATTCAGAAGCTTCAGCGGCTTTGTCAAACGAGCTTTCGGCGCTGATCTCATTCGCAGAGTCTATGCCTTGGCTCAACGACTTCTTGCATGCTAGCCACACTTGGGAGGCCATCAAGATTTCGTCTTTGGCTCACTTGGACAAGAACTCTGACGCTTACGAGACTGGAGCTAGCGGTGTCCGCGCCGGTCTCGAAGCTGTATGTCGAGCGTTTTGAGACGCAGTGACTGACACGGCAGATGACCGCCGAGGGTCAACCACCTCTTCTTCTGATCCTCATGCCTTCTACCGAGTCCTTCGCTCGCAAGACCAAGCGCTCGCTTGAAGCGCCTGTCCTCATCCAGGCTTCCGTGAAGAACAACGGCTCAGAGTGCTATGCTTCCAACAGCACTTGCTCCGACTCAACCGCTTGCTCTGGTCGTGGCAGGTGTGCGCTCATGGTCACCAAAATTAACGGCGACGAGTGCTGGGCTTGTGCCTGCGAGAGTGGCTTCGCTGGTGTTGATTGTCAAAAGACAGACTACACTTTGTGAGTCGATACGATTAGCGCGCAAACAAAGGCTGACAGTGCAGCCAATTCGTCATCCTCGTCTTCTCCGTCGTCATGCTTATTGGCATTGTCGTGGGCTCCATCGCCCTTCTCATGTCTGTCGGTGACACACCATTGCCTTCAACCCTCACCCTCAGCATGGGTGGCGGAAGCAAGCGCGATTGAGAGGCCTTAAGCAAGCTCTATGCATCGGGATCATGTAGACTCTTTGGGCTTGCTGATCTGTAGGCGGAGCAGTAGCTCTCCCAGGCCGCAGTCGACTTGCGCTGCGCTATGGCTGTCTTCGCCTCGCAGTAGTGTTGCGAGATCATCGTCTCCATCGTCGATTGTGCTTCGGGAGACTCCACTTCTGGCCGAGAGCTTTTCCAAGGCGTGTAGCTAAAATCAGCTATAGGAAGCTCAAGCGAACGTACCAGCATCTCTTCTCGCTCAATCCACGAAGCGTTGAGCGTCCCCAGTCTCAGAGCGCCAGCCTCCTCACCAACATGTCTCATGCAGATCTCCTTGACGAGCTTGCCAACATCCAGAGCCACAGTAAAGAGCCCCATCAAAATTCTGTACAGAGCCTGCTGGCCCCCGCTGGAGCCAAGCATACAGCCCTTGAGGATCCGATCAAGGACATGATGGTGATAAAGCACCAGCGCATGCACGTCACTGATCTCACCGCCTGGCACACCTTCTTCCGGATCTTCATCGAGACCGAACCCATCATCCTCATCATGATCGGATCTCCGGCTGGAAAGCTTGAGTCGACTAAGGCGGCGCATGAAGATGTCCCAGTTGCGCGAGATGGCGGTGTCGAAGATGTATTGGCTTAACGCGGTGGTGATGTGCGTCATGCGGAACCGGAGGCGGTGGAGCATTGCTTTTGCTACAGGCTGCGAGCCAAAGATGCTGAGCTTGACGCGTGGTTTGCGTTGGAAGGGGTTCAGTGATCGGCGTGCTGTATGGGCAGTATCGACGCCGTGTTTAATGGGCTGTTCGTCTGCTGGGACCATGTGGAAGACATCGTTGTAGACCGAACGCAGGACAGTCTCCACTGCCTGGTCAGTCTTCACTCTGAAGCAAGGGCGTACCTCGTGATAGACGCAGCAGGAAGCCAAATATAGTCTGGTACTTGCCAAGGATCTCGGACGTGAGAAGGACTTCCATGACAGGAGGCGGGTCGTAAGAGAGGTAGAGAAAGTCAAGTGCTCTGCGAAAGATCAGCCAGGGTAGATCACAGAGATTTGTGCTTACTCGATAGCTGATGGAGTCAGTCTCGACCTCTCCAGCAATGTCACATACCTTGCGGATTTTGCCACTTGGCCGTCGTGGCGCCTTCTTGCTCTAGACCTCTGATTGCAAACGACAAGCGATCATCTACCTCTTGCCATACCTCTGGACTCACCCCATCGGCTTCGAGGGAGCTTGATTTCTCCTCGATGTCGACCAGAGTGGTGCGTAGCGCATACGACAGTTCTGCACCACCCGGAGGCCAACACTGACGGTCACTGAGACCGATGGCGAGACCGACACCCCACACTCCATTGACTGCACCAGTCTGGCTAAGTGCTGCTTCTTGCCCGAAGCCCAAACGCATGCGAGTGCGCGCTCGTCGCCCGACACCAACAGCCTGGCCGTCGACCTGGCCATCGCCAAACAGAGCAGCGCGAACGCGATCGCTGAAGCTAACATCGCCGCCTAAGAAGAACGCTCGAAGGATGGCAAGGTGCTCGAGGAGCTTGAGATCTTCGAGAAAGTATGTAAGTAGAGCGTGCGATGCGAGAGCGCCGTGGGCAATGGGAGCTGCGAGAACGTCTGCCTCGATGGCGAGGTCGAGTGCGAAGGCGTTGTAGCCGAGAAGTGGCACATCGGCGTGGTGATTCAAAAAGGCGAGCAATTGGTCAAAGGAGGTCATAGATTGCCAGAGAGAAGAGGCGGGAGTTGGCGGTGATGGATCTATCTCGACTGGAGCCTCGCCAAATACAGCAGGGACGGCACTCATCAGCTTCCAGAGTGGGTTCTCGTCGAGCGGCTTGTCCAGATCGAGCTGCCCGGTCCTCGCGTAGAATGGAAGATCGAGTGGTTGAGGTCTTGTGCTGTCTTGCGGGGCTGCGGCGTTGGGTGATGGATTGATATCGACTCTAGTTTTCTTGGACTGTCGCAGGTAGCGCCTCACACTCCGCAGGTGATCTTCCAAGTCTATCTGCGCATCGCCTGCCCGCACTTGCGCCCATGGCCAAGACCCCGCCACATCTTCCCACGCTCTTCCAAGCAAACAATGCTTCCCATTTGTCGCTCGAGCTAGAAGCCTCAAGCTGCGACCTGCCTCGAAGATCTTGCGACCTCGAGCCTTAGGCACGAACGACGGCATTCGCTTGGGGTGATAGTGATACTCCCAGTACCCAGCTGTTGTCTGAGTCTGCTCGACTCCGATGGTGGCCCAAGGCTGATCGCTGCTTGACTCGTCTTCGTCAGACGTCGGTCGCAAGCCGACCCAGCGATGAAGTGTATCGAGCCACGGCTGACTCGCTTTGTCGAGTAGGAAAGCTGACGCCAACTGCACAGGCGATGCCACGGTACTCGGCACAAGCAAGTGAGATACCAGATGGGCATGCAAGATATTGAGAATCTTGACTGGCTGCGATGACAGAGCTTGAGCGGTGTCAGATCCCAACGGCCAGCTCATGGTCTCGCAGAGGGCAGTCAAGACTGCTGACGCATCTTGGAGCATCTGCGTGGCCTCGAGAAGGTGGCGTGCGCGTGCTTTCTCGAGCCGCTGTTGAATGTATGTTAGATACGTCGACAGCGCGTGGAACAATGCGTGATGTGTGCTGGTATGAGCACTGACACATAAGTATTGACTGCGCGACAGTTGAACGACATACCTCGCGTGATCGTTATTTACGAGAATTTCCAAGCGACGCATGCACGTCGCAACATTCAAATACGTCTGTGCCGTCCTGCCTCGTCAACGTCGTCGGCTCTGCCCACTTACGCTTGACTTTGAGCCGAGTCAACGCCATGCACACGTCCCGACCAATCGAAGCAGCTCGAAGTCGAGTCCCATGTGAGCTCTACTGTCTCGGTGGTGCCAAGCGTAGCGTGCATGAGGAGTTTAAGAGCCTCCGCTGTTGTTAAGGTATCCACGGAAGCGTACGCTTCTGAGTTGTACGAGTCAACGCTGCTCATATCAGCTTGTGTCATCATTCATGTCTGGACGTACTCTGGCAAGACGGCCTCCATCAAGTTTATCCCACTCTCGGACAGAAACGGCGACGGATTGACGCCAGCAATGGGTGAAAGAGCTCCGTGGGATGTCCAAGTTTCAAAGTGACGCTATGACAGTTAGCTTGCAGCCATTTACACCACTTCTAGCTTACTGCAGGCATTGTCTCAAATCCTGACGGAAAGGCAGCAGCTGCGGACCACAAATCTAGCTCAAGTGGTTCGAACACCTTTGAGCGCGGCTCCTCATTGCGCACATCCTCAAGCTCCAACGAAGAATTATAATCATCCTTGCGGAGCTCAGGCCACCCAGTCCCATCGACTGTTGGCCGCTCATCATACTGGCTCAGCTCCAGTATCCCTCGCGGTGTTTGCCCCTCTTCTAAACGCGGGAGCGCGAAAGTTGGATGGATCGACCCGAGCTCTGCCAAGCGTCGTGAACCTTCATCAAATGATAGAGGGTCTTGAAGACTTTGGAATAGGTCTCCCGAAGCTGAAGAGCTCCACATCAGCTTGATAATGGGACGGGATGCTTCAGTGGTGGTGTGTGCAGACGCGACTTTCCGCTTGACGGACTGTTTGGTTCCAACGTATGTCGTACGCGTATGACGTACGCGAGGGGTCAAGTTTAATGCCGTCGCTGCTCAACTCGCAGCGATGCCAGGTCGTTTATACAAGGCTCCGGATCCTTCAACGTGCTTGCACCAGCTGAGGGTCGGATCTGATCCCAGTGGGAAGCGGGCCAATCCGCAGGCGTAGCACCACTGTGCCGTAGTAGAGGCAAATGACCAGATCCACCGCCCTATCCTCGTCGTCATGTTCCAATGCACAAGTTCTCATCTAAATCGAGGTCAGGGTTGATAGTCTCGCCGCCCAAGAGCAGACTCTCGTGTTTGGCTTCAACGTCGGACGGCTCGATAGGCTTGTATTCTTACGTCGGACGGCTCGATAGGCTTGTACTGTACGGACAATGTGTCTGCGGAAATCCAACAGTCTGTCGCCGTAGTTGGTCTCATTCGTGAGTGACTCCATCGTCCCCAAGGTGGCCCGCCACCTGCTGACATCCTGGCGGCGGGGCAAGAGCGGATATTGCGGCTAGCTGCAGTTAGTCCTGGTGCTGATAAGAGGAGGAAGAGTAATAGAAAGGATCCGCCCCGAAACGTCGAACTTGACCACCGTCGTCTCGCGCAGCATAGCCTCTTACTTCTACCAAATCGTCAACACTCCTTATATTGACACGAAGGCATACGAGTTTCAAACAAGATGACAAATTCCTTCTCCAATCTCGACTCGTCAGAATCGTCCTTGATCGACGTATTAACATCGTCGATGATCAAACGACAGACGCTGGACTACGCGCGTCAATGAACGGACTGTCAAAGCTCGGGATGACCCACAACGAGGTGTTTGCATTTATGTTGGTATCCGAAGGGACATGTTATGGCCAGCAAAGTGCTTGCTTAGCTGCGCGATTACTTTGACGCAAAGGCGGCCACAATGTTGTTGGTTGAAAACTTGACGTCTCAATCCCGGTCAAAAGGCAAGTGGCGTAAGTAAGATGCGTAAAGAAGTTATTAGACAGCGGCACTGTAGCATTGTGGCAAAGACAAACCGAAGATACACTGAAAAGATGCGTAACGTCTCCCCCTCGACCGTCGATGGCAGCCCGCTCAGTCCAGTATCACCATGTATACAAGCTCAAGAGCCGTTACATTTCGAATGTGGCCGCTATAGCAGAACGTGACGACTTGCATATGCTACAAAACAATCTTGTATCTCTAGACTCTCTACCAGGCTCATGTCTTGACGAGGATCTTGCATTGATGATGCCATACAGTACGTGTATGCTAGATGGCTAGCAGCTGAAAGGATGCGTGAAAGAACCTTTGGTGTAGCCTTCTCGGATACCGACCACCGCGCTGTAGATGCCCAGTGGGGTGATGGCGACGCTGAGGAGGATCTAAGAGGTATCAGCACGTTGTTGTCACTTCAAGTAGACTGACACAGATAACAGACACCGGGAGGAAGATCCAGGCGCCGCGAGCTTGTGTGTACGTCCTGTAGTTGAAGCCGCCGTAAGCGCTTTGCTCCCTGGCGAGGTGCATCCACAGGAAGCCACCGAGACCGAAAGAGAACCATGTGGAGAAGAGGGATGAGATGATGGTAAGAAGCTGGTTGAAGAACTACGCTGTCAGATCATTTTGGCCGCGATCAGAACGTACAGGAATGAGTTCGGCTACAATGAAGCCAACGCCCCACATGAACGCCACAATTGCCACCCAATACAAGCGCGCTCTCCACGAACTAAAACGGTCAGCTTCTGAACCTGAAAGAAGATGCGAGGACTCACTCAGAAGTCAAGATGGGCGAATGTCTGAAAAGAGTCGTGTAGCAGTACTTGGCGCCGACGTTGACGGCGACAACACCCGAGATGAGAATTGTAACGAGACCGAAAGCGTAAGCAGTGATGCGAACGGGTTTGTGTGTCATTGTCAAGGCCGGGCTGGTGACATACTCTGGCTATCAGCAAAGCCTTGTTAGTTCGTACTGACGGCCTCCGAAAGAGTAAATGAGAGCCCCTACAAGGACATACACCGTGGCCCCACCCGCCTGCACGATCACAAACGACTTCTTGAAGTCTTGAGGGCGGCGCATCTCGGTAATGAACGAGAAAACAGCCATGTTGCCACCGTACGTGAAGCATACGTTCGTGATGGCTCCAACAACATCTGCGAGAGTAGGCTCCGCCTTGACGACCTCCCAGTGCACGGGAACGCCGTTCTTGATCAAGAACGAGTCATCTTGAATGCCCGTGGCGATGACGGTGATCAACGACGCTGTGAGGATGCAAGTGACAGAGATCATCGACATGATGGTGAGCTTTCCAAAGTGTCGCTGAAGAGACATCTGATGTGTCAGTCATGGCTCTCTATGCGGCAGAGGATCAGCTCACCAAGATCGAGACGATGGTAATGATGACTGCAAAGACGATCTTGCACACGGCATCGGAGCTGATGTTGGTCAAAGCGATTTGACCGCCCAAAATGTGACTTGCACCGAGACCAATTGACTACAAGTGAGCAATTGGAACGATGCACATGGTAGTTTACAAACCTTGAGGACCATGCCAACGCCGAGTATCTGTCCACCACGCTTGCCAAACATTACAGTTCCTGCATTTCCGAAGTGCATAACTCCTGGGTATCGCAGCTTGAAGTCGACCATGATCCAAGCCGTGACATACGCAAGGAAGCCTAAGCCGAGCGTTGACACGACTCCACCGACCATGCCGAGCCTATTGAAGATACTCGGGAATGAAAGCAAGCCCATCGCGATGTTCTAGTCATGTCAGCGCCTAACTGCAGCGTCCATGCAAGCTCACCTCTGCCAGGGAGACCCATCCAGCCTGTACCCAGCCAAGGGTTCGAAACTCAACGTAATCTGCAGCCTTGTCAAGCCTCTGCGCCTCCCATGCATCAACCTCGAAGTTGGGCGCTTGCTGGTCGCCTTCGACGACCATCTGCAAGCTACCGTCCTGCCCTTTTTGCTCTGACGAGCGAGGCATTTTCTCTTCTGTGATTTCTGAGTGACTCATGTTGGTTGTAGACAAAGACAGTTGCCAGTCGTCTGTGATCTGCGTCACTCTAGTGCCAAGCAGTTCGGTGACTTGGTGGAGTTAGCGCTCGCCAAATTTTCGAATTCATCGCTTGACGGCCTTCCGTTCTTCGGGGCATGCTGGAGACCAGGGTATAGAGATGTGGAGAGATTGGCCACGAACGAGCGCTTAAGCGAAATAAAGCTTGCAGGGTTGCCGCTTGTAGCAGAAGACGCCATGGTTGACGTAAGATGACCTGGACATGTGGCCGACGGACGCCGCGGAATCTCGGCTCTCCGTCTGAAAAGGTTATTTTCGAACTTTCAACGACGCGGTCGTCAGGGCTGTTGTCAGGGCTGATGATGGGGTCAGTGTGGAGTATGGACAGAGTGGAAATACTAACGCCGAGGCTTTGAGGGTGTTGTGGTCCTTATATGAGTTGCCCGTTGGAAACAAACAATTGGCGCGCTCAGCCGAAGGCATGAACGATCACAACCCAGCCTTCAGCATTTCGTGCTGAACAGCGACACCTGAGTCAGGAGGTGCATATGACTCGACTGAGCATTCTGTGAGCTGCTCCACGTGCGGATTGATCGATGTGGCCGGAGGTGATGGCCGAGGACACGCGGTCTAAACGTGGGTATTGTCAAGGTCATTGAAGCTATTTGAAGGCCGCTCTCTTAACTACAATCAAGCACAAATGTCATAGGCGTAAAGAAACTGCCCGCTCTGTCGCAATGTACTTCATATACCGATATGTATGTTATGCGCCACGCAAAGCTGCAATGGGTCGCCCAACAGGCCCGGCATCGAGTACAGGATACAGCTATTCACCGGATAGTCTACCCGTGCCCAGCTTTTTCTTGGGTGTGGGTTTGTGCATCAGTGATGATGGGGATATCACGTAGGATAGGGGCTTCGGCGAGCACTACGCAGGTCCACCTTCGGAAACCGCCAATTGCAAATTGATATTCAAGACGTATGCGAGAGACTGGCTGCGCTCTTTTACATGTACGAGTCGCTCAGCGAGACCATCAAGGCCGACGTACCGCGCTTCTTGTTGCTGTGGGTTCCACTTTGGCGGATCCTCGAGGGTTGCATGCTTTTGGTTGGCGCAGAAGTACGATAATTAAACGCCGCGGCGTAGAGCGGAGTCGTTGCGGTCTATGTGCACGGTTAGGCTCGAGACGGGTGTGAACCCTCGCCCCATCGTGAACGAGTTCACCAACGTAGGTCTATCCTTTGTGGCGGTGCCATCGCCGCTGTGGTGCAACGGCATCAGAGGATTCAACTGCCATTGGTACTCGGCCTCTCTTCGAGTCGCGACTGGAAGATCGGTCGGCAGGACGCTTCGCATATGCATGATCGCCAAGTTGTGATCACTGAGGGATGCTAGCGCATCTACAAGGCGACGTGCTAGACAACACGCAGTATTAGGCTCGTCCTCTTGTCCTCGCTAGTGCGACCGCGATCATACGTTAAGTCTCGAGAAAGCAAAAAGCCCCCATCAAACCCTTCCATTTCACCATTGCCCCCGCCGCCTCTTTCTCTAGCACGCCTCCTGCCGACAGGATGAACCAGAATGAGCGAGAGAATAGTAGGAGACGGAAAGGCTAATCTTGGACAAAAGTCAAGGAATCAAGGATGCATTTAGTAGACCACTACTTCGGTGGCCGAGGAAGCCGACGCAGTCGATCTCAAAGGTACCAGTGCTTCTTATGACCTTTTGGTTCTCGATGACGCCGTCTTGCCTACTTTTGCGTCTCCCATCGACGTCACCGTCATGTCTCGTGCATCCTTTCCTGCGCGACCTCCGACAACAAGCTCTTCACATTGTCGTCGCCCCCGGGTCCTTCGAGCATGTCGTCAATGACAGTGCTCTTTTGTCGGACATGAAGCAGATCGACCCTCCCATGCGCATCGTAGTCGGTAATGGCGCAGCTATTATGGCTCGTCATGCTGGCAACATCTCTCAAGCACCGCCGTCAAGCGCGTCCTCTACGCACCGGGCATCTCCCATTGCCTTTTGTCAGTACGCCGCTGCATGGAAGACTATGGCGGTGCTTGGGTCTTTGATTCCGATTACTGTTACTTCGAAGACCGAAACAACGTCAGTCTCCTCGACGGCGACCTCATCGGTGACCTCTACGTTCTCGAGACAGCTCGTCTCGTAAACCTACGGCTCCTGGGCCGATGAGGTTGCCGTCGAAAAAGAGTGACGTTGTTTTGGTCTTCGAAATAGCAGTAGTCGGAACCAAAGATCCAAGCACCGCCAAATTCTTCAATGCAGCGGCGTACGGACAAAAGGCAATGGGAGATGCCCGGTGCGTAGAGGACGCGCTTGACGGCGGTGTTCTTGAGAGTCAAGGTACCAGCATCACGGATATCGGCTGCACCACACCGAGTACGCGCATGGGAGGGTCGATCGGCCTCGTGTCCGACAAGAGAGCACTGTCGTTGACGACATTGTGGAGACTCTGACCCAGGCTTCGGACCTGAAGTCGGAGGTGGACCTTGGCTTGGTCCTGTTCGTTGGTGGGTCGGTGTTACACAAATCCTTCGCAGTCTATAACATCGCGGGTCAAATACCGTGTATTGTCTAGCACGTCGCCTTGTAGGTGCGCTAGCATCCTTGGTGACCACAAGATGGCGATTCTGCGAAGCGTCAAGCGACCGACTTCCAGTCGCGACTCGAGGAGAGCCGGTGTACCGATGTCTTTTGATTCCTCTGATGCCGTTACACCACATCACCTTCTTCTTTCCAGCACTCTGCTTGAAGGTGAGAGCTCTCTGTCTGCATACTCCCTTCCACCGACCTCTCCCACCGACGAGCATGGCAATGGCAACGAGCACTCTGCTCCTCCTCTGTCGTTTGCTCCTCGTCATGTTCATGAGGAGGCATGTACTCTGCGAATGGTGAGTGTAGCAAAGAATCAAAATCAAAGGGACTGCTCTCGATTGCGTCATACGAACATTCGTTGTTTCACACTCATGACCTGAACTCACAAGAGACTGTAGCGGGGAGACAGTTGGATCATTCGTGCTGAATGTTGTTGCAGAGTGAAAGAAGACGTGTAGAAGCTGAATGAAATGGTCTATTTCGCCTTCGCCTAATTGCGGGCGGATCATGCTATCACGTGTACATTCCTTTGGTGCCTGGAATTAGGCAAGTCCGTCTCTAAGCTATTCCTTCTTCCTTTATAGTCGGCTGATTCAACCGGTACCATTGTTAGAAAGTATTAGCTCAAGAATACTAATAACAATACCTCAAGGATCTCACAGTAATCATAGCAAGATTATTGATGCCCTAGTAAACTCACCGCAATGAGAATCATCACTTCTGCCATCTACCGACCAGCTTTGGCCGGCTCGTTTAGGCTCCAGGCAACCTGTATCTACACAAGAGGTCTCAAGACGTTGTTGATCCCACGTGAGGACCCAGAAAGGACTTGGGAGCGTAGAGTGGCTATCACACCTGATGGCGTCAAAGAGCTGTTGAAGAGCGGAGATGTAAGGGTGGATGTCGAGAGATGTGATCGCAGAATCGTGACTGCGGAGCAGTGGAAAGCAGTGAGTCTTAGTGGCCACGCATCGGGAGCAAGAACTGAAGGGCAGGTCGGTGCGAACATTGTGCAGTCTATCAACGACTCGAACCCAGATGTCATCCTCGGCATCAAAGAACCACCTCTCACCTCAGTCAACTCACTGATCACAAATGATCCATCAAAAGCAAGAACTTGGATGGTATTCAGCCACACGCACAAAGGCCAAGTACGCTTCCCCCTTGTGACTTCTGAATTCGCTCACGCTTATAGCTGTACAACATGCCGCTTCTAAAAACTTTCCTACATGAAGCAAAGGGTCAGACATTGGTGGATCATGAGCTCTTGACGGATGACAAGGGCAAGCGGGTGGCTGCTTTCGGATGGTATGCTGGTGGTGCGTGTCTTTCATGAGAGGTTCAGTGGCTGATGATTCAAGCTGTTGGAGCCGTCGAAGGACTCTGTACCCTTGGACAAGCCCTCCTACGAAAAGGCACCAGCTCTCCACTTCTCGTGCGTTCTATGTTTCCCCTCCCAAGCCAAACTGACAGTTCATAGCATCTTCCACGTCCCTACACGAACACCTCGCTCAAAGGAATGATGAAATCCCTCAAACGTCTAGGCAAACGTTTCCACGAGATGCCGATGCCGAAAGACGTGGGACCGATCGTAGTTGTTGTGACTGGCAATGGGAATGTGGCGATTGGCGCGAGGGAGATGTTGGACGCTGCGGACGTTGAATGGGTACAGGTTGAGGATCTGCCCAAGTTGAGGCAGTCATATGGTATGTTCGGTAACTTACTTGACGCTGATACTGACTTTACAGATCGCCGCAAGGTCAGCAATTCTCATCCCTAATACACGCATAGACCTGATATCTCAGCTGTACGCCTGCTCACCACCTTCAGGAAGCTATCTCATCCACAAAAACGGCACAAAATGCGATAGAAAAGACTATTACGCCAATCCTCAAAACTACCTGAGCCACTTTGACACCAAAGTCGCTCAATACGCGACTCTTTTGATCAACGGCGCAGGATGGCAACATGGCTACCCGAGATTATTGTCGATTGAGCAGTTTGATGCGCTTGAGAATGGAAAGAGGCCGCTGGCTGTCGTGGATGTTAGTTGTGATTTGGATGTGAGTGCTTGATGAGCGGTAGGGGCGGGACTGATGATGGGATAGGGAGGATTGGAATTCGTTTCGCAGACTACGACGATTGATCAGCCTTTCTATGCCGATCAGCACGGGACACTGATTAGTTCAATTGATATTCTACCCACCCAGATCCGTACGTTCTTCCCCGCCGGAATGGAAAATAAGCTGATATGAAAGCGCTGGACGCTTCGCAACACTTTGCAGAGCGAATCTTGCCATTCGTCAAGCGCGTCATGCAGTCTAGTGGTAAATGCGACGACGAGACGATCAAGCGCGCGACGATTGTGGATTCTGGGGTATTGACGGAGCGGCACGCGCAACTGGAGAAGCTCTTGCCTGCCTCGGCGGCGACGGAGACGGGGAAGAAGCAGAAGGTGTTGCTGCTTGGTTCGGGGCTCGTGGCGGGTCCAGCTGTCGAGGTGTTTGTGCAGAGAGGTGATGTTGATCTCGTTATTGGTACGTCTACTTTTGCCTTGATGTTCATGCGTATGAGAGACTGATGGACAGCAAGCAACAACCTCAAAGAAGCTAACGCTCTTGCCGGTGGTCGCGCAGGTGTCGATGTCACCCACCTTGACGCCAGCGATCAAGCTGCCCTTGCGACGCTCGTCGGGAACGCAGATGTAGTCGTGAGGTAAGTTACTCTCTTTTGAGCTGTGCGCTGATTTGAAAGCTTGTTACCTGCTTTCATGCACGTCCCGGTCGCCAAGCTATGTATCAAGAACGGCAAGCATCTCGTAACGGCTTCCTATACATCTCCAGAGATGGCAGCGTTGCATGACGAGTGAGCATCTTAAGCTTTTTGGGACAGTGCTGATCAATAGGGCACAACGCGCTGGAGTCATGCTGCTGCAAGAGTGCGGCTTGGATCCTGGTATCGATCACATGTGAGTCGCACTCACTCCTTTGACAGTAATCTGATGTGCAGGGCTGCGATGCGGATCCTGTCACGAGCCAAAGCTGAAGGGCGCAAAGTCACGTCTATGACCTCTTGGTGCGGTGGCTTGCCCGAGCCAGAAGCTAGCAATGTGAGTCGCCTCGAGACGCTAGTAGTTCTGATGACAGGTACCGTTCGCGTACAAATTCTCGTGGAACCCTCGAGGTGTATTGGTTGCTGCTGGCAACGACTCGCAATTCAAGCTCGATGGCCAGGCAAGTCTGTAAGCTACGCGTAACCAAACTGACAAGCGTAGATGAAGCAGATCGCAGGTCAAGATCTACTCGCTTCGCACTTTGATCAAGTCCCTCTTTTCAAAGGCTTGGCTTTAGAAGGTGTCGCCAACCGAAACGCTTTGCCATACGCGGAAAAGTACGGTCTTGGTCCCGTCGACGGCTTGACGTCGTTGTTCCGAGGTACACTTCGCTACAAGGGATTTTCTGATCTGCTCGACTCGTTCCGCAAGATTGGCTTGTTGGATCAGACTGGCAAAGTTGCGATTAGTCGATGGGAAGATCTAGTGCCGACTTTGCTTGCGGAGCGAGTTGGTGTCAGCGCTGAGACGTTGCGAGGAGAGAAGTTGTTGGAAACAATTCGTGAAGTCATTGGTGAAGCTCGAGCTGCTGAGACTATCGAAGCGCTTGCATGGTGAGTGTAATCCCAAGTTCACGGAAAGAAAAGAGAGCTCATCAATAGGCTTTCCTTGATCGACATTCCCGGCATGAGCTTTGGCTCCCTCCAAGTGCCACCCGCCGCACCCGCTCTCCCTCCCTCACAAAACTCACCAATCGACCTCCTAGCCCACCTAATGTCCACAAAGCTAGCCTATCTCCCAGGTGAACAAGATACCGTTCTCCTCTCCCACCGCTTCACACTCGCACCCACAACAGCAGGCGCCGCTGAACAAGTCATCTCTGCTTCATTACTCGCCAAAGGCTCGCCAACCGCGTCGGCAATGTCGAGGACTGTGGGCTGTACACTTGCGCTTGCGGCTGGGAGACTGCTTGATGGCGGTGTTGAAGAACGTGGTGTTAGGGGACCTTATGGCGCTGAAATCTGGCAAGGCGTACTGGAAGGATTGAGTGCGCTTGGTATCGACGTGAAGGAAACGGGTTGGTAGTCGTTCATCTTATAGCAGTTTTATACAAGCAGCAGCAAAACAGTCAAACATGCATTGCATCATCTATCCAGCGACTGTTAGACGCTGAACACAATAACAACGAACAACAGCAACTCGGTACTCACCCCAGTCATCCAGTCCGAGTCCCAAAAACAGTGTTCTTGGTCTTGCAGTCTTGAAAAGTAGAAAAACTTGCATCGCCGTATCTTCATCTTCCAAGTTTTTTGTTAGAGAAAAGAGAAATCTTCTTGAACCGATAGCGTAATCTCGAGTAGCCTAGTAGCGAGGATCGGGACGATCACCAACAGGGGGCGGCGCATCATAGTCTCTGTGCGTGTATGCGGGCTTGGCATCGCGAGGATCGGGCGAGACAGAGTACCTCGAACGACGTGGAGGGGGGCTACATGATCAGCTCTACATTTCGCTGCAGGCAGTCATCGGACTAACCTAATCGAATCTCTCCTCCTCCTAGGTGGCGATCTCCTGTCTCTGTCGCTGTCGCGGCTAAAAGGGGCATAAGGTTCTCGTTCTCGTGTTGCGTGATAGCCGTAGCTGTTGGAGGTGTGGGTAGACTGTTTCGGATGGGAAAAGACTTACCTGTCTCTATAGCTGCTTGAACGATCACGATCATCATAGCCTCCGCCGTATCCACCACCACCGTAGCCACCGCCACCACCGCCACCACCACGACGGTCATCGTACCCACCACGACGGTCATCGTACCCACCACGACGGTCATCAAACCCGCCACGACCACCACCACGAGGAGGGTATCTGTCCCTTCCGCCATCTATCCATCAGCCTCCCTGGCACCGTCTCAGAGTCGCAAGCAATCACCATATTCAGGACGCTTGACACCCATGTATTCTCCCGGCGTCGGCTGATGAGGTTTCTTGGTGACACTGAAATCGACGCGCATGCGTCTACCGTTCAAGTCCAGGCCGTTGAGCTTAGCGATGCAGTTTGCTGCGTCTTCTTTGTTTGCCATTTTGATGAAACCAAAGCCACGCGAGCGGCCGGACTGTTGGTTAGCAGTCTGTGGGAGAAGGCAAGGATAGGAATAGGGGTAGGAGGCTGAACCAAACAAAGTCGGTTTCTCGAAGGTGATGTCATCAATGCTGGCAACCAGTCACAGATGGCACTGATTTGCTTTGAAGAAGCGATGCGGGGACACGGCTGATCGCATCCAGACATCGGAAACGGAATGAACTCACACGTTGGTCGTACACGATAGTGACTGTCTCGACCTGACCGTGTCTCGAGAACTCGTCCTGAAGATCACGCTCCATGGTACGGACGGACAAACCAAAGACACCAAGAGTCTCTGTCGGCTCTGGATCCGTCGGTGCATTGTTGGGTCGGTGAATGGGTGCACCACTGCTAATGGATTAGTCAACCGCATGTCTTCCAGAGATGCACTGCACTCACCGTGGTGGCGGACCGTCCCTGTTCCTAGGCTTAGAGTATGGGTCAGGACTCCTAGATCTGCGGTCACCTTCATCGCGGTTACGACGTGGCGAACGCGACCTCGACCTAGAGTTTGAACGTGCCCGCGAACGCGAACGAGAGCGATCACCACGCGGAGCAGCTTCCGTCGCTGTCATTGGAGCATCTCCATCTCCATCTTCCTTCTCTTGCTTAGGCTGAGCGTCACCGTTGGCCTCCAATGCCATGTTGACGTCGTCTTCCTCATCGTGACCTTCAGACGAGGCGGGTACAACAGTCTTGTCTTCGTTTTCCTGTTTGGAATGTCAGTTTTCGCTCGTTTTTGTAGGCTTGACGTGCCATTATGATCTACAATCGTCAGTAACGCTGCTGATAATGAGATGGGATGGGTTTGCTCACTGATTTATCGATTTGACGAGGAGATCAAGGTGAAAGGAAAGTTGGTTGGCAGGGGGAAGAAAGGAGAATAAGCGGCGAGCCTAGTGACGCGCCTTTTGAAATCTCTTTTCCGCGCCTGGGATCAAGATAGGCGCGACATTTCCACTACGCGTCAGCTCCTCCTGCAGCTGTTTGATTTCTTTCTCCCCTTCTTGTCCTGTTTACACCTCTTGTTCTTGACATCTTGGACACACGACTATGTCTTGAAGAACTCCGCCATCCTACAGATTACACCTACTAAATATGTCCGACTTTTCATTCGGTGATGGCGATGACTCGCTTTTCCTTGACGAAGCCGCTTTGGCACAGATCGAGTCCATCGAACGCTCGGCTACTATACCTGCCCGATCTCTCTCAGTACCTCTGCCACCTCCTAGAGCACCTACTAAACCACTCAATCAAGCTAGAATCCCTTTTGCACCGAAACCACCACCTTCACCGCCAAGCTCAGAGGGGTTCGACATGCTCGATACTATGACTGCGTCCGAGTTAGCAGAAATTGAAAGGGCTGCCTTGGAACAGCCGAGGCGTTCACTCACTTCCCGGCCTCATCTTGGTCTGGGCGTGACGGGTCGAAGCAGCTCGTCAAGCCAAGGCGCTCAGACCCATCTCACATTCCGCAAAGAGAACCCAGCGACCAGGGGGAAGCGCTGGGATCGCACTGTGTTCAGCGCTACTGGGAGGAGGAAGGCACAGACTAAAGGCAAGGGCAAAGGAGCTGCGAAAGGCAAAGCTCGAGCTTGGGGTGCAGAGAACGATGAAGAGGAGGAAGAGGACTGGGATGATGATGACAAACCGCTTCTACCTCCTCCAGCATGCGACCTCCGTACGTTTGCCTGCTGGTGCTTATCTGATAAATGCTAATAGCCAGACAAACCGTACGAATCACCACGCCACGAGCCGAATGAAGCGGCCATCGCATCATACATCTACCCCTCGAACCGTCCAATCCGAAGCTATCAATTCGACATTATCAAAGCAGCACTAGTCGATAACTGCCTCGTAGCGCTCCCAACTGGTCTAGGCAAGACGTTCATCGCTGGTGTCGTCATGCTCAACTGTACGTTCTACTCCACTAGCTCTGCATAAGCTGACATGCAGATTACCGCTGGTTTCCATCAGCTAAAATCGTCTTCCTGGCACCAACGAAGCCCTTGGTGCAGCAACAGCATCGAGCATGCCACGATACCTGTGGCTTGCCACAAGCGGACTCGGTCGTCATGACAGGCGAAGGCAATAGTGCTGCTGAACGAGCCGTTCTCTGGCAACAGAAACGTGTTTTCTATTGCACTCCGCAAACACTCATGAATGACCTCGCGACTAAAGCTGTTGATCCGAGAGATATCGTCTTGGCTGTCTTTGGTGCGTCGCTTTCTCAGAGATGAGGATGAAGCTGACACTGGAAAGACGAGGCGCATAAAGCGAGTGGAAATTATGCGTATACGACCATCAATGCCTATCTCATGGCGCATCATCCGTACTTTCGAGTACTGGCGTTGACGGCTACGCCGGGGGCTGATGTGCCAAAAGTACAAGCTGTTGTGGATGCGCTCCATATCTCGCGGATCGAGATTAGGGAGGAAAATGACTTTGAAGTGAGAAAGTATGTCAATGAAAAAGTGAGTTGCGTCGCGTTGCGTTGGGTGAGGCAGGCGTGCACGGCTGATGAGTACAGAGCGTGACGAAGCATTATGTTGAGATTGATGGTGTGTTTGCAAACTTTAGAGATCGATGGGCATCTCTCATGAAGGTCAGTCTTCCTCTGGTCGTACGCGAATGAGCTGACGACGCCGTAGCCTCTAATCAGCTCGCTCGTCAGTGCCGACATACTCGACAATAGAGATCTAGAGTGCACAAAGCTCAAAGCTTACAGACTTCTCGCCAAGAAGCAGGATATCATGCGACAGAACAGGGCATCTGGAGGAGGAGGCAAAGCGGTGCCGGGCTACGTCTTTCCGTCTTTGACGACGCTGCATACGATGGCTGGTGCCATGGGTCATCTCGTGAGTTCCTTGGGGAGATCTCTGGAGCTGACGAAGCAGCTCGAGTTCTCAGTCTCCATGTTCAGCACCGCTTTGCAGGGCCTCGGTGGCGCAGGGCCAGAGACAGTCGTCAAGGGCAAGACTAAAAAAGCTAGTGGCAATCATAAGCTCCTTGCGAACAAGGAGTTTAGGCAGCTCAAGGATGAGGCTAGCGATTATATCCAGAATTGTAATTCTGGAGGGTGTGGCCTGAAGAAGAGCGATAAGCATCCCAAGATGAAGTTGACGCGGGATCTGGTATGTTACGCTTGGTTTGATGCTGGCGGATGGCTGATGATTAGCTCGTGGAATACTTTGAGAAGGCTGCGAAGGATTCTGAGAGGGATGGGACGGGTAAAGATACTCGTGCTATGGTCTTTTGTTCATTCCGGCCTTGTGTCATGGATTTGGTGGTGCGTACAGGTCTCGACATGCACAGGCTGACAAATAGGAGATGCTCAATGGAGAATCCGATCTTCTCAGAGCCACAAAGTTTGTAGGGCAGGCCAAAGGCAAGAGTGAAGGTGATAATGGCTTCACGCAAAAGGACCAGAAGCAGGTAAGTTTTGTGCGTCAATGGGTGAGCTCACTGGCAGACTGTCAAAGACTTTGTAGCTGGCAAATTCAACATTCTCGTGTCGACGTCCATCGGTGAAGAGGGTCTTGATATCGGCGAGGTCGACATGGTCATTTGCTATGACATGCCAAAGACGTCCATCAAGCTTGTGAGCGGGTCATTTGTGGATGCTAGCTGACATTCAGCTGCAACGTATCGGTCGGACAGGTCGCAAGCGTGAAGGCCAAGTACACGTCCTCATGACCAAAGGTCGAGAGCATTCGAACTATGACGGCGCGCAAGACACTCATCGAGAGATCCAACTCGAGATTCTGCATTCAAGAAATTTGGAGCTCTTCGAAGACGTCGAGCGCTTGCTACCTGGGACGGAGCTGCCAAAGTGCGTCGAGCAAGAGATGGAGATTGAAGAGTGGGCGGTGGAGGAGCCGTTGAAGCGAAAAAAGTCGGCGCCGACGGGTGCATCGACGCGCGTCCGTGGGGAGCCGGTACCGGAGGGTGCTCAGGTCGGCTTCGAGTCTGTTCTCAGCTTGCTGCAGAAGAACGGCGGTGCCAAAGCAAAGGCACCTCCCAAGGCTAGGGCGCCGGCGAAACGCAAAGCTCCAGCGACGAACGTTATCAGCGACAGCGAGGACGAGCTGCCGGATGCGCAAGATTTGCTCACTCAACGGCGAGCCAATGGCTCTGATTCGGACGAGGTCGTTCAGCCACCTCCTCCGAAGAAGGGTCGTAAGGCTGCTGCTCTCAAGAAGCCGTCGGTCAAGCCGGCAGCCAAGCCAGCAGCACCGAACCGAGCACCGAAGAAGAAGAAGCAGGTGGTCGTGCCATCTTCATCGCCTCCACCACCGAGTCCAGCCAAACGACCAGCTTCTGGCATCAACTTTCTAGTGCCGGAGCCTGCAGTAAGAAAACGACATCGATCTCCATCGCCAGACCTCTCGCCTGAGGTGGTGATACCATCATCCACATCCCCATCTCCGCCACCGTCCAACCTCCCCGCGCCCGTCCCCGCACCCGTCCACCTAGCGCAGCCGATTCTACCACTTCAAAGAGCCCAGTCAGTCCAGCCAGCTCAATCAGTACAACCAGCTCCACCAGTGTCAGTGAAGCCACCTCCGACAATGCTACGCCTAGACTCCAGCCTAGCTGCCAAAGCCGGCTTCAGTCAGGTCGACATGAGCTACGTCCTGGAGAGCTCTGACGACGAGCTGCTGTTGGCGCCTGCTGCTGCCAAGCATGACACCCCAATCATGCCTCCGCCTCTTTTTCCATCCTCTCCCGTCGCCGAGATGGCCACGCAGTTTCCAGTTCGAAGAGTGGGCATGGGTCCTCGACGTCGAGTTGTTCAGTCTTCTGAGCCTACTTCACCGCTTGTTGCTACTACACCTCTGGTCCCAGAGACTCCTCCCAAAGACTTTGATACGTCCCCGCTTGTGCAGAGGGGAGTGCGGCGTCTGAAGAAGCAACGTCTGCGGCAGAATGCAATGGTACGTCTCTCAAAATGGACTGCGCTGAGAACCAGATGGACCTCGACGTCGAAATTAGCGGATCTGAGAGTGCCGACGAGGCATCGTCAGACTACGAGGACGAGTCTGATCGTCGCTTCGTTAACGATTTTCAGCCTACACAAGCGCTGAAAGGCTACAACCAACGAGCGGCTTATGCTGCCGGCTTGGGTACGCCTGTCTCGGGCAAGGCTAGGGCTGGCCCCGTTTTCACTCGACGAGGGGCTACGCAAAAGTTCCTCTCCAAAGCTCACAAGCCGGTGCTGCTTACGGATGACGAGCGAAGTGCTGGATCGGAGGATGGGTACGAAATGGGCAGCTTTGTCTGCGATGACGAGGAATTGGACTTTGCCGCTTCAAGTGAGTACCAACACTGGCGTGCACTGACTCGTACAGGCCAAAGCCACCATTAACGACATCCATGATCAAAATGTACTAGATACTGTTGTATGCAAACACCATTGTAGACTCTGATAAACGTTCATGCGGTTCATAATGCTCTGCGATTACAATCTCTCCTTCTTGACCTGCGCCTCCTCTTCCTCTCCCAACTCCTCCGCCTTGCGCTTGACTCTTGACGGCGCGTCCTCCAGCTCCTGATCTCCTGGACTTGTCTCTCGCTCAATTTTGACCGGCCCTGGCTTCAATGGACTCTCGCCGATCGGTCGCGATGCAGGCTGCGGCGTCGACTGTCGACTATTTGGCGCAGGCGAGTTGCTCGTCGCACGCGTCTTGTCGCTAAGCTTGCGAGCCGATAGCGCCGCTGTAGCTTCAGCCTTACAAGTCGCGTGAATGAACTGACTGTCAGCTTCCATTTAATCCCTGAAACGTACGGTTCCACTGTTCTTGACAGCATTGATCCAAACAAAGCCCTCCACCTCGTTACTCCACTCCTTCTCAAGCTTATCATTGCAGATTTGACAAAAGAGCTCTTTGCCTGCGTACGTCTCTGGGATCTTGACGCGCTTCTTCATGCACTCGGCGCGCAGTTGGGCTGCCTGGGCTTTGGCGGCTGCGCGACCGGCCGTGGTGTTGGGGTTGAGGGTTGATGGACCTGCTTCGGCATTGCGCGAATACGATGCGGTGAGATCATTGACCCAGTCCTGGACATCAGAATACGACGCTCGTCAAGCACTTACATCAGCTTTCGGCAACCACCGCCTGAATCCACCACGACCCGAATTCTGGTTCTGCTGATTGTTTCGACGATAATGCCAGTCCATGTGCTCGCTCAGTGCCGCTGAACCAGCTTGACCCTCTGGGAAACGTGCAGCACAGATGGCACATCGTTTCGGCAGATGAGCAAATGGCAACATTCCATGAGATCTACATTGCATGAGCTCTATTCTTGGTCCCGAATACTCCACCCACTTGTTCAAGTCGGTCATGGTCAACTGCACGTTCAAGCCCAGGATCAACTCTTCGTACGCCTCGAGGCTGTCTGACTGTACAGTCTCGACGGCTGGGAGGTCGTTGGAAGCGCTATCGGGTGTACCGAAGCGTGGCGAGTTGGTGAAATTGGCGTTCTTGAGGATGTCGAGTGTGCTGCGGAGGCTATTAAGGTCTATGCCAGCTACTGCTGGTGCCGGAGGAGGTGTAGCAATACCACCTGGACGAGGTGAAAGACCGCCTCGGAATGGAGGCATAGAACCAGGCTGCATACCAAAGCCTGGCACAAGTCCGAGACCAGGCGCAGGAGCAGGAACAGATACAAACGGAGGCACAGAGTTCATCTCTTGCATCTGATCCATGATCTGTGCTCTCTCTGGCGGGGTCACAACGCCACTGTCAAGTAGATTGTTGATCTGAAAACCTAGTAAGCTCTTGAAGGGAAAGATTGCATCTTGACACACTTGAATAAGGACATTGATCTGTGTAGAGGCTTCCGTATCGGCTGGGTTGAGTGCAACTGCTCTCTGCTTGCTATTCAGAGTTGCCTGCAAAGCCTGCTTGACCTGATCGTGTGATGGGTAGTTGCCAGCATGCAATGGTGTTGACTGCCGGTCAGTGGAGAATGCCCAGCGAAGACTCACCTGTTGGCCATACATGCCTCGCTCGACTGCATCTCTCACATGACGAGGGTAAAGCTCTGGCTTGTCGTAGGAAGCAGCCCACGTCTTGACTATGTCCTCCATTTTTCCACGCGTAGGGGCATCGACAGTGTGGTAAGCATTCAGAAAAAGATCAGGCAAGATGTCGGGCAGGTAGTGAGTCGTGTACGGCTCGCCACAGATTTTGGAGATCGAGTCGAGAAGATAGAGAAGCGGGAGTTTTCCATGAGGCGGCGCCTGTTGTCAACAAAGCTCACATTGGATGACTCACCCTATAGATAGCGTCCGCCAGTTCTCGCACAATCACCTGCACATTGTCCCACAAGCCGCTTTCTTTCTCCCTCGTAGCCACGCTAGTCAGACCTACAATGATGGGACGTGAGTTGAAGGTCAGCTCGGCGAGGCGATAGACGAAAAAGGCTCTAAAGGCTTCGACTGGGAACTGGTGGTATGGCGGTTCTACCGGGGGAGGAGGAGGTTGTTGGTACCCCTGAGGCGGGTAGGCCTGAAGAGGATAGGCTTGACGATACGCCATGATGATTCAGAACGGGATCGTAAAGGACAGAAAAAGGATTGTATGACACGGCTGACAGGTAGACTACTGCAACTCTATCTCGCACTGTGCTGCTTTTGCTGCTTGCGCTGTTTCGCTGCTTCTCAGCCTTTTCACTGTCCCACTGCTTTCAAAGCCCAAGTATGAATCAACGAGACAATGATACGACGAAGAAGAAGAACAAAGAAGGATGCGACGTTTGCTGGGTCGGCGTCAAAGGGAGCAAGGGGGAGGAAATCAAAAGAATGAATCGAGAAATAAACAAATTGCTCCCGCTTTCAGCCCAGCACCCAAGTTTTGGCGAGCTGCTGCCAAAGAAAGCATCATTCAGCCATCGTCAACTCATCTTTTTCTCTGCCTACGCTCCAGCAGTCTGATTGAACATGACGGTGTAAGACTTACAGTCTACGTTTGAGGGTCTCGTTCTGGCGCGTAAGCGTAAACGGGCGGAATCCATAAAGATAGACTTATATCATGCATTGTCATTCTGTGCTTTACAAGGGTTCTTGCAAGGTGGGGACTATGTTCACAGGATAAGGCTCTATACAGCTGCGCAGTTTTCCAAGAGAGCGCAATTTGTGCATGCAAGGCGATGACGATAGAGACACCACATCAATTCACTTTTGATCATTCAGTTCAGAAGGCTACACAGTGAGCGCTCTGCGGGATTGTCGAGTATGTGACGTCGACAGACCTGCAAAGCGGTCCGAACAATCTCCCGCCAACCGTGCTTTACCGTCCTCTCCTTTCTCACTTCACCCCTCTTACAACCCAGCAAGGAATCTGAAGCCCGAATCGGACATGGAACCCTTGTCAACTCCGCCTCCTTTCATCCCGTCGTCAACGACACAGTGTTCAAGCGGCGTTTCAACCCTGAAAGAAAAGTACAAAGCGTCGTTTGAAGTTGGGTTCTGTGCTCTCTCTCCCCACTTGCGCCACCAAAACCAAAAAGCCAGCTTTCAAACAGCTGAGCATCAACAATAACAAAAGCTAGCATCGACAAAACAAAGCATCAAAGCACTCGCCACTGACTCTCACATGCTAGCACGACTCCTAGGTTCCCAAATGCAGAACCCTCAAGCTGGCCTCGCCTTGCAAACCAGCACAATGCAGCTCTCGCAGCTAAAGTCACTTCCTCTTCACCCATACGACGGAAGTGTGATTCGTTATCTAGACTGTTTGAACCATCTGATCGAACCGCTGATCATGGTGCATGGAAAACAGGGACAGAGGAGATGGTTGGTTGAAGTTCAGGCGTTGATGCATGCACTTGAACAGCGGTGCTGGAGGGGAATGCCTTTGTGAGTTTCGTGGTGGCGGTGGAGCTGATGGGAAAAGGAGTCAGCAGGAATTGCAAGCGTGTGTCAATTTCGCTGCGTATTGGCGACAGATGGTGCACCCTCCTGTACGTTCCTTTCCTTCCTTTTCGGTCGGCTTGAGTGAGTGTATAGAAGCTGACGAGCAGTTCGAGATGGGGTTGCCTGAATGCCAGCTCGTGAGTTGTTGAACTTGTGAGCGATCAAGCTGACAAGACAGGTCTTGATCTCATTCCATGAGCTCGTCCACCGATGCCTCTCATAGTCGCGCTGTCCGCTCACTCACTCACTCACTCACTCACGGCATGACCAACTGGGTTCTGATCTTTGCACTCACATTCTCACGCGTTGACACACACACACACACAAAAACACTCACAAGCTCGGAAAGGTGGAAAGAAACTCACTGCCATATAAAAATCAAAGCATGCATCTCATCTCCATATTTCTTGCTTTACTCGGGCATTTCAAAGTCGTACGCGAGTACATCTACCCATCAGCTTGACTTCAAGAGAGCTTGAGACAGACCTTGAACGTTTGGTAGAACATTGTTCTTGACGACCGTTTGATGCGCCTCGCTGACCGCATAAGTCTGCAAGGCTTCTTTAGATGCAAAGACGGAATACAAGCCTGCCATTAGCTCAGCTCGTACGTGCCATAAATAGACAGCGTACCCCAGTCATATCCTTTAGCACGCGCATCAATCATCGGTGGGCCAAGTTCAAGCTAAGTCTCCATTAGCTTCTCTCCAGCGCCAAAGCGAGCAAACTCACCTTTTCAGGTCCAGGAACACTTTTCAGCGCCTCGATAGCTTTCGTCGCATTCTTGAATGCCTCTTCTGAAGGACGACGAAGTTTCCAAAGTACAATGTGAACGATTTCTATTTTGTTAGATTATTGCATTGCTGCTGCTATCACTAACTCGTCATTTCGTTTGGTTTTGGGTTGTAAGAGGGAGACTAGGGTCAGTTCGGTCCGGATGCGTGCCTGGATGACGACACTTCGCGGAGGTTGTTACGGGTTCACGTTATAGTGGCGTTAAGGCCTTAGTCGAGGCGCAGAAGTGTCTCAGTCTATCTTAAATCGATGATTTCACGATGATTGACTGGATCGTCGATCTTTCAACCCTCATCTGCCTGCTGCGATGCGATGTACAGCTGTCATGTCGACTCGTATGATATCGTTCTCATATAAGAGTTCTACAGAGATTAATTGCTTGCTTGATCGAGCTATATGCATAGTTGCGTACGACTACGTTGGGGTGATTGCAGTCCGCAGTCAGGGAGCAAACTAACTAGCGCTAGTCCTATCAGGATGTACAAGTGCGATCTGAAACACAGGGTCTATACCGATACGATTCGCTGATCCTTTGGGTACAGGCAGAGGTTTCGTGACGCAGAAGATCGATCGGTTCCTGTCTTTTTTGACTGCTTGGTTTCGGCCCGATCCTTTTAGCAACTGTTTGTGGCATGGACTGGGTAGAGGTGTACAAAGATGCATGGAGTGAATGAGTACAAGCTGGCTGGACGACGACGAGGAAGACGCTGAGAGTGACAGCGGAATGCACGTTAAAGCTCACTCGTCCACAAGACGCAGTGACGTGATTGAATTCGCTCCGAGACTGAGTAACCCTACATTCAATTGTTCTTCTTTTTTTGTCTTGATTTTTTTGTCAAAATCGTGAAACAGTCTTCTTCAGAGCTGGGCTCTGCTGTTTATCACACAGTACAACAGACTGAAACAATCACGCCTAGCTAGGCCATCTCCTGTGCTGACTGGCTACTTGACAATTCAAAAGATCGCTTGATTTCTCACGCGTCAGTGATCCTTCTACAAGTTGTGAACGTAATTAAGTAGAATCGGGAGACTCGATCTTAACGTTGAAATCGACGATAGATATACAACTTTCTGGTGGAGACAAGGGGGTGAACAGACGTACAAGATCAAGATCGTACATTATTACAATTGACAACCAACAATCGACCTGAACAAATAACATATACCATCGAAAGACCCCTAGCAGTCTCATCTTGCCACTACTCTTTGACCTTCAACTCGATCGATCTTGTTAACCACTCGACTCCGTCTCTGAACTATCGAGACGGCGAGCCGAGCGGACACAAGCAAGCTCGTATGAGCTCACCAAACCACTCTTGGCGTCCAACAGCCAATCTTCCTACACACCACCCACTAGCTTCAAGACGAATCAATATGCGTCCTCCGAGTCAAGGTGGTTCAAGCGAGGCGAGAAATAGGTGGTTGAGTGAAGATGAAGGGACCAACGAACCTGTTGCTGGTCCTTCTTCATCGACGGCGCCCAGGGCGGTATTGGTCTCGAGCGACCATGAGCGTGTAAGCAAAGCACTGCCTTCTAACGATCGCAAGACTGTACGTCCACGACCCCCTCGTCGCGCAGTTTCTTCAGAAATCGTCTCTTCTTCCTCCTCATCACGACCTCTTCAACATGCCTTTCCAACCCCTACATCGATCGGCTACAACCCACCAGAGATATCTCATCTCGTTCCACCGCCTGCGCCTGCGCATGTCACTCATGCAATCATGGCACGCGGAACACTTATTTCACCCCCTTCGATCCCTGTTCCCGATTTCGCGGCGGGTAGAGGCGGCGATGGTATCGGTGGTGTTAGTCGGCCTACATCGGTGGCGTCCACCGCCAGACGAGAACCGATCTCAGCCCAGTTGTATAACCCAGCGGCAGAGACGAATGACGAGCGTACAGTGAGAGAAGATGAATTGCTCGCAAAGATGAGAAGGATCCTTGGATGGTGAGTTGTTTTGCTTGGTTATATAAGTAGTTGTTGACTTTTAGTGCGCTTTGTCCCTCTACGCTCGGTTCCACACCCGCACCGCTCCATCACCCAATCACCCTTCCATGCGGTCACACCCTCTCATCCGCCCACGTCGCCATCCCCCCAACGCCCGCCATCACCCTCGATGCCACTCGCGTCTCCTCAGCCGATTGGGCAGCAGCCGTGCAGAAACAACAACAACAACGCTTGGCCATCTGGTGTAGCTTGTCTTGCCCCTTGCCGAGCTGCAAGAAATATTCCCCGGCAGCTGCTAGAGACGCGGCTGCTAGTGCTGCTTCTGAGGATGAAGAGCACGGGGATGAGAGTGTTAGTTCGGGTGCGCCGAGACGGGGTCTTGTTGCGCAGGGATTGGCATTCTATCCGCCTCTACCGGCTGCCACGGCAGCTGCTAGTCCACCTCCTTCAGCTGCTGTGCAGTCTTCGCACGAGTCGGCATTGCTTGATACAACAGTCGATAAAGTCTTGGCACTCGTTCTTCGTGAGATCACGCGTCGAGCAGAACCAGTGGCGTCGGTCGCGCGCTTTATCGATGATAGCGACGCTACATCTGGCGACGAAGGTGATGAGGAAGATGAAGACGGTGACGACGACGATGGGGACGCAGATTCACAGAACTTTGGCTTGCTTTCGCAGGATCGTGCGGATCAAGCAAGTTCTTTTTTGCCTTTGAGATCGTCTTTGCAGCGGACAAGCAGCAAGAGGCGGCGAGGGACGGTTCCGAGTCCTGAGATGAGGTCTCAGCCTCAGGCTAGGCAGGGGTATGCGCATGGATCGGCTGGCGCTGGTGCCAGTGCTGGTGCCGCTGGCTCATCGATAGCTGCTGCTCGCGCCTCGCCAGATGATTGGCAGTTTGAGAAGGAATTACTCTCGCATGTCGAATGCGATGTTTGTGCTTTGTTGCTCTATGAGCCTGTGACTACCCCTTGTCAACACGTACGTCTCTCTCTTTCTATCCTTTGTGATGTGCTAATGGTAAACAGACGTTTTGCTCGAAATGTTTGGCGCGCTCGTTGGACCACTCGAGTCGTTGCCCGCTCTGTAGACAGGATTTGCCGAGCTTTACGTTTTTCCAGGATCATGCGATCAACAAGGTCTTGCTTTCCATCAGTGAGTTTTCTCTTTCTTTGTCTTTTCGCTTGTTTGTTTTGTTGGTGTTTGGGCGAGAGAGCCTACGGTTGGATATGCTGCTTCTTCTTTCAATGTCTCAGGTATGGTCATGAGACTGGTCAAGCCCAATGAGAGCCACGAGCATGCGGACTGTGCTCTCGTCTCGAGGCTCTTTGAACACAGCATGACTTGATGACGCTCATTTAGGCCGCTCTCCTCTTGTCACGCTGCAGACCATAGCAGCCTAGTTGGCAACCTTTTGGCTGCTCCGCGGAGCTTTATGCTGCAGCCTAGCGTGGCGAAGCATCTTCGTCTCTGTTCCCCTACCCCGCTTCCCACCTTCTCAAAGCATACGCTGACCCTTCTCAGTCAAGACTGCCTTCAACGGCGAATACGTCGAACGCCAAGCCGCCATTGAACGCGACGAACGCGACGCCCGCCTCGACACGCCCATGTTTGTTTGCACGCTCGCCTTCCCCAGCATGCCAACAATCTTGCACGTCTTTGAGCCTCGCTACAGGCTCATGATCCGTCGCGCCATCGAGTCAGGTGCGCCTCGGTTCGGCATGCTGCTGCCTGCTCGTGGCACCGCTCCGCCCGGCTTGGAGGGAGTGTCGCAGTTTGGCACGATGTTAGAGATACAGAGTGTGCAGATGTTGCCTGATGGAAGGAGCATGGTGGAGACAATAGGGAGCTTTCGCTTCCGGTTGCTTGAGAAGGGTAGCTTGGACGGCTACACGGTCGGGCGCATCGAAAGGTGAGCTTAATGACCTGGGCTACGCTGACTTTAGAATCGACGACATCAGCGCCGAGGACGAGGCGAGGCTTGAGAGCGAAGCAGCAGCGCGAGTCAAGGCGGCTCGTGAAAATGCAGCGCCCAGGGCGCCTGTTGCTTCGTCGTCCGGCCCACCTCCACCCATCGACACATCCAACATGACCACTGCTCAGCTCATGTCGACTTGTCAGTCATTTATCGACCAGCTCAGGTCTGGCAGTGCTCCTTGGCTGTTGCAAAGGCTCAACAACACCTACGGCGCCATGCCGACGGATCCGAGCGACTTTTCGTACTGGATGGCTTTGGTGAGTTGTTGAGTGTCAAGCATGAGCTAACATCAGGTCATCCCCATTGACGAGTACGAAAAGGCCCGCCTGCTCCCGATTCGCTCTCCCCGCATGCGCCTCATGCTCATTGTTCACTGGGTCGAGTCCCTGCGCTCCTCATGGTGGTTCGTACCTCTGCTTCCTCGTTCTCCCGCTAACTCTTCAGGTTCTCCAGCGGGTTAGTCTTTTCTCTTACTCATCGACGCATTCGCTGACCACGGCTCTTTTGTTTGCAATCATTTAGGTGTGTCGTCGGTTGATTGAATCCGCTTCGCACGGGTTGACCCCGCTTCCTCACCAGTGCCAGATTCGCTCGTTTTATCAATTTCTTTCGCCGATAGGTTTTCCTATTCTCCTTTTCCCCTTCTGCTTTGTACAGCATCTCCCCGACGGCGGCTCGTGTAGTCGCCTGGCATTGTAGCGATAGTTTGCATAATGATCATCTTACTCTCATTCAAGTGGTGCAGGCTGATTTGAAGCATCAGACGCTTCAGTTCGACAATGCCCTTGTTTGCCCTTGAATTTCAAATGCCCGCCATAGTGCTGCTCATACACGTATACGCAAGCTCCCCTCGTGTGCGCGATTGGCAGTAATTCAACGTAGCTACCGCTCAGGACTTTGCCAGGTCTAAAATTAGTAGAAATACACGCACGAATCAAAGAATGCTTCTGCGTGGCTATAAGTCATCGCCGTTTGAAGCATCCGCGATCACTGAAAATCGTACGAGGTTTCGGCAGATGTATAGTCCAGTGCGGGTGAGTGGGCTGAAAGCAAGCATCAAAGCTGGGGTTGTGCAGTGTGTTGTGCGCTGCAGAGTGGCACTTATACATCCAAAGTCGTATACAACGCTCAACCTCACCTCATCTCACCGATACCAGTATTATTTCAGTATGTTCTCTGCCCCTCGCACAGCCAAATAAGCCTGATCAGCACCAGGTCCCTGCCGCATCAGCGTTCATTCCGTAGCAGAAGGCAGTCAAAACTCACAAGCGTCCGCAAAATAGGCCAGACATCCAATCCTTTATACCTCAGTTTCGTCCTTGGATCCGTGTATTTCGCTGGGAGACCTGTGATGTCGCAATAGTGTTTTGCGGGCAGGAGTGAGGGTGGTGCGAGGGGTGTATGGTCTTTTGATGTCAGTTTCACGCATGAAATGAGAAGACAGAGGAGAGGAAAGAGAGGAGAAGAAAATGCTATAAGAACAAGACAGAGGAAAGACTTACAGGTCATGACGTCTCTGAGTACCACAGGCGCCTGTTTCTGTGGACTGATAGTTCCAGAACCCTCCCCAGCCGCTCCATCCATCTCCACATCCGCCTCCACAGCAGCAACATTCGCTCGAACAGCTTTCCAACCCGCTCTCTTCTTGCCTCCGCCACCACCAAACGCCACTGCCGCCGGCTTCTTGACAATATGGTCACTGTTGAAACCGTTTCCACCTGAAACCCTCTCGCGCTCAAGCAGGAGGATCTGTTTGACGTTGCGTTTCGTTGTTCCGTTTGTACGTTTCGCGAGACCTGGTGGGAGGAGGTTTGCATTTGACCATGGCCCTGCGATTTTGGGTATACTCTTGAATGGGCGGGGCTTGTCTTGGAATGAAAGTGATTCGGCTTGGATCTGGATGGTTGTCAGTGTGTAGAATCTGTATGCTGTGGATGGAGAGGAGACGTACGAAAAGCTCGGAAGTCTCGCTTTCGTTGCTCGTGTTTGGAGCGGGCGTGGAAGCTGCCGTGTGTGTTATGGATCTTCTCCCTACTTTTGTTGGTTTAACCCTGTTGCATATGAGCTCTTTGCCATACCCCAAAGGCTGTCCCGACTTACATTATGTTGGAGAAGACGCAGCCTGAATGACTATGGTTGCAAGGTTAATTACAATGAGTCAGCATGCCTATCTTTTCGGTTTATCAGTCACAAGGCTTGCGGCGCGTTTACGCTTAGGCCTGTCATGAAGACGCGTATGATTTTACCTAATTGCCTGACCACGTGAATGTTCTAAAGCACGCTCCCCTTTCTCATTGTCACCGCGTACTTGTCCTTCCTAGCTTGATCCCGCTTCTTCTTCCCTCCATACTCACTTCAACCTGCTTGCTTCATCACATTGCTTGATATGCCGAGCTCCTCTACTCCTCTACCTATCAAACGAACCCGCTCTTGCCCATCTAATGATGAAATCGCTCCACCTCGTCCTGCACTTCGTCGCGCCGTCACGGCCTCTCAATCAACACCCATGATCACCATTTCTAGTCCAACACCGACCAAGAAACCTATCACACCTACAAGAGGGGTCATGACGCGTACGAGCTCGCGAGGAAAGGAGAATATTCCACCACCTCGCGACGTCGATGAATCGGAACCTGTCAAAAGGAGAAGAGTGACGCCTGATGTCCCGCGCCGGCCTTCGAAAAGGGAACGCGCTTGTAGTGTGGCGAGCATTCGCAGTGAATGTGAGTTTGTAGATAGGGGCTAAGCTGATGGAAAAGTTTCAGTCTCGTCGTGTTCCACACCACGCCTCGCGTCGGATGATTCACCTTTCGACTTTTCATCACCCGCACCCGAAACACCTCGTCAACTCGCTTCATTCTCTTCTTGCATTACCATTACCAGCGATGACGAGGTTCCGCAATCACCTTTGAACCCATACAAAGCGCTCAAGGCGCTTCTTCGTCTTTCACACCGCGACGCGATTGTCGGACGCGAGGAGGAGCGCAAGGCCCTCGAGACGTATCTTGGGGAAGGAAGATCAAATGCGTTGTATGTGACGGGTCCACCGGGAACGGGCAAAACGGCTCTGGTGGCGGCTGTGACGGACGCGTCGGACGCCAAGACGGTGACTGTCAATTGCATGGGTCTTGGTGCTTCCAGTGTCTGGGATCGAATCGCAAGAGGCTTGGGATTCGACGCTGTCGGTGAACAGGCAGTCACGCAACGTCTCCTTGATGTGGCTCTGTCGAACAAATTGTATGTTTCACAATCTGACTAGAAACAAGTAGCTGACGAAAAAGCTTAATCATCCTTGACGAACTCGATTCATTCATGCCACCTCCACCTTCCACACCAACACCCTCCATCTCGCACCTCCTTTCGAAGCTCTTCTCCCTCCCAGCATCATCACAAAACATCAAACTCGTCGCAATCTCCAACACCCTCGACCTAACACTCCGTGCGCGTCTCGTCCTTCCCCATGAACCGTCAGTGCTAGTGTTCAAACCATATCAAGCACCTCAAATGAGCGCCATCATTTGCGCGCGTCTTGATGCGTCTTCTGCTGGGGCTGCAAATGTCGCAGACGTGGATAAGAATGCGTTGGAGTTGTTGGCGAGAAAAGTCGATGCGCAGGATGGTGATCTGAGGACTGCGTTGGCTTGTCTTGCGTCTGCTACGTCTTTGGCAGAGCTTGATGCTCAGAGAACGCAGACGCCTGTCAAGGTCTCACTCAAGCATGTCATTACTGCGCTTGCCGGTTACAAACCGAAAGCAGCGCCTGGGTCCGCACCAACTGGGTCGTCGTCGGTGGTGGCAAGATCGATCAAAGCAGTGCCGCTACAGGCTAGATTTGTCTTGTTGGCGACTATTGTCTCGCTTCGCAAGAAGCAGCTTCAGCTGTCGCTTCCCGAAGGCAAATTGTTGCTTAACCCTGCAACGCTCTACTCCGCATACAACCAACTCCTCTCTCAAAACTCGAGTCCATATCCACCGAGTCCAGAGACGGATTTCAGGGATCTACTCTCTACACTTGAAAGTACCGGTATCCTCTCGCTACCCACCGCTGCCAGAGGCAAAAAGGCAGAGATTGAGCTTTGTGCGGGGGACAAGGAGGTTCTGGAGGCTCTTGTGGGTGGAGAGGGGGAAGCAGAGGTTGTGGTGAGACGGATTTGGGAAAAGGAGAGTGTCAGGATTGAGAGGATTAGGAAGAGAGTTGGAGATGCCCAGATGAACAAGGAAAAGGTTGAGGCTTTTGATCGGGAGGATTAGGAGGGAACTGAATTGGAGCTTGGATTGGCTTGTAGCATATGTGTTTAACGATGAAGTTTAATGAATTTGACTTGATATAGCGTGGATATCTTTGCATACACCTGAAATTGAGACTATGCTATAATGGGTCAGATTTGCTCTTGAGATCACACTAGACTTGGCTTCTCTCCAGCCAAGGCCGCCCTGGTGTGGACCGTGGTTCTCTTGGGCATTCTCTGCCTTTGCCATGCCAATTCAGCACCAATGTCATTCCGTTGCTCATGAGCGCTATGAAACGGTCTACCTGAATCACTACGAAACCTGTCACACTTCCTCAATCGTCACAGTCTTCTTTCCAAAGTCGATGATTGTGATGACAAACAGCTTGGTCCCCGTCGTAAAAGTGAGCATTCCAGATTGCGCCTCCAGTGGTTGAAGACACAGAGTCGTGCCATTATGTAGCTTCATGGCTCTTGTTCTGTCATCCCAGCGATTGAACGCGAGCACAGTCTGATCATACGCGTTGAGTCTGCTGTATTTCTCGAAGAGATCCTCAGCAAGGGAGTTGGACATGGCGATGGAGTGAACAGCAGGAACGCTCCGTTTATGAACATATTTCCAGTCCGGTCACTCGACAATGGCAATGCGGCGGAAATGGCGGAGAACCCGGCTCATTTCGCTCCTCTGTCGACGTGAGAAGAGCACTGTCGTCACTCCTGAGACGCACGTTGATCTTCCAAAGGAGTGACTTTCGAGCGGACCATGGCAGACCCTTTGAAGGCGACAGACTTCTCAACGACGTCTGAGTGCCGAGATTGAGCCGGATGTCAAGGCTAAGCAGATACAGGGCTCCATTGTGCTGGCAATGGTCGTTCATGGCTGTGCGGAGGAAGGTCGGTGTTACAGGAAAGAAAAGTTCTGCGTCTCGTTTGCTGTCGCTGCGCGCAGGTAACTGATAGTGGGGGTCTGCTCAGCTCGTAGCCCGAGGTGAAGACTGTGGGTTTGTGAGAACGGTCCCGTGCTGTCTGATGCCATACGTACCGTGGCATATCCCGCAGCGAAGCCTAATCGAGCCCCCCTGCCCTCTTGTGTCTAGTGACTCATCCCTTCGAGTTGACGCCGAGGGCTTCTTGTCAGTCACTCCTTAGGTCAGCCTCACCCTGTCCCTTATCAGAACATGAATTGTATAGTTTCGACTAGTTTCGACTGCTGAGCTGAACAGCTTGTTTATGTCAGATGATGTCGAGGGTCCGACCCACGTCGCTGGCCTTTGCGTGGTGATCATACCTCAATTGCAAGCTTTGAGCTGCTGGGCCACTCGAAGAACCCAAAATGCTATCGTTCCTAGCACGCTCGTAGCAGCGTCGCACGTGGGTTCGTTGCCAGCTGATTGCGACATCCAAAAAGTCCATCAGCAGCAGTCTTATCAGCAATTATACCAGTCCCAAGACTTGTCTCGCGTCTACGCACATTCAAGATGGCATCTGAAAATCGTACGTGCCAAGTTCGTCAACGCGGAGCTGATAGCAGCTACCCCTGTCGTTGGCTGCATTGGTGGCTCAGGCATGTACCACCTCGACAATCTGAAGGAGATGTACGTGCACTTTACAAAGCTCACTGACAAGCAGCAAGAAAATCGAAGTCGATACAGTACGCTCTAAGTGTGAGCACACTAATGACAGCCCTGGGGAAAGCCCTCCTCACCCATCACTCTCGCCTCTCTCCCCTCAGGCGCAGTAGTCGCCTTCCTAGCTCGTCACGGCCCAAAGCACTCCATCACACCAAGCGAAGTCAATGCCCGCGCAAACATTGCAGCTCTTAAATCTCTCGGAGTCCAAGCCATCGTCGCCTTCTCAGCCGTCGGTTCCCTTCGTGAAGAAATCGCACCGGGAGATTTCGTAATCCCTGATCAAATCATTGATCGCACCAAAGGGATTCGCGAGTCTACGTACTTTCAGGATGTTGGACTCGTGGCGCATTCCATGTTTGGTGATCCCTTTTCGACCAAGCTGAATGCTTTCATCGCTCCGAGAGTTCAGAAGATTCTTGAAGGTGCGGAAGGCTCGCCAAAGCTGCACACGGACAAGACTGTCGTGTGTATGGAAGGCCCTGCGTTCTCTACGCGTGCCGAGTCTCTTATGTTTGTTATCCGTACAAGGCAAGACTGATAGTAGGTACCGTCAGTGGGGCGGTGATATCATCAACATGTCGGTCATCCCCGAAGCCAAGCTTGCACGCGAAGCCGAGCTCGAGTACGTGTATCCTACGTATCCGCTGACACCAGCTACACGCTTGTCTGCACATCTACCGACTTTGACGCGTGGAGGACGGGTCACGCGCCCGTCACGGTTCAAGAAGTCGTCAAGACGTTGCACACCAACGCTGGCAACTCACGCGCAGTCGCTGCAGGTTTGTTGCAGGAGGTCCACGACGTCGTGCTCGAAGGCAAGCTCTTGACCGATATCAAGGGTTCCATGGAGTGGTCATGCGTGACTCCCAAGGAGGTGAGTTTGCCCGTTAACAAAACTGACCAGCAGAACCAGCCGGCCGAGTCACGGGAGAAGCTGTCGTTCATCCTGCCTTACTACAAGGATTGAATTGCCTCGCAGTAGTCTAGAAATGGTGCATGCGACACCTGTACAGTTTTGAAATTCTCTCGCACAATCATGATGGCTTGTATTGGGGACGGTCGCCACGGGCGTCCATGCGCGCTTTGGCCTCTTCAAGAGCCCATGTTTGGATGCTGCATGTCAGTGTGCTTTCCTTGATGATCACACCTACCTTGTATCAGGCTTGTACATGAGAATGGCAGCTGCGAACGCCATACCGCCAAACATGCCAATGTAGTAGATGGACCTAGAGTCAGTGAGATCCGACACGAGATTGTGGCCGAGCAAACGTTCTCGGTGATCGACCGAGACCGGTCGACTGAGTGACATTTCAGCTCCAAGAGTACTCACTCCCAAGATTCGCGTTGCCTCTTCTGACCCTTTACAGGCTACATCGTCAGCTTCTCACCTCTTTTGCCACTATTACTGACTCGCTCTCCAAACAAATATCCTGACGGTTCATTATATATCGGCCCATGCGATGCCTGTCTTCTCGCCTGTACTTGACCTGCCCTTTGAAGGAACAGTGTACGGATTGATGTTGTTGATTGACGAAGCATTGTTGTAAAGAATTGTTGATAGATTACAATTGGTGATTAGGATGCTTGGTGAGATAGCATCAGAGGGGGTTAAGCACCCGGAAGAGATCGGGATTACGATGGAGGGCGAGCTGGAGCGTCTAGCAAGGGATTCAGGATTGCTAGAGACCTTCAATCTACCATGTCCTCCCCATACCCTTCGCCTACATCAACAGCAGAGAGTATAGCAGATGCTAGGCCAGCAGAGACGTCCAAGATCGTCAAGGTGAGTCGTCATCAGCACAGCTCAGCCCAAAGTCTGACGTCAGGTCGTCACCGCATGCGGTCTGATCGTTCTCATCCTCGCAGCTCTGATTCTCTTTATCAAAGTTCGTTCATGCTCGCGCCTCACGCCGCTAACAGTCAGATCTCAGCATGGCTACGCTACCACCAACAAGTGCGACGACAGCGAAGGCTCAACAAGCGTCTAAGAGAACAAAACGCTCAGCACATGCTGGAACAAGCTATGGGTGAACTTGAGCCTGGAGCACTTATGGGTTTTCTTAAGCAGGCAGGGATCAAGACGGCGCAGAGTACAAAAGGGAGAAAGATGAAGAATGCGCATGCTGTGGCGGAATGGGAGGGCGTAGCGGCGTAGCGGTGTGACGCAAGCGAGCTGTCTACCAGGAGTTGAGGCTAGCAGTTGAGCCTGGCAGGTGTGCTCGAGGCAGCTCATACTGTCCGCAGGAGCGCATGTGGTGCCACGTTATTAGCGCTGCGCCGCAAAGCGCAAACATGAAGGCAAGCTGTCGGGCGGACAAATCAACCCATCCGATTCATACAACATGCATGCATCGAGTGCGCTCCTACTTGCGATAGAAAGATCTTGAAAAGTTGAAATACACTGTCATCAATTGACATTCTCTTCCTCCTCCACATGTACTCACGCTGCAGCACGCCCCGATCAAAAGAGCTCCTAAATCCCCGTCGATGTCCATGCTCCCACTGCTCCTTGACAATCTGAAACGCGATATCCTCATACGGTGGTCCGGCCGTAAAGATTAGCATTTGAGTATCGGGGTCGTTGGGCATGTCGCGAAGCTTGTAGGACGGTGATTTCGACTTGTCGCTTATTCGTCAGCGAGGCGAGGTGAGAGAGGTTAGACTTACATCAGATCGGGATAAAATATGTTGAACTTGTAGCCTTGAACGACTTTCGGTGGTGGGTTATCGATGCTGTCATCAGCACGCGCGCAATGGGAAAGAAACTCACTCGTAATGCGTCTGATTATACTGACTCCATTCGAAACCCGTATGCACACGATTAAAGAACCTCGGCTTACGCGGCCGGAATCGATCAGACCAGTCATACGTCGCGACCGAAGGCAGCCCATCATCGAGCGTATAAATCTCTTCGTCATCATCATCCGGCTCTCTCGCAGCTTCTTCACGATAGAGTCGCTCAGCTTCGAGATCCGCTGCAGAAGGAGCAGACGCATCGAAAATGTTGCTGATTTTGGCTTGACGATTGCCGAATGTATCGGACATGACTGCTCTTCGGGCGTTGAACTGCGTGTCAGGCTGTGTGGAAAAGGTGAGACTTACTAGTTCTCGCATGTCATCTTCTTCTTGGACAATTGGGAGTTTACGATCGTCTGCTGGGACTCTTGATGGCTCGAGGAGGGGAGGACTCATTTCGCGAGAGTACTCTTCCGCCCACTCGTCTTCGTCTTCCAGCTCCAGCTCGGGTTCGATAATCTCTTCCATCTCCACTGGCTCTTCCATCTCTGCGTGCACATCATCACCACCAGAGGGAACAGAAGGCTCCACAGGCGCCCCAAGCTCAGCCTTCATCTTCTCCGCATCCTCACGCTGACGTTTCTTGAATAGCTCGAGCCGGTTCTTGATCACGACTTCGTGAATCGAGTACAACTTGCTCTGCATGTCAGCGTAATTACTCTCGAGGACATACAATTGCTTTCGCAACTTCGACTTTACGCAGCACCGATTCCCAAAAGTCGACGTCTACTGGCCCTCCTGACGCGAGCTTGTCGCGAGTCGACTGCTCGAGCGCGACTAGACGGTCGTAGCTCAAACCAGAGACGATATTGGCTGCTGCCGACTCGGTCTCTCTGTTGAACAGCCTACCGCCTCGAGCGTGCGCTGGGTCTTTGAGATCTCGCAAGTGAGAGCTGCATACAGTTTGCATGGCCTATCGTCAGCTTCTAGATGAACGAGGTTGGCTTACCTCCCAGAATTGAATGTTGATGGGTGATTTTTCGAGCGAGAGATACATGCGGATATCATTGTTCAGCTCTTCGGTATCTTCGAGTGTGATATTCTTTCGTCAGCACGATCAGACTCCTCGACTCACATCAAAGATCCTCCAAGGCTCCTCAAGCTCGAAATCAAAACCAGCATCAGCCCATCCCCAGCCTTCTTCTTCCTCTTCTCGCTCAATAGCAGCACTGAGCGCACCAAGAGCAGCTGTAGACGAAGACGGTCCCCTAGGATTCGCGAAACGCAGGTTGACAGCCAGAAAGTCGATCGCCTTGGCTCGGTTCTCTCTCAGTCTGATGCCCGCTCTTCTTCTCGACTGCTCCAGCTGAAAGTCGTCTTCTCTGGCGACCCATTCTGCCATCTGTGCACTCTCGGCGAGTCGAGCCAGCTTTGCTGCTTCTTCTTCTCTGAGCTGCATATCGACTTCGCGATCTGCTCGCTGCTTGTTCAGCTTGGCCAACTCCTCGCGCGATTCTTGCTGCCTGATGGCATCCCGTCGAGCACTCTCTTCAGCCGTCATGCCCATCTTCTTCTCCTTTTCACGCTTCTTGTTCCAATTGAACTTTTGTGTCAGATTAGAATCGTGAAATGGATTGTCAGTCGCGGAGTACATGGTGACTTCGGCCACTCGTCTAGCAGCTTCGAGCTCAGCTTCACGTCTAGCAGCAGCTTTCGCAGCAGCTTTCTCGAGCTTGCGTTTGGACTTTGTGGGTGAAGGTGAACGGGAACTAGGGTCAACAAAGTATAGACAGAGCATGCTACTCACCTTCGGCGCTTCTTGTCTTTCTTGCGGTCCTTGCCGTCTCGCTCGCGACTTGCACTCCTATCTCGCTTGCTTTTACGCTTCTCATCATCATCTGCTCCACCACGATGACGTCTCTCGCCGTCTCTATCCCTGCCTCTGCGTTCGCCATCATCCTTTCGACTCTTGCGTTCCTCGGTCGGTCGTGGATCCTCTTCGTCACGATTACGCCTGGATGATGAAGTCTTCTGCTCTTCCTCGTCGTAAGTCATTGGGGACGCTCGAGCTGACATTTGCCAGTGATCAAGTCGACAAAGGCAGGTCAAGAAGGCCTCTGACATTCTCGCACGCCTTTATGCGCTGCTACTGGCACTGCTATTTCCCAAGTAGGACGCCTATCCCTTGTTTGGCCACCCGTTGAGCGTGGTGCTCTTTCAGAACTCTAGCATGCCATGAGAAGCTTTTTGCAGCTTCTGCCATGGGCACTCCTACCAATACAGTGTGTAGTTGCTATTTGGCCTCTCAGCAACAAGCTGCCGAGAGTTGAAGGCCTTTTGAACGCAGAAGGCCTCGGCTTGGAAGACTTCAAAGGTCGAATCGTCGCATTCGGGGACTGGAACGGAGATCAATAGTACGCTTGTCCACCTTAATGTATACTCATCTCAGTACCGATCTTATCACGCTGTCGGCCGACTCGAGGACCATACAGATCTGGCTTTGGGATAGAGGTAGGCTCCACTAACAGATTGTTCTGACATCTAGTCAAGTACAAGTACGAAGCCTCACATCAGCTTAATGTACCCTCAGCAGTACACAGTGTCGTGCCTGCTGACTTTGATCTTGACGGTCATCTTGATCTGCTGGTCATGAGTGAGTTGAAGGAGTCGTCCGGAGGATGGTGGGGAGGGTCAGGTCGAGACGAGCTGCTCATGACTGTGCACCGCGGCGGTGGAGAATTAGGAGGGTTTCGTGAGTCTTGCTTACATTGTTTGTAACATCTGACACTGGTAGAATCGTCAGGCCTTAAGGTTATATCCTCGACAACGCAGCCGGTCATCATCGACGCAGATGGCTCTCTGAAACCATCGCTGCTCGGAGTGAATGCAGACGCTAGCACTGTGCTTTGGAAGAACAACGGCACGGGATTCGATGTGTAAACGCAATGAGAAGATTCTGGCTGACAGTAGTACCCAGTCTCCCCTACTGGGCTCTCGTGTGTGCACCCTTGCTCACCCTCACAGCAGCGCATTCGTGGATCTCAATGGTGACTGCCAAGCAGGTACGTACATAGCTTTATTACATCCTTGGCTGACCCAGCAAAGATATTGTGCTGCACTGCGAGAACACGCGGACAGGCCGCAAGCAGCTGCAAGTCTGGCGCAGCCAACATGACGACGGCTTCATTATGCTCAAGCAGCTGGACCTACCAGATGGCGCGGGACCTGTGACATTTGCAGACATGGGTACGTGCAGCCGTCAGATGCTGGCTTACGTAGATCGCGATGGAACGACTGATATCGTCTTCCCGACGTGTACGAGCTATTCGATGGAGGCAGGCATAGGCCACGATTGCTCAATCAACATTGCATACAACAAGCAGGTCCCGATGTGTGCTGGAAGAGCGTCGCAGATTGCTGGTGATCGATTGAATTGTCGTGGTTGGAGCGAGCTTTGTACCGCTGATGATGCCTTCACTTTTGACTTTGACAGCGATGGTGATGTGAATTGGCTGATGAACTATTAGTCAGAGCTGATGATGACAGAGCTTTACATCGATTCCAGTCACTTCGCTGGGTCCTCAACTCGGCACCGGCGATCTGCAACTCTACGTTCCGGCTCAAGCGTCTATACCGCCCGTACCACTTCCACTGCGCATCGGCGACTTCAACCACGACGGCTATCCCGACTTGCTGTTCCTCGCACACAACGCAACGGCTGCTCCACCAACAGGTGGCATCTTTGGCGGCTCGTGGCGACGACCAGGAGTGCAGGCTAGACTGCTGCAAAGCGCGCCGTGCCACAAATCGCGAAAGGAGTGCTGGTCAAAGGTTGAGGCTGGTCGAAGGACTTTTGACGATATCACTTCTCGTCATGCGGCGCTGCAAGAGATTTGGGATGCGGAACGAGTGGCCTGGCTTGATGTTGATGACGATGTGAATTGATTTGTGTGTCCGCGCTGATTGTTAGGGGACGCTGGATATTTTGGTACAGCGCACGGGAGAGCAGGACGGTCAGCATATCTCATTTGTGCTCAATAACATCTTTCACGACACGTTCTTCATGAAGACTTTAGGTGAGTTGTTCCTTGTTCTGTGCTGTGCTGACGAAAGTCCTCAATGGCGCTTGTGATGGTGACTGTCGGCCTCGAGGCGATGGACCGGTATACAAAGGAGTTGGTGCTGTCTTGCCTGGCGCGAGTTTGAAGTACACTGTGCTGGATACTGCTGGGCATCGTGGAGCAGCTCAAGGTGAGAGCGTCTTCGAATCAGCTGACCTTTCAGTGTCACAGATGCCGCAGTCTGCTTATCATGCGCTCATGACGCCTTATACTTTCACTGGGCTAGGGAGGACCAATAATTATGTCGAGGTCAGTCTCTAGCTTCAGATCTGACTAGGCTGACTCTTCAGATGTTGTTCGTGGGCACTACGCTCAAGGGACCCTACTCGCACTCAATTCTGGAAAGCCTAGTGCCCAACTCGCAAGTCATTATCAATCCACCTTCTTCTCTGCTTGCTGCAGACGGCAACGCTTACGGCTCGCTCAATCCTTCGATCAAGTGGCGCAATGAATTGTTCCTGCAGCCTGGAGATTGGATTCCGTATGTTGGAGCTACGGTTGTGATCACTGTTTTGCTACTTGGCGGTGTGGTCATCTTGCTTGGGGAGAAAGAGAAGGTGCGCGGCTTTACAGACTTTACTGACATCACAGCGGGAAGACGAGAGAGAACGAAGGCGAGCATTGCACAGCATCAACTTTCAAGCACTGTAACAAATATACAACGAATCCATGCTCAAACGTAATACTCAACCTTGCGCCCAAGTACAGTCTCATCCACCTTGCCCTCGCCAGCCTTGACATTGTCATTGTACAGCTCGTGTCCTGTTCTGCGAATACGCTCGCGCAGCCACTCGTCTTGTGTCGGCGCCTTCTCGCCGCGGTCGATTCGTTCTTGGAAAGCGTTGACTCCTTCACGAGCTACGAGCGGTGACTCGGCGATGGGGCTCAGCTCGACGTCGAGACGGGCGCGAGCAAAGTGGATGAGGATGAGGCGGATGACATCTGCTTGATCGCGCGGGGGCGAGATCACGCGATGTCTCGTTGCTTTGAGAATGCCGCCGGACAAGAACTCGAGAGCGTCCGCGACGTTGACGACGATGGCGCCTGGTACGTGAGGTACGTACTTCCACTCATTGTCTGGAGTCAAGATCTGCAGAGCGGTGATGGGTTGTGAGAAGAGAAGCGAGATCGAGTTGTCTGCACGTCAGTAGTGAAGCGCGGTTTGCTCACAATCGGTGTGCCCTTTGGTCCAGATGCCTTTGCTGGCCTCTTCGTCAGTCTGCGTACGCCGGTGATAGCCCATGTAGCGCTGACCTGGATTGTCAGCTCCAGAGACGTTTCTAAGTACGCACAGGCATCTCCGAGAGGACTGGCATGGGAGTGCAGATTCCAGAGGGCGTCCTCTGGCAGCTCGAGTACAAGCGAGATGAGGGTCAGAATACGTCGGACCACTTGGTGGTACACCGTGCGGGAGAATTCGGCGATCTCTGGGATAAACTCTCGAAGAGCTGGAGGATGCTGGCTCAGATCACCGTTGAAAGACTCGGACTCAAGGTTGTAGTGCTGTCATGTCAGCGCTAATGTCATGATATCTCACCTCGATATTGTCTTGCACACCATCCCGAGCCCAGATACCGCGGTTCTTGAAGCCGCGGTACGAGCCCTCGGCAAGCTTGGCCGCATACTGCTCCTTCTCTACTTCAGGGATCCCCTTGATGATGTGCTGAGCAATTTCAGTCTGTCTCTGGATTGTAGCAGGCGAGATGCCACTGCCAGTCACGAAAAGAAAGCCGTCTTCCGTCAGGGCCTTCTTCGCCAGAGCTACCAAGTCGTTGCGCGTCTTTGCATCTTGGGAATCAAGAAGAGACAAGTCCAATGTTTCGAGCTCAGCCCACGACACTTGACGAGTCAGTCCCTCCTCGTTCACTCCACTTACAATCTTCCTCAGTTACGGCCGGAATCTGCCACTTTGGCAGAGGACGCAAAGCGTTTGGTTTGAGTGGCATACTAGTGTGCTCGGAGACTTCTTGCAATGCGAATGGTGACATTACGCTTGTGCGTACTATTTATTCGCGTTCGGTCTACTTATAATAATCGATCAAAGCACGCAACGCGGAATGCGCCGATAAGCATAAGGCGTCAGAATTGCGAATGTGGCAAAATTGTGTCTGATCCGAGTGGTTTACTAAATGCATCTGTGATTCCTTGACTTTTGTCTCAGATAATCCGAGTGGCGGCATCCTACACGACATGGCGCGACGCTTCTGCCATGCTGAAGGCGGCCATCGCATCGCTTTTCAAGTCCTGGGATTTATAAGCTCGAGGTGTCGGTCCTTCTCACGTATCTCTAAAAATGTCGACGGAGAAACCGCGACAAAATTTAATTTTGAATGGAGAAGAAACCGGGATTGTCCTTGGCTCGCAGACTCCGACAAAGCTACCGTGGTATGGCTACTGTGAGGCTTGTGGCACAATGAATCACGCTGACATCAAGTGTGGGACTCGTTCGCAAAGCCAGCGGAAGAGCGGCGCTTTCTGATTAAGCTTGACTGCACACTGCTCATCTTCTCCGTTCTTGGTCTGCTCATGCGCTACATCGATCAGCAGAATGTGAACAGCGCATTTGTGAGTATAACATTAGCTCGGATGAGGCTGACACCGCAGGTCAGCGGCATGAGGGAGGAACTGAACATGTAAGTCAATGAAGCCTTGGTGGACCCCCTCATCCTTTAAGGTTCGGGCTCGAGCTCAACATTGCAACATCTTGTTGGGTAGTAGGTGCGCAGGCTACTCAGAAGTTATGAATTGACAGCTCAGGCTATGTCATTGGACAGGTATGCTTGCCCACCTCTTCTCTTATCGCGCATCTGACTGATGTCAGGTGCCGACGAACATGCTTCTTAATCGAGTCTCGCCTCACTAGCTAGTTTTCAGATTGACGTGACATTTTCCTGACAATCAGTGTCATCTTCGGCTTGGAGTTTGGCTGGACGATCATGACTCTTGGTACAGCTTTCATCAAGAACTATAACGCCCTGGTGAGCCGTGCTTTCTCTATCACAACGCTCGTCTTATGATTGCAGTACGCCATCAGATTCTTCGTCGGCCTCTTCGAGAGTGGATACTACCCTGGCTTGTTGTTCATCATCGGTCAGTCGCAATCGCATTGCTAAATAAAGTACAGAAACTCATTCTCAGGCTCCTGGTATGGCAAGTCAGAGCTGGCCAAGCGTTCCAACATCTTCCAAGCAGCCACTGCAGGAGGCACGCTTTGCGCAGTGTTTTGCACGGCGGAATATTTGAAACTCTCAATGGCAAGAACGGCTGGGTTAGTCTCTTACATAACAATCGAGAATCTCTGATGGTTAGGCGGGATGGCGATACATGTTCCTGATCGAGTGAGACCATTCACCTGACGCAAGACCCTTCCGCTGACGACATAGCTTCGCGATTAGTTTGCCTGTCGCCGTGTGCGCATTCTTCCTCATCCCTGATCTGCCTTCGGTAAGACTCAAAACACTATTATCCAGATCTGACCTGCAGACCATCAAACCGAACTGGATCTTCAGCGCTCGCGATATCGAGATCGGCAAAGAGCGTATGAAGCGTGAGGGACGCGAAGGTCCCAAACCAGGGTCCTTCAACGTTATTTTTTTCGTCTCTCTCTTGCGAAATTGGCACATTTGGCTCTTCACAAGCGCTTACAGGTGCGTAGAGCTACTATGCACCAAGCTGACCTCCCCAGTCTATACATCTTTGCTCAAAACCCACAGCAGTCAATGCAGTTCTGGCTCAAATTTTCCACTGATCCCAAGTATTCTGTGCCAAACATCAACTAGTCAGTCCCTGCCCGCGTGAAAAGTGGGAGCTGGTGTGATCGAAGCTCCCCTCGAGCGGCGTTTTCAGTAGTTCTGCCACCTGCTAGCGCGCTGACCAATCAGTTACCCTTGTGGTATTTGGGCGACTCAGATCGTGTCTGCCCTGTCTCTCGCTTGGATCAGTGACACCGTGCTGAAAGGAAAGAGGTGGCCTTTGCTCCTCTTCGTCGCTGTGAGCCCCTGATTCCGAGAACGAAGCTGACGACGACAGGCGTGGCACATGATCGACGTTGCGCTTCTCGCGGCCGAGCCTGTGTATGAGCCTAACCGCGCTAAGCGGTGGGTGCTCTACTATCTATCGGGGGTGGTTAATGCTACGCTAGGCTTACTGTATTCCTGGTGCAGTGAGATACTGGCTGGATCATCCGAATCAAGAGGCGTGGTGATGGCCACCTTCAACTCGGTTGCCTTTTCTTTCAACGCGTGGCTGCCTCGTATGTCTCTATATGCTATAGCGCTGATCTTTCTAGTCCTCCTGTTCAAAGTCACGGATCAGCCTGCAGTCAAAAAAGGCAACATTGCTGCATCGGTCGCCATGGGACTCCTGTGCCTCAACATTCTGCTCATTCGCCATCTGGCCAACAGAGATGCCCGTGTGATGAAGAATGCCGAGCCGGACTCGCAGACGGTGTCGCAAGATGACAAGGGGGCTGTGAAGCGTGAGCTAGACGTTGTCAAAGGAGATGCACACCGTGAGCAATGTCGTTGGTCAACAGATTCTCAGCATCCTTGGCCATGTACACCCATTTCATGTCAAATGGATGTGCCCCGAACTGGTGTCTCACGCTGAAGGCAACGCAGATGAGGGTTCATCGCGAGAAGGGACGAGCAGAGGGTACTTTGGAGCCGCACGTACGCGGTGATTTGCCCTTCCTGCCGTTCATCTTGTCGGCAGGAGAAACGTTGGAGAAAGAGGCGGCGGAGACGATGATCAAATGCAAGGGTTTGATGGGCGCGTATGCTTTCTCGAGACTAAACGTTATGATCGCGGTCGCACTTGCGAGGGCAAAGGGACGAGCTTGCGTGGCAGAATATGCGATCGCGAGAGAATGATTAGGAGACGGAAATGATTATCTACTCGTAGAACAAAAGTCAGGGAATCACGGATGCATTTAGTAAACCACGAACCGCGCCTCAGTTGATATATGAATGTAGCATTATTGCTCAAGATGACTTTGAAAGGATTCGTGCGTGTTGTGTGAGAATCGCTGCGCGCAAAATACACCAAGAAATCGACGGGTAGTGTCTCGGACTAGGAATCAACATACATCAACGAGATCAACGCAAGATAGTACACTTGAAAAGAGAAACCCGACACTTAAGCCTTCTCGACCATGGTCTCGCTTTGCATCTTCTCGCCGTGGTACGGTACAAGACGTCAGCAGCAGGGGCAGAGTGGTGGCCTTACGGTCAGCCAATGATCCGAGAGACAACATACCTTCGCGGATCTCTTGTGCGCGGTCGTGGAAGTGTTCCTTGTTCTTGTTGCTAGGAATGAACCATGAGTTGTTACGAAGGTAACTGTCCATTTCTGATGTCAGCATGCTTCAGGGTTGTCGTGCTCACCTTCAAGCGTCTTTCCTTTGTTCGTCTCTGGAATGAGAGCCCACACTTGAGAGTTAGCTTGTTTTGTCCTCTGCGGTGTTGACATACTGAAGATGGCGTTGGTGAAGGAGCAAATGCAGAACACAACGTAGTATTTCCATCCAATGCGGTCAAAGGCCACTGGCGAAACTTGACCCTGCATCGTTAGATCTAGCAAAGGAAATGTGAACGAACGATCATAAAGTCTGGAGGTCAGTCTTCAATGTCTCACAGAATAAGGACTTACTTGCGATCCAAGCAGCCATGGAGGTGACAGCAGTGCCCTTGGAGCGGATACCAGTAGGCATGATAGCAGGAGGGATGGCCCACGACACGGGACCGATACCAATGCTGAAGGCGAAGTTGAAGATCTGTAAAGGTCAGACGATCCACCGTCGACCATCGAACAACTCGAAACGTACCCATGTCATAATGACGAACGCATAACCCGCAGAAATGTTGCCAGCCTCAGCAGGGAACTTGGCTTGGATGGCAGTTCCGACAGCGAAGGTGGCGCACGAGAGCAAGTTGGCGGAGATGAGGAGAGGACGGAAGCCGATCTACAGCGTGAGCGATGTCTCGGTAGCGGACAACGAACCCTGTCACAGAACATGACACATAGGATCTGTGCGATCAAAGCAATGATCGAGTTGATACACTGGAAAAGGAAAGTCTTTTCCGAGTTGAAACCAATGGCGGCGAAGATCTGAGGAGCGTAGTACTGGATGCACGAGACACCAGTCATCTGAACGCTGAATTGAAGCATAACACCGAGGAAGACACGACGCAAGTTGGAGGGATCACCAAAGACCTACAAGATTAGCAGTGCAAGAGATCAATCGAGAAAACTCACGCGCTTCCATCCTTGCTCAACCTCGCGCTCGTACTCGACTTCGGCCTTGATCTCTGCTGCCTCTCCAAGTACGAAAGCATCAGTGATGTCTCCACGAGCATGGAGGCGGGCAAGAGATCGGATAGCTTCTTCCTCACGACCGACTTGCATGAGCCATCTGCTGCGTGAGTGACGATTCTGCCCAAAAGCAAAAAGCGTACCTCTGTTTTGTCAGCGTTCCTTCTAGTGCTACATCATAGGACTCACAGGAGACTCAGGCAGAAGGTAGATCATGGCAACTAGCGGGACGCAGGGGAACAGTTGCAAACCCAATGGTAGGCGCCACTGCATCGCCGTGCCGTCTTGAGTGCGCTGCATCGCGTAGATGATGAATGAAGCAATCAGAGCCCCGATACCGAGGAAGAGTTGCTGAAGGGTTGTCAAGGCGCCTGATGTCAGCTCGATCAGGGTGTAATTACTCACCTCTGTTGGTTGGGTGGGCTGTCAAATTACAAAGAGACAAGGTCAGTGATTTGCCGCCTCAACTGCAACGTGCTTACCGATCTCGGATTGGTAGAGAGGTGCGAGGAATGAGAGCTGACCGATTGCAAAGCCAGCGATGAAACGACCAGCGAGCATCATGCCTCTGTTCATAGCGGCAGCCTGGAGAGCACCACCAAGCATGAACCAAAGACCTCCGACAAAGATGGCCGTGCGTCTGCTGAACTTGTCCGCGATGAGAGAAGCTGGAATACATCCACAGAATGCACCAAGCAGCAAGGAAGAAGAGATGAAGCCGATCCAGTTGCCATGAGGGTCATCGGTCAGCTGCGAATGTCAGCCATGGCTCAGGTAATCATCGTTTCGTGAGACAGTATATTGATGAGCACACACGCGTTGCGGCTATCTGAGCGCAGAATGTTGTACCAAGGTAACGAGTGCCGCGCTTGGCGCCATCGCATGATAGCTCCTTTCCAACATTGACCCCGTATCAATACGTACGTCTGAAACCCTGAGAAAGTCGGACGCGGGCAGTACTCCAGCAATGACACCGAGGTCCTGTCATGAGGTCAGCCCAGTTTTCGAGTCAAGGTGATCAACTCACATAACCAAAGAGGATTGAGCCTAGTGCGGCAAACATGCCGCACAGCATGGTGTAAGTCTTGGGCGCTAGAGTCATTCTGAAAAGAGGAAGCCAGTTAGGATGAGGGTTACAATTCCCGAGCTTTGATATTTTATACATGATAGCATCCTTTGAAAGTGATAGGGTACCTGAACGGGCCGTAGTATTGACCGATCTCTGTGATCAGCTGATTCATAGCTGGTATGAAATCCTCCGTCAGCGGTGTGTTTTTACCTCCGAGCCAAGGAATCAAGGCAAAGGCGCTTTCGGCTACTTGAACAGCGAGAAATCCGGTTCCTCGGAGTACAGACAAAGGATCGCCGAAAGTGGCGAGATGCTGCGTGCACGCTAGGGTATGTAGCAGCTGCCTGTATTGCGACATCGGCCTGCAATCGTGCTTTAGCCATCCAGACGAGCTACTGGCTTGCGCATCGAAACGTCTATTCATTCAATGTCCCATGATACCGGCTCTTCTATTTCTGCACTTTTCCAGTGAACATGACAAAAGTCCAAGAGTGCTTGGGCACAGTGAGCTTGCCCTTCCAATCGCTCCCCTGCAAGTTCTGAACAGAAGGCTTGACGACATCGGGCTTCTCAAACGTGTTCTGGAAGCGTCAGCTTGCATGCAATGTACTCTTTGACGCACGGCAGCCGACATGTCGTCGTGATACAAAGTGTGCACTTCAGCCTTGTCGACAGCTACAACCGTCAGTGAACACTTCAGACGGGCTACTTTACCGAAACCACTGAAATCAAAGCTGCCCTCCCAATTCGTTGCGGGGTGACGGTTCAAGATGCTGATGCGTACGCTAGCTTTACCGTCTTCGAGATCGACAATGATACCCGTGCAATCAATGTACGTAGGAGGAGCGAGATGCTGAATCCATGCAGGGTAGGTCGGGCCAGTGTAGCGATCACTGTTGAAACCAAGGTTCAAAAGTCTGCCGCCCTTCATGTACTTTGCAAACAGACGGAGCCTGACGTCAGTAAAAGTGTCAGCACAAAGCGCTCACGGGTAGTATGTTGTCTGAAACAAGATGCCGCCGGGTTTGGTCATGACGGGTGAGATCTGCTTTCAGCTGTTGTCCCCATAGAACAACACTCACGACGTTGACACTCTGCGCGATACAAGCCATGCCAACTTCGTCGTGCTTGCGCACAAGCAAGTTGAGCCATGCACACACACCCAGCATGTCGACATAGTCGTAAGTCTGCTCCAAGCCAACAGCGCCCGACGCCTTCATCTCGTCCCATCTACAGATCAGTTTCGAAAACAGAACTAGCAGACTCACACGTTCCACTCGTCGTAGCAGATCTTGAGGCGACGCTTCAGGATGCCGCTGTTCAAGCTGATCTGATCTGGCAAGCCATCGTCGAACTGTCCTGGGTCCATGGACCGATGAATCTTTGCGAGGTCAATCAAGGACGTGCAAATGTCAATGCCTCGCTCGGCGGCCTGTCGTCAGCTCAACAACTTTCTCTCAAACACTCACCGCAGGTCCAAAGACGTTCTTCTCATAGTCAAGGCCGTTGTCTTGGAAACGCTCGTGCCCCAACATGCTGTAGAAATGAATGCTGTGGAGATCACAGACACCAATCAAGCCCTGGATGACCTCTCTGTCCCACTCCGAGTTGCCTTGGTTGCCACATGATACGAGCTGGATACTGGGATCCACCAGACGGAGACCGTGTGCCCAGCGGGCTGCCTGCTTGACATAATCGGTCGCTGAGAGATGTCCAATCTGCCAGGGTCCATGCACTGTCATCAGCAAGTCCATACGCATGACTCACTTTCATTGCCCAAGCCCCAAAGCTTGACATTGTGCGGCTCATCCCGACCAGTGTTCTTTCGGCGGAGATTCGCCCAGCTGTCTGTCAGCTACGCGCCTCATAAACACTTACTGAGTGTCGCCCGTACCGTTGCAGTACTCCAACCATGACAATGCCTCTTCGTACGTCCCCGTGCCCATGTTCAAGCAGAGATACGGCTCCACATTCAACGCTCGGCAGTAGTCGATAAACTCGTCGGTGCCAAAGATGTTCGACTCTGTAGACAGCCATGCGAGCTCGACGCGCTTTGGTCTCTCGCTGATGGGACCAATGCCATCTTGCCAGTGGTAATTAGAGACGTAGTTGCCTGCTGTCAGCTCGGACCTCTTGCAGACTTACCTCCAGGCCATCTCAGCATTGGCATCTCGAGCTCTCCATCCTTGGCAATGACTTTCATCACGTCCTTGCGGAATCCAAGCCTGCCCTTCTTGCGAGCAGAGCCATCGTCTTGCGCATCGAGGAGCTCGGCTGGGCTCGGATCTTTGGGGTCATCTACGATACCACCATAGATTCCACGACCGAGATGCTCCACAAAGCCAGAGTAGAGCTTGTCAGAGATCAACTCTGTCTCGACGGGGTGTACGAGGCTGTCGGGACTGATCTTGAGCGTGCGACTTTGCAACGTCTTGGGATGCTCGAACGTGACACGCTCATGAGGCGCGGCCTTGAGCTTGGAAGGTACAGCATACGGGTCGATTCCAGCCATGTTTGTGAATAAATGGTTTGCTTTCTGTCGCGATCTCCCTTAGCTTCTGGGTGGTCTGTCTGACAGCTTCATCAAGCTCGCAACCAGACGGAGGAATCACAGGTGGACACCGTAGAAATCATCCGCTTAAAAGGACCGGACCGCCAAGTGACCGAACAGACCGACAAAGAGAGTTAAGGAGGCTTAACTTAGGCACTTTACAATTACGTCAGGGGCAAACTCATACATCTTGATCTCGGTGAAACTTCGGACCCGCTTCATGAATGTAGCGCCTTTAAGCTCGTCAGTGGCCCTGCGACAGGTTCTGTAGGGGTCTGCAGCTCCCCAGAACTGAGACACACCGCAGATGCCCAAAGTACAGCATGCAACGAGTCCACCTGCTGTCTGGAGCCTCAACGCAGCCCTCTGATTGAGAGAACTCGAGTAAGACATCTCTCTGCACGGTCACAGAAGGAGTAGGGATGAGGGTGCCGTGTGGGTAGTGCTCGACGATATTTGGAAAGTCAGGCCCATTGCGCATTGGTGTAAAAGCGAAGGAGGTTGCACGAGCTGGCACGCTTTCACAGGCAAATGTCCACGAGAGCCTCCATCGGCGATGTTGCCCACGTCGGGTCTATGCTCGGAAGTCAATCTCGCACCGGTCGTCACCAGAATGTCGGGGATACTGCAAAGCACCTTGTTCGTGTGCAGTTTGTGAGCGCGACCTGTTGTGAGCATGCTGGCAGCGCCGGCGTTGTCGGACCGTACGCGGATGGGAGTGTTGACGGTGACCGGAGCTATGCCGATGTGTTGTAGCACGATTCTAAAAGCAGAAGTAAGCCAAGCTCGACAGCCTGTCATGATCCGGCGCGGACCACAATAGTGCCGCAGTGCCACACGGTCGCGAAGCCGAGAGAAGAGAAGAAAACGGGGCACGTGAAAGAGTTGAGGAGTATAACAGCCGCGCAGTTGTAGTAGTGTAGAGCAATTGATCTTCTGCATTCGTTGTTCTGGTGTTAGCGCCAGGTCGGCAATGCAATCTGCTACCTGGCCAAAGACGCCTGCGCTGGACGTACAGCCACAGCACAGAGCGCCGTCACCGTCGACCAAGCCACTCAATGCCGAACCAGTTCTGTTACTTGATCGCACAGGGATAATTGTGTAAGCTGCGTCGACGTCGAATGTCGCGGCTTCGTAGTCATCAGGCGATCTAGAATCATCTGTGATGCCACTGCGAAGGATGACCATTCGGTGGGGAGATCGTCGCTTGCGATAAAGCTGTTCACGGATGGTGCGACGCCGCCAACATTGAGAGGGGACAACTCTTGGATCATTCGAGAATCGTTAGACCTGGACTGGGAACGGTACCGAGCAGAGACGTGCGGAAGGTCCGATGACGCTCAGAATCTCGGGTATGGAGAAAGGGTGCAACGGCCTGCCGGATGCTTGCTCTGCGGCGATGTATTCACACGAACTCGGCATTGTTTCGTGGCCGACCTGTGGTTGGTGGATAAAATGCTGGGTAGCCTCGTCGCCGCAGCCGCGGCGCTCCAAGGTCAAAGGCAAGCGGGTCATTGGTCACCAGGCCTCAATCTACAACATGGTCTCGGACTCGGTGTCAGCCAAGCTAGAGAAGAAAGGATTGTTGGATGGGATTGCTTCCTGCCCGGAGCGGCAGATCGTCCTGTCGACCACGTGGTCAGCTTGGTGGGCAGCCAGTTCAAAGCGAAGGAAGTCGCCGATAATTACAATGGAGAGCTGGCTCTCGACGAGGACACGTGGTGGCAGGCCGGCAGGCACTGGGAGCCAGCGGCGGAGGCAGTGTGGGAAGATGGCAACGCAAGGGCACACCTTGTGCTCTTGGCCGACTATCAACTTAAAAACACAGCATTCGAGTTCATCGGAGCCGTGTCTAGTTGAAGAGCCGACTCTCCATTGTAGTCGTCTGCGCCTTCTGTTGCTTTGAAATAGCTGCTCACAACGCTGACCACATGCTCGAAAGACGATCAGCCGCTCCGGGCAAGAAGCAATCCCAACCAATATTCTTCCTATTCTCCAGCTTGTCTGACATCGAGTCCGTGACCATGCTGTAGACCGAGGCTTGGTGACCAATGACTCGCTTGCCCTTGGCCCTGGAGCGCCGCGGCTTCTCGTCGGCGTCCGAGTCGCTGTCGTCGAAAGAGCGGAGACGGCGACGGCGACGGCGACGGCGTTGTATGGGCGCACCCGACGTAAGTCGACAATAGCGCCTATCGAGCGAAACATCGGCGACGTCCCACTCGTTGCCAGCATGGGTGTCGACCACTGGTCGTGGCAAGGGAGAGGCAGAAAGTGCAGCTGACGATTAGCAATGACTCATTCGAACGAAGAAAAGGAGACAGCTTGCAGCTCCAGCTTAGGCATCGGCCGAGGTATATCTGCCACCGTGTGTCCTTGGACACACTGCCGATTCTGAACTCCCGACAAAGACATTCTCTACGACACCACGCGTCCATAGGATACACAGCCGGGTCCGAACTCCCGACGGAGCCATTCCTTGCGGCTCTGGAAGGCGTAAGTGCAAAGGCGACGTTCAAAGACGTCGAAGAAGGGCGAGATAAGAAAAAACGTGAACTCACTCTCATGACCGTCGAAGATCGCCTGGCGTTCCGCCGCCGACTTCCTGAGATATTCTTCCAACGCCTCACGGATTCTGTTGCTCTCTTCCTCCATCTCCTTGGCTGATCTTTCCTCCTTCGCCTTCTTGTTCGCACGCCTCGTTGCGGTTGCCTTTGCCGCCGACGCCACAATTTTCGCTTTCAGCTCAGCATCCGTCGTTTCGCGAGCATGACCTGAGACGGTACGCGGCGAGGCTGAGCCACGAGACGACCTGTGCGGCATCGGCGAGGGCCCGAGCGAGTCGAGCCTTGGCGTCACCGTTGCCTATGAGCCGCTGATGCCAGAGTCAGACTCTGCGGGAGAGGCACCTATATGCTAAAGCAGTCGGACGAGGAATGTTTGATTTCACAATTATAATGACGTGTAAACATCAAATACCTCTCCACGCGTCTTCTCGTCCCATTCCAGCGCAAAGAGTACAGATTCAAGAGCAGATAGGGCACCATGTCGCAGACAATGACAGAGACAACAACGAGAACGGGTACAGCGACCCTGAACCTCAGAGGGAGCGCGGATCCAGCTGCACCTGTCGACCTCGGCGCGTACGACGACGAGCAAGTTCGGCTGATGGAGGAGCGCTGTATCCTTGTCACGCCAGATGACGAGGCTTATGGTGATGACAGCAAGAAGACGTGTAAGTCAAGCTGATATGCTATGTGATTCACAAGGCTAATCTTGAAGGCCATCTGATGACCAACATCAACAAAGGCCTCCTCCACCGTGCCTTCTCCGTCTTCCTCTTCAACCCCACAGACGGTCGCCTCCTCCTACAAAAACGCGCAGACGAAAAGATCACCTTTCCAAGCATGTGGACCAACACATGCTGCTCCCATCCCCTAGCTATCAAGAAAGAGCTGATCGAAGTCAACCAAGAAGGCGTGCGGAACGCTGCCATTCGAAAACTCCCACATGAGCTTGGGATCAAGCTTGGAGCTGGAGAGGGAAACAGAGAGGGTAGTGATTTGGAACATGAGGACTTCACATATCTTGGGAGGATTCATTACCTTGCGCCGAGTGATGGGATCTGGGGAGAGCACGAGAGTGAGTCCTTGGCTGGTTTGCGTGCTTGTTTTGCGTTCTGCGCCTGTCGAGCTTAGACTGTTCTCAACGTATCAACAGTGTGCTTATGATGCTTGATTGCCTGCGTCGATGCACGCCCTGGCGCCTCGCTGGCAAGGCGGCATGGTCCGTGCGTCACTCAGCCAAACTACAGGTGCTACGCGGTTTCTAATGCTAGCGTTTTCGTTACAAACATTAGTCAGGTGCTGTCATCGGAGTGTGCGACCCTTGCACTCCATCGTATTTGATACCCGGCTGGGTGATGAGTTGATTCCAGAGCTGCGGGTGATTGGCCTTGAAGTTTGTGCAATCATCACCCAGCTCTTGACATTACCGAGGCTGGGTATGAGCGCGCCGACAGCAGCGACAAGTCATATGACACCCTCTTGATCACTCACGCCGTGACATCTTTCACGTCTTCTGATTACACACGTCACGGGTAGACAGTCGAATCGTGAGCTGTCAAAATTGGCGTCTTGGCTTTCAGTTGTTTTGTGCGCGTTGCACAGCACCTACCGGCGCTGTCGTCGTTTGGCACTGCTGCCACTTGTGCGGCGCTAGCACTGTTTGGTTTGAAACGGCGGCAAAGAGAACCCAGGCTAGGCTTTTCCTGAAGCTGGTTTTGTCACGAAGCCATCGTCATTTGCGAGAGCCTACGAGCGACCCGTGCATCTGGCTTACAGGTGTCACATGTTCCCGAAAGGCTCTCATGTGCGGGTGGCGAACGCTTCTTTCACAGTGTCTCCCCCTACTGTTCATTGTATGCAAGGTAGAGCTTCATTATGACATTTGCCAAGGCTTTTTGCTCGACCGTGCTCAGTGAGCTTGCTTCGTGTGCTGTTTCGACCAACATGTCTCCGTTTTCTTTCGCCTCTACTAATCGCGCTGCCTCTTTACCCTTCCAGGCTCCTCAGAGTTTGGCAAGAGTTGTCCAACCGGATCTGGGAGTTATCGAGTTCGAAGCGAGCTTTATTACTTGATCATGCGCTGTGGTGTGTGAAACATAGCCTTTGCTAAGGGTGAATCCCAGCGTGTCGAGACTTCATCATTGCGTCTCGTCCATCGGATCATCGCCGAGGTGTCAGGCTGGGAGACGAGGCGTGACAGATCGACAGAATGCGTACTCGTATTTGATCGACTACTCTCTTCAGAGTGATGGGATTGAAAACCGTCGCACGCCGTGTGCAGCATCAGCAGCATTCGTATAGCCTTTTGCCTCTTCATGCCTGCTTATGTCGATATCGGGGGTGACTTGTTTGCATGTCGTTGCGGGCGACGCGCCCGAAGCTCGTGCGCCTATCACGCAGCCCTCGAGACAGCAAATGACTGTCGCCAGGCGCACTGCACTCTCTCGATAGTAGCTCTTGCTCTTCCTTCGTCGCTTCGACAGTCAATCAATCTCCGATCATACCCACTTGGGTATAATACAGTAGTTGGCGGCTGTCGAGTGAGTCTTCTGAGCGTTGAGCTTGCATCCCTATGGTGCTTCGGTGGTGATGACGCTTGAAGTTACGCTTTTTTCTCGTTTGACGCTGCTACAACGCCAGTGTCGTTTTACTGTGGTATTGCGCTAAGCGACCGCGACCTCTTTCTAGATATCTCATGCCTCAATGTCATGAATCAGTTGAGAGAGCCGGCAGGTAGCTTTAGACACCTGGCTCACAGGTGTTATAATCGCGCTATTGCTTCTCTGATGTATGCGGCTGCGATCGCACTTCCACAACGTGTCAACGGCTGCTGAGCCTGCGCAAAGCCTTGTATGCTGTGACGCTTTCTTCATGATCTCCAACGTTTCGGCTTCACTTTGATCTTATGCTTACTTCTCAGTCGATTACATTCTCTTCACCACTGTCGACGTAACGGTCGAAGCTAATCCCAACGAGATCAGCGACTGCAAATACGTGAGCAAGGCTGAGCTTCAAGAAATGTTTCAACTCGAAGGTATGTCGATTCATTTCCCATACTACCAGCTCACTAACGTCCAGGCAACTCGTTTACACCGTGGTTCAAGCTGATCGCTCGAGATCTGCTCTTCCCATGGTGGGATGAGATGCTGGTTAAGAGCGCCGAGAAGGGAGGCAAAGTGGATGCCAAAGTTCTGCGTGGCAAGGTGAATGGGAACGGGCCTGTTCTCAAATTGGTGTAGATGGCAGGGTGCATGCATAGTGTTTTCATGGGGGGCAAGAATAGATTAGCTCGTTTAATCGGCCGATGGAATAATTCGGCCGAAATTACAGCCAATAGGGGATCTTCGGATTCACCGTAAGTACTTTGGTCTCTGCAATCAGCTGTTCTTAGGCTACCACAAGGATAAAACAGACCACAGAGAGAATAAAAACACAATCAACTACAAATATAAAGCTACAACAACAACAGTAAGCTACTACTAACGATCAAACGACAAGCATCAGCTGATAGAAAAGATAAAATGCCAGCTCCCACGTCAGCACCAAGAACTCTGTACGATAAAGTATTTGATGACCACATTGTACACCAAGGCGAGGGTGATACTCTGATCTACATTGATCGTCACCTTGTACACGAGGTCACTAGCCCGCAGGCTTTCGAAGGACTGTGAGTGTGAACGAGAATGACCAGCTCGTTATAGCTAGAATGCCTCGCAGATGCTGACTCGCAGACGCAATGCAGCTCGTCAAGTCCGCAGACCAGACTGCACCCTGGTCACCGTCGACCACAACATCCCGTGAGTCTGTTCGAAAAGAGATCGATCAAGCTGACAACGCAGCACTTCTGCACGAAAAAACGTACACGACCTCGTTACCCTGATCCCTCAGGCTGATTCCCGCTCCCAAGTCATGGCACTCCAAGATAATGTCAAGGAGTTTGGTCTGACCTACTTTGGCATGGGCGATCGTCGTCAAGGTAAGCCATCACTCTGTGCTCAAGCTGACGTCAGGTATCGTGCACATTATCGGTCCTGAACAAGGTTTTACTCTTCCCGGCACCACCGTCGTCTGTGGTGACTCGCACACTTCTACGCACGGTGCATTCGGTGCTCTGGCATTCGGTATCGGTACCTCCGAAGTCGAGCACGTTCTCGCCACCCAAACTCTCCCTCAAGAAAAATCCAAAAACATGCGAATCAACGTTGAAGGTACCCTTCCCGACGGTGTCAACTCGAAAGATATCGTCCTGCACATTATCGGTGTAATTGGAACTGCAGGCGGTAACGGTTGCGTGATTGAGTTTTCAGGCTCAACGATCCGTGCGCTTTCGATGGAGGCGAGGATGAGTATCTGCAACATGTCGATTGAGGGTGGAGCTCGCGCAGGCATGATTGCGCCTGATGAGATCACTTTCAAATATCTTCGTGGTAGGCCTTTGAGTCCTCGTGAGGGTGAGGAATGGGATTCGGCAGAGGCGTACTGGCGTACACTCAAGACGGACGCTGGCGCAAAGTATGACATCGAGGTCGAGATCATGGCAGAGGATATCATTCCTACTGTCACTTGGGGTACTTCACCTCAGGACGTGGTCCCAATCACTGGTTCCGTACCCAACCCCGCCGATTTCGAAGACCCCATCAAGAAGGCCGGTGTTGAGCGCGCTCTCGAGTACATGGGTCTGACGGCTGGCACGCCAATGGACCAAGTCGAGATCGACAAGGCTTTCCTCGGTTCATGCACCAACGGTCGTATCGAAGACCTGCGTTCCGCAGCTCGAGTCATCGTAGCAACAGCCAAAGCCGGTGGTCCCACTCGTGTCCCCGAGCGCGTTTACGCCATGGTCGTCCCTGGCTCTGGCCTCGTCAAACAACAAGCCGAAGCCGAAGGTCTCGACGTCATCTTCAAGAAAGCAGGCTTTGACTGGCGCGAAGCAGGTTGCTCCATGTGTCTCGGTATGAACGCCGATCAGCTTTCACCACAAGAACGCTGTGCTTCGACGTCGAACCGTAATTTTGAAGGCAGGCAGGGTGCAGGTGGTAGGACTCATTTGATGAGTCCTGCGATGGTTGCTGCGGCTGCTTTGGCAGGTCGTCTGGCCGATGTTCGCAAGATTGCTGGTCTGGAGATTGCAGACCATACCGACATGAAGATTACTTCGTATTTCGATTACCTCGAGCCCGTCACTGTCCCCGCTCCCCCCGTCAAGCCAACAGAGACCACTTCCGAGGGCCCCACTCCTGTGCAAGCTGCCGCTGCCGCTTCAGCCGGTCTCCCCAAATTCAACGTCCTCCGCGGTATCGCAGCTCCAATGGCAACAGCCAACATCGATACCGATCTCCTCATCCCCAAGCAGTTCCTCAAGACTCTTCTCCGTACAGGTCTTGGCTCTGCGCTGTTCTACAACCTTCGTTTCGACACCAAGACGGGTAAAGAAAACCCAGACTTTGTGCTCAACAAGGAGCCTTATCGTCATGCTAGCATCCTTGTCTGCACGGGCGCCAACTTTGGCTGTGGCTCTTCGCGTGAGCATGCTCCTTGGGCATTGAACGACTTCGGGATTCGTTGTGTCATGGCCCCTAGCTTTGCTGACATCTTCAACAACAAGTGAGTGGCTGTCGAGTCAACTCGAGCTGACATGTAGCTGCTACAAGAACGGCATGCTGCCTCTTGTCCTTCCCCAAGCCGACCTGGAGACTCTACACGCCGACGCCGAGGCAGGCGAAGAGCTTGCCGTCGATCTCGAGAACCAGATTGTCATTCGCGCAGACAACAAGGGCTCCATTCCCTTTACCGTCGATCCTTTCCGTCGACACTGCCTGATCAACGGCCTCGACGATATTGGACTCACCCTCCAACACCGCGAGCTCATTGAAAAGTTTGAGGACAAGCGCTCGACCGTTTGGCCTTGGCTTGATGGTGTCGGTTACGCCCACAAGGGTCAAAAGGTCGTTGCCAAGCCTGTCCCAGGGTCAGGGCAGCGCAAGATGGATTGGTAAAAGCAACGAAGCGTTATGTTTTGTATATTTCAGCACGAGATGGATTACTGGACGATTGATATGTGCACAAGATTGATATGTACATGAGCTATAGAAACAAAGAGCGCCTTGCTTGGGTGAGACCTTCGACTGGGAGATTGAAGTAACGTGCGTACTTGGCTCGACTAGGAAGCACAGCAGTAATGCGCATGGGCCTGCCTGTACGACGATTCATCCGATCTTCACCGTTGGCTGCAGCTGCGCGATCAGCAGCTTCAAGTGCGTCGTCTGCATTAACAATGCTGCGGACGAAAGGGATGACGTCGAGGAAGAGGCTTTGGTGAGGAAGCAGATAGCCGTCAAGGGCGACAAGCTCGTCCAAGAAGCTAAGAGTAGAGGTGATGTACTCGGCGCTGACGGTCAGCGTGTCTCAATCGCTCCCCTCACCGGTCGGTCGCAAGTCGACGCAAACGCTCGTCGTCTCTCCCGCAGCCCAAGAACGCTGCCATCTCATTCTCGCGACTTGACGACGGCAGTGTCGGCGAAAGCGAGTCGGGCGCTACTTTGTACAGCAAGTTTTGACCGATCTCATCGTTGAGCGAAGGACCGTAAACGTCTGTCTCGAGAGCCTATTGTCAGTTTATCCATCAGACAAGGCTGACCTCCATCACGGCTGACGGTCGCTGCTCAACCCAGGCATTCGCATACGAGACATGATCGAGAGCTTTCACAGCCGCGACGAGATTCGTCACTTCGTCGATGGACTCTGTGGAGGCAAGTTGCTGAGCGATACCGAGTTGGAGCTGGTGGATAGCTTGACGAAGATCAAAGTGCGATATGTCTTGACTATTTCGTGGTGGAAGAGGGTGATGAAGATTCAACGCTGAAGGTGAATGCAGAATGAATGCAGATGCTGATGAAGCCAAGCCCTCGTGCGCAGCGATTGCGTCGAGGTAAGGCAATGCAAAGAAAGTTGGGACAGCTTGAAAGTGCAAGATGGCTTGCAAAGGAAGCTGAGAGCAAGGTACAAGCGAGAGATCTGTCGTCAGCGTTGACCTCGAAAGCAGCTTACCATTGCAAGTGAGGATGACAGGTCTCCGCGACTCGGCTATCAGGGTAACAACAGCCTGCCAAAACGTCCTATCCTCCTCATAGAGGATATCAACCTCCTCTAGGAGAATAACAGACTGCTTCATCTTCCCCATCCCTTCTTTGCGCTCTGCCGTCCCAACCATCTTTTCCTCGGTGAGATCAATAGCAGCGCCAAGATTCCCGGCCTTTGCCCCGGCGCGACCGTTCATGGTAACCATGTGATTGCGGCTGACTTCACCGACAAGCGCAGCCAAGCTAGAAGCGTTGCGCTTGCCCATACCAGGATAGACTTCAAAAACGTCCCAGCCGAGCTCGTGAGCGGCAGCATAGACAGCTGCTGTCTTGCCTGAGCCAGACGGACCGGTGAGAACGACGGTGTTGGTGAGGCGGGTCAGGGGTGGGTAGACCATTGAACCTCCGCATCGGTCAAAGAGCGGCCCAGGTTCATTGACCGACCCCAAGTCTTCATCATCTGAATACCCTCGGATCGGATCATCGTCATAGTCTATCCAGCTTTCACCAGCTTGACGTCTCGGACGCCTCGTGACTGTTCGAATGACCGGCTGTGCATCGGGATTGCTGACGCCGACTTGAAGAGCGAGGATCCAATCACGCAGATAGGTCGCCTCGTTCTCATTGCCGAGAACTTGACAAGCTGCTTGAGGAGCGTATTTGTGCGCCCAGTCGTCACCTGTCGACCTGCACGATGGAATGGAATGAAATGCGGGGTGGGATGCGATGAACGGAATAACGCTCAAAGGTGTCGGTGAGGTCCGCACGGGTGTGTGCTGTGCGGAACGGGTGACTTGCTCGAGGTAGTGAGACCAATAGTCGGCTGCTCGGTATGCGGGTTCCTTGCCTTTGCGAGTCGGAGCAGAGTAAGGTTGACCGATATGTCCCCAGACTTGATGACCTTCTGGACCAGGCCAAGATGCCAGCCACTCGTGCCCTTCTCTCACATCATGACCCCATCCAGCCTTGGTCGCTACCATCTGTTCAGCAGCATCAGCCTGAGCTGCGGGGGCAAAGAAAGCATGCTCCCTCCTGCTTTTTTTCTTGCCTGCCGTCGAAGGACTCGACACCTGTCGCTCCATAGGCGTCGCAGCGCCAGAAGCCTTTGCAGAAAAGAAGCTATGAGCAGGTCGAGAGTCTGTGACGCGCATCATGTTTGCTGGCTTTCTCGGTGACACTTCGCCTAGCATAATAGGATCATCTGCACCTCCACTCGCACTTTTGCGGACAAAGAAGGGATGTTTGCGCTTGTTGGATGGACCTGGCTCTTCCCTGTCAGAATCGAGGACAATGGAAACGGGCCCGCCGCTGGATTCGGTGATGATGACTGTGTCAGAAGAGGAGGAAGCGCGACTGCCCATCTTGGAGCATGGGCGCTGAGGAGAAAGCTCGCGGATTGGTGAGGAGGATAGAACAGTGATCGCGTCGTCTGCGCTATTCTAAGAGAGTCAGTGTCAAGTCCATCTCCGAAGCCAACGCACCTGAGCGGCTCTTCCTTTGCCCTTCAGAGCTTCACGAGCACCAGCCTTCTTATCTTCTGCTCCAAATTTCTTGTTGGCACGATTCCGTGCAGCCATGGCCTTTCTCTCTGCCTCTTCACCTCCATCCTTGAGCTTCTTACGAGGCTTCTTTGGCTTGCTCGACTGACCAATGGCCACAAGATCCTCGTCATCACTGACTTTGAGTATAGGATGACCATTTCCAAACGCCAGCTTAGCTTGCTTTCCTTTCACCTCTGTCTTTGCCTGCTTGGGTGCTTGCTTTCGTTTTGAGGCAGTTGTTGAAGACTCGGCTTGAATGGGAGGTGCAGATGCCTGCTTAGCAGGTGTATGGAGCTGCCCAGCTACCACATACTGCTCTTGTAGCCCTTGCGTACTCATGATAACCTCATTTCAAGCTCTGGTGAGGGTCAGATTGGTTGTGGAAACTGCCTCATGTTGCATTGAGCCTGCAGCGATGATCGAGGACATCCACCGTGCACATGAAACCGTACGCGTCGACGCGTCGGCTGCAATTTTGCATCATCACAATTTGTTTACCGCTGTGCAATCAGAGGTATGACAGCCGTTTTAACCCCTGTGCTTTGTGTGGTCCCATATTTGTAATCGAGCTGTAGACTATTAGGCTATCTGACATTGTAAACACGTGTGAGCAGTGGCTGAGCACAGGGGTTGACATAACATCGGAGGTGCACGGCCGCGGTGGACTGCAAGCTGCTGCAGCTGCTGCTCATCGGCTCCACTCTTGGCTCCACTCGTCAATGAGATTATCGCAATGCATACATTGCTAGAAAAGAAGTCGCACGTCCAAAGTCTCCCAGACCCAGCTGAGCCTTGCCACTTACACCCCAGTGACCCAGTCGCGTACTTTGTCATCTTCGAACAGAATGCCTGCAAAGAGACGTTGGACTGACCATAGAAGGAACCTGCGCATAACCCTTCACCCGACTCAGCAGCTACAGACAGCAGCAACAAATGCCATGAGCGAGACATCACGCTCACGCCAGAGCCGCACACCAACCTGCTGCTGTGCCCGATTACATGGCTCTTCTTGGGGCTGACTCCCGGTCCAGCAATCAGTACGCGACTTCCAACCCACCTCATATCCCCAGGCGACACGGCAGAGCCAGCAGCTCAGACACGGACATCTTGCCAGAAGGTATTGCGTCAGCGAACTTGACCGACTTAAAGGACATCGTCAAAGAATTGGCTTCCGAAGTTGTTGAGCTGAAGAAGCGGCTCGCTGTCGAGGAACTTGCGCCTGCCCCCAAGAAAGTCAAAACGGGTATTACTGAAGGACAGGATGCGAAAGTCCGTCTGTCATTGCTAGTGTTGTTGACTGACGCTTTCAGAAATTCGTTTGGCACCATTTCAATTACGCCATCGGCATGGCGCACGTGGCCGTTTGCCAGTGATGCATGAAGATCATGGTATGCTTCGCAGCCGTGACCACCTTCCATCTCCCGAACCAGGTGGTTCCATCACGCTCAATACAGGGGGCCAAGACCGAAGTGTCTTTCGACCGGAAAGTGGCAGGACCGCTCAGTGAGTCAGCTACATCGTCGCAAGAAGCTCACCGGTTTAGGACCGCCCGGTTTGAGAGCCATGTTGTTGAGCGCATCATGGAGGCGCCGCAGCGCAAAAGCTCGCTACTGCGGCCTGAGATCGAAGCTGCATTTGAAACCTACTTTGTCAATAAGAGCAGAGCGTTCTTCTTGGGGGAGGAAACCACAAAAGGAACGCGACATACGGACTTCCATACTTCGGCGACAAGAAGCAGTAAGTCGCCGTCTCTGCTCCTGAGTGTTTGTGATTGACAACGAAGCACCTCAAGGCCAGATCGACGTACTTCAATCTGTCACCACTCAACCTGTCTAAAGAGCGCAACTGTCTCAAGAAGGCTCTGTGCAACATCGCGTCAATTCCTCTGTATATCAGTGATGACAACTTGAGCGACAAGCGGTTCTTGCCGCGACGTGGCGAAGAGAATGTGATTCGCGAGGAGTATCTGAGGCGGTCTCGGATCAAACTACCGAGGACAGCGTGTTCCAGAGATGCGTGACATCCGGTGGTTGACTGACGAGGTAAGCGATTGACGATAGAGTGTGTAAACTGACCTTACAGACCCGCCTCGCTAGATACTTCTTGGGAGAATGGATAGAAATCCACAAGACTTCGCAAGGCGTGGCCAGCTAGCCAAACCTGAAGTTTAATTCGCCAAGAGCCCTCTGGGGCGAGGTCGAGGAGATCGGAATGTGCCAGGTCAACGAGGCTGGCCAGCCCATCAGTCCTGAGAAAGGCAAAGGCAAGAAGCGTATCAAGGTTGGCTTTGAGCTGTATGGGGGCATGGCTAAGCCAGAGTGCGTTATCAGGTTTGGGTTGACACTTGTGCAGCGGCCGGCGCAGGAAAGTCTCCCCACTCTGCTGCCTTGGCATGAGGTCGGAAATCTTCCCGTGCACTCCGCAATGGCTAGCACCGTGCAGAGAAGCGAGGACATGGTCACAAACCTGTTCTTGGCAAGGATGATTTGGAGAGTTTGGATATCTGAGAGCAGACTCCATACCGAATGAGAAGATTGCGATTCATCTGCGAGTCAGTTCTTTTTGCATTGCATAATGTCAAAGAGCGTCTCTCACATGTACTACAACTGCTGGGTCAGCTTCGCTTACATCTTTGATCCACGTACGTGGGTATTAGGTCGCGTCAGCAGAATGAGCTAAATGACCGACGTCAGGATGAGGTTGAGTGTGCCAATTGTTGGTCCACCGCTCCATATGATTCTTGTAGGTTCTGCCGGTAACGGCCTGGCAATTGAATGGCAAAGAACAGGACATCCGCAGATGAGGATGTCGGCGCCGCGCTACGCAGGTCAGCATAATGCTACTGTCTGACTTGGACTGACCACAGTCTTTCTTACGTCCTCCATCTTGACCTTCCTATACTTGTCACGGAATCTCTGGAGAGGCTCATCCGGTGAAGCACTGCGTGGCATGGCTGTATAGCTGGATGCGGCTGGGTGTTTGTTTGACTGGCGATGTGGTTGCATCTGCAGCTGCGATCGTCTGCGGCCGAAGGATCGATGTGCCAGCAGCTGCTTTTTGCTTCCGAGTGGTACGGTGTGCTCGACTCTCGCTCACGATGTGTAATACAAGTATGACCACATGACGTTCACAGTAATGTGAGCTCGACGATATCACAGAAATCTGTAAACGCTTGTGAGCTTTGCTGCATCACAGAGGTTTGCAGTTTGTGGACGCCTAAAATGCTTCACATTTCGTTAACACCTGTGAGCGTTAACACCTGCGAGCGCGCCTAGCTCACAGGTGATAACTAGGCGCGCTCACAGGTATACAGGTGGGAAAAGTACACGGCCTGCGACGGGGTGACTGCAGCCTGCAACGCAGACAGGTATGGGCTGCGAAGCCCTGACCAGGTTGTTGAACTCCTTAGTCCTGTTGTGAGATGCTCGTCTAGATATCTTTCTTTTGATCCATTCTCCCTTCAAAGTCTCCTTTTACGATGATGGGCTCGTTTCACGATGTACACAAAGGGGTGACTCCAGAGTGTTTTCCAATTGGGTATGGACAGTGGAAGACGGATTTAGAGCAATGTCGATCGCCAATTAATCAAAGGAAACGTGATACTGAGATGTGTAGAAGGCCGCCAGGAACTGTACTTAAGGGAGTCCAGGGACTCCAGAGTAGCTTACAACTCAATTTCTTGAACTCGTAGATGTCCGAAACAAGGCCCGACGGACAGACTGGTCAATCGAGTTCGGAGTCAACTCACTCGGACGATACTCGTCACAGCTCCGGAGCGTCGGAAACCCCGGTCTTGAAAACGGCAGATTCACCGAAGAATTCCTATCCTTGATCCTGATGGCAGAAGCGATGCGTCGCCAGCGGTTAGCAGCACAAGACAATGAATGCGCTTTCTTGCGTAACGACTAGCCGTTCATGCAAATCTTGAGAAATCACCGTTTCCAGAGCTTGGCATAAACGAGAATTTGGAACAGCCGAGATCCGAACAGACGGTGATCTAGTTGAGTCTTAAATCAGAACAAGTATGTTCGGTGTAGTACTAGTTCGGTGAACAAAGTCACTCACCGCAACTCGCAATCAATTTGATGCCAGCAGCTGGGGTTCTCTGCCTTCTCCGGGACGGCGGACACAACTCGACACAGCTCCGTAGTCTGTACGTCAAGCCCGACGTCAACAGGCACAGCGCCGTTTTCCACAGCGAAATCGGACCACTACGGGCAGATCCGAAGACCAAGGAATTGATCTTGGAAGCGAGCGGCGCAATCTGCGCGGATTCGTTATCAAGAGTCATTTTTGCAACTTGACCCTACTCAGCGTAGTGACTGAATCGCTGGCGTTCACTCAAGCCGCTCAACTGAAGCATTTCCCGTGCACTTCGCGTAGCTGTTCGAACAGATCAGTCGCGATCTGCAGACGCATATTGGGGAGGTATTATACATCGTAGACACATCACAAGTCGTCAAAACGTCATCAATCAAGCCTTGTGCCCTTCTGCAAGATCTGGTCGGCCGGCCTCAACAGCCGCCAACTTGACCTGCTGCTGAGCCTGTCTTGAGAAAAAAGCCGCCTGTTCTCTCGTGAACCTGGGTCATCAGTTCTGCTCACCCTGCAATGTCGAACACTCACTCGACTTGAGAGCCACGAACGACACCATTCGGCTCGGTGATAGAAAAGGGTGAGAAATCCATCTTTTGATCGAGGTTCGCGAGCGTGTGGTTGACGAAGCGGTGCGTCGCTTCATCTGCACGGACGGCACGGATCACATCGACCATCTTGGCATCGGGCTCTAAGCGCCAGTAGTCCTGATAACATCAGCACTGACCAACAGGCCGAACAAATCCGTACAATGGCGATTTTGGGTGCGGCCTTGTCGCTCCACTCAGGAATGTAGCCATTCTCAAGCTCGTCAAGACACTTGGTGCTGGTGAGTCAGTGCTTGCGACTGATGATGGTCTTCGAGACTCACTATGTGTGAACAGCTTCCTCTTCCAGTGCTCCAACGAAGCGGTGAGCAACCTTGGGAGCTAGCAAGTATAAAAAGAAGAATCCGTTGACAAAAAGCCCCTGCGCGGCTAGAACAACACCTCGGAAGATGGGACCGGGCTGTCGGACCGCAAGGAACGTCATCAAGTGCATCCGCTCGTTTTCAGCTTCCTCGAGGAGGGTGCTACACGTCAGTGTTAAACTCTACACAAGATCAAGACATACTGGATCCAGCCGCCATCACGACGCATCAACCGAAGACTCTGCAGATGCCTGATCATGCCACCAACGATACCAGGTACACCGGCGGTGGTCTCAAGCAAAATGATCCTCATCAACCACCGCTTCTCGGACAAGATGCAGCCCATCTTGCGCAGCTCGGCGATGGTGTGAGGTTGCATGCCTTGTTCGATGACTGGGATCGGCGTCTCCTTGTACCCAGTGAAGAAGTCAAAAGAGCCACTAAGGAATCAGCTTCGATGGCGGGAGAGGGTGAAGGAGTGAGACGAACCGTAGTGTCTTGACAACAGTATGAGCAATCTTGTCGCCTATTGTCTTGGCCTCGCGATGCACGACTTTAACAGCATCGAGTTCCTGATGATCAGCTTGAAACCGGGTGGCGAATGCTTCAATCTCACTTCTTTGGTGTAGATGGGCTGGAACATGGTCCATCGACCAGTCGTAGTGTTGTCGTTGAGATCATTTGAAATCTGAGGGATCGCATCTATGTCTCAGCATCGATCTCTTGACAAACTCACAACATAACTCACCGAGGTAGTGCCCACCTTCACTTCCGATACCAGTCTTGCCAACCGACGAGTCAAGCTGACCACTGGCTTTCTCAAAATCAAAAACCTTGGGCTGCAGTGTAGTCGACGCGCTCTGTGATCGAGGAGCGGAGGGCTGAGCAGGCGTGTAGTGTCTGATGCCAGTCGTCAAGCCGACACAGTGCACCTGTGCTCGACTTGCGCGGGATAGTAGACGTGCTGTTGGGCGAATGAGAGACATTGTTGTCTAAGGAACAGTGCAAAGTTTGCTTAGTGCAGGGCTCAGTGAGTCATCATGACTTTTATAGACTTGACTCGGCAGCAATCGGGCTCGTTAAGCTTTTGGCACATCCGTCCGTTCTGCAAGGATCCGTGAATCGAGCACGTGCTGAGCCGGAATAAGTGGCGTACTGCTCTTCCTGGCGTTGGAGCAGTACAGCATGTAGGCATGCAGTGATGACGGAGTCTTGTTTTCGGTAGACACGTTGAGCCTAGGCTTGAAGCTGCTTCTGGGACGTGCCATTAGCAACTTCTGACTTTACATTCGCCACCAATTTGCCACCCGCCGGAAAGTGCCGGGAACCAAACAGCCAAGATGCGATCCCTTCCGAGACGGGACGACGGACGAGTACAACAATGGTGCATGATCGGGAGCCTCAGCCGCCTCTACGATGGACAAATCACAATGCAGGGTTTAGATGTCGGGTGTTAGACGGTCGTACTGAGGCAGTGTCAGCTTGGAATTCGTCTCTGACACGCTTAGCTGACCTTGATCCACTCATCAATCTGCGTCACAGACTCTGCAATCTGCCGTGCTTCTAGGTAGACCCAGATCTAGTCGTCAGCGATGCATCCAGTGGCTTCACAGACAGCTCACCTTGGCCATGGCCCAGACATTTCCAGGCTGGACACTCTTCATCGCCTCGCGACTGCCCATCTGCATGCCGACCTGGCGCAGAATCGGCAACGCGCTCTTAAAGAGATCCATGCCAGGATCCAATTGACGGCCGATACCCTCAAGCAGCAGAATCGAAATGACAGTGTTAACAAAGTCGCCCTCCATCTTGACATGATGCGATCGTACGGCCTGAAGCACGTCAGTCAAGATATCGCTGATCTTGATCTTGGCAAGGGAGAATGTCTTGGACTTGACGCTCAGCACGAGATGCTGCATCTTGAGCGCAAATGTCTCTTCGTCCAGAGCGAGTTCTGGGGTGCGGCAGCGTTCGATCATGAGCTTGCCAGCTTTGTAGCCATCAAATTCGGCGACAGCCTGGAAGAGGTCTAGGAAGTTGCGACGGTTGTCGGGTGAAAGAGTAGTGACGAGCCCGGCATCGATAAAGATTAGCTGAGGCTCGTAGCCTTCTTTCGACAGTGTCTCGAGCTTCTCGAGCCAGGCTTCTTGATCGTGTGCGATGCCTGACAAGGAGTGGACAAGAGCGGAGGCCGACGCAGAAATGGTAGGGATGGGTGAGGAAGGAGGAGGGTGCGAAGGACGGAAGTATTCAAAGACATCAGAGAAGTAGTCTCGCGAAGTCTTTTTATAGAAGCGGACCATGATGTTACCGCTGGCTGTCAGTAGCGTATGCTTTATTTCACTCACGGATGGAGATCACCATGCGTCCAGTTGTCCAACAGAAGCATGTTCTACATCGTTAGCAGACGCATCTCAAACGCAAACTCACGAGGAAAGCATCCAAGCCAATATTGGCGATCCGATCATCATATGGTCCACCGCCATTCTTCAGGAACCATTTCAAAGGCAAGGCATCCTCAAACTCCTCCACCATAACCTCTCTCTGCGCCTCGCCTTGCTCACTTTGCCCAAGCCTAATAGGCCGAGGGAAGGCCAAGCTCGGTCCACGATGCGCAAAGTTTTCATTGAAGCGATCAAGGTTGGCAGACTCGACACGAAGATCAAGCTGCATGTTCATCATTGCACCAAAGACCTCAACTTCTTCGGGTAAGGAGATCCATTCCATGCCTGGGAACAGGTTGATGAAGCCTGCGAATACCCCCATGATGGCGATGTCGCGGCGGATTGTTTGATGGACTTTAGGATGGAGTACTTTGATGGCGACAGAGGTGTTTGGGATGTCGTCGCCCGTGGGGGGCTCGACTGGCTTGTCCGTCTGAGGGAAGAGCGAGGGGTTGAGAGTGGCTTTGTAGACCTGACGTCAGTGAACTCCTGTACCACACAAACATACCTGAGCAATGGCACCACACCCAATCGGCTCATGGCCAAACTCTTCAAAGATGTCCTCGAAATCCATTCCAAAAGCCTTTTGGATCACGCGTTTGGTGTGATGGAATGAGTGAGCTTTGCCGTTTGAATGCAGCTTGGACATGCGGTCGCAGAGAGAAGCAGGGAAGAGATCGGCTCGTGAAGCTGCCCATTGACCGAGCTATCATCAGCTTCATCTCTCACGTGGCTCACCTTGATGAATGTCGGCCCAGCACGCTCCATCTGCTTGACAAGGAAAGAATACCACCAAACAGCACCCCAGTTCTCTTCGTGTTCTTGTTTCCGTCGGAAGCGCTTGCCGACTTGGCTTGAACCACTGGAGCCGACGAGCAACATCGGTGAAGCGAGAATGACAGGTCCGAAGATGAATGCTAGACGGAGAAATCGAAGTGCTGTGAGGAGAGGCTCGATGAGGTAGTGTTGAAGGAGTGAAAGTGGTGTCAAGCGAGCTTCAGCTGGAGAGAAGGCGACAAGTGTTGAGGCTTGTGGAGGAGATGGTGGTGATGCAGGGATAAGATGCGTTGGAAAAGGTGTTGGTCTAATGGGCATACCCTTGAGATCGTATAGAATGAAGGCGAGGCCGACAAAAGATGTTCCTATCAGGACGACTCGTCGAGACGGCCATGACCAAGTACGCGAGCCACGCGAGCTCTGCTCAGACCTGTTCGTCGTTTGAGCAGCTACGTTGGCCATTCCTCTCCTCCCATGTCGCGAAGCCTGAGCTACAGACGATTCTGCCATTGAGCATCTACCTGCCAAACGCACAGACATCAGACGATCGACGTCATTCAACCTCGAGACCGCGGTCAAGCGCTTAGAGGGCAGACGGGAGCCTATGAAGGCCAAGCGCTGAGCCATATTGGCTGAAAGCAGACGTGCTGCTGTACAATCCAGACTTTTTCTTGCGATTCTTGCTTTCGAGGCTTCGATAATAGGAATGGCATCACATTTCTGCAAGAGGATCGACGTTTCTTCGCGGAGGAGAAACTGGCCACCAGTGCAGGGGTGATACTATCCATCAGACACAAGCTCTTTGACCTGAAACCTTCCCAATCTACCCATGCTGCCACATGATTGAGCTGCAAGTCAGCGTCATTCACATCAAACGGGCAGGTTCTGTTCACTAACTTTTTGCCTTCAAAACCCCTTGCAGCGAGCCTCTCCACTTCTTCAGGCGTCAAATCAAAAGTCAAAGCCTTTGCATTCTGCCATCAGCTTCTCATCAAACTGTCAGCTCACCTGCTCTGCCTGATTGGCGTCCCGAGCTCCACCAAGCGGGATAGCGCCCTTTTGAATGACCCAGTTAATCGCAATAGCCGACATTGGCACGTCGTATTTCGCTGCCAGCTCACGCATGATTTCTAGCAGGGGCTCGAGCTTTTCCATCGGAATGTTGGAGAAGCTGACTATCAGTACGTTGTGAAAGCGGGCTGGTCCCGAGACTGACCGACGACCTTTTGGGACTGGGTTCTCTTTACTGTATTTACCCGTCAAGCGACCCATGCCAAGCGGCGAGTCTGTCCATCAGCTGATTCTTGTTCGCATAGACAACATACAAGCCATGCACGCGATACCCAATTCCTTCATGGCAGCCAACAAGCCATTCTTCTCAGGCAACTGCCTCAACAAGCTGAATTCAATCTGATTCGACGCCAGTGGAACGTCGTATTTCTTGAGGATCGCATGCATGTTGCGTCTTGAGGGTTAGCTTTGAGGGCATGGAGAGGGCGTACAGCTCATTTTCACTAAAGTTCGAGACACCGACGTTTTTCGTCAGACCAAGCTTGTAGCATTGAGCCAATTCCCTCCCTTGCGCTTCCCATGAATGCGGTCCAACCGGTCCATGGATCTATCCTCAGCTGCAGTCACCACTTTTGCCCAAACCCACCATATAGAGATCCACCTTGTCAACGCCCAATCTCTTCAACGATCCTCTCAAACCAGCCACCACTCCCGGCGTGAAGAAGAACATGTTCAAATGCGTTGGGAAAGGTAGCCATTTTGTTGCTAGCACTAGGTTTTCTTTGATAGAGGGTGAAGACTCTTTGATGAGTTTGGAGATGATGCGTTCGGATTCACCGCTTCCGTAAACTTCGCTTTGGAGCGTCAGCGTCAGCAACAGGGAGGAAGAAGCTTACGCGGTGTCGAAGAAGTGGATGCCATCTTTATGTGTCTGATCCCATGCTGCTTTGATCTTTGGTAGGTCATCTGATGTATGGCCCCATGTACTGAGCAGTTGTCAGTCTTTCTGCGCACCTCCCGACATGCAGAAGCTCCGCTGTCCGAAACGATATACCTATCTCCCCAGCTCCACGTGCCTGTTCTTCAGCCTGCAAACTTTGATTAACACTGAAGGCCATGACTGACCGATAGCCATGGGTGGCACCTTGAGAGTGCCAAGTGTAAAGGTCTTGCACATTGCACTTGACATGGTCGCTCAGTTCGGATACATTGAAATACTCTCAAGTTAGCTGCTGCAGGATCAGGGGGTTAGGCCAGCGACGTCGACATCACATTGTGACGGAGACTAATAACCGATGGATCTCTTCGCATCTACGAACAAAAGACTATCATACAAGCTTGGCACGCCCTGCTGCCCTGTCTCTGTCTCTGTTCCTGTTTGCCGACCGGAAGTTGAGCTTTCTGAAAAACGAGCAAAACTCGTTCCTCTAGTTCCTGTTCCTGATGCGGTCACAGCGGTCGGCGGCCTTGTTCAGAGTTATCAGATCGAGCTTTGGTGAGAGGCTGGAGGTCCAAGTGGAAGCAAGAGGTTGTAGAGATTGATTCCGCTTGACTCTGTTGGAAGTCAAGCTGAAGAAGCACGACGTCTATGAGGGACAGGGAGTACGCGGGGCTACAGCGGCTGCCCGCAATTCCACCATCGTTAGGGATGCGACCGATCGTGCCTAACGCCTCGTTCAGGGCCTTTGATTAGCTTCTTTTATTCTTCTGCCGTAGAATACGGGCTTGAACTTTCCATCATGCTATAACTTTACAATTGTCATTGTCCATCCATCTTTGAATCATCTATCCACCGCTGCTGCAGCTTGACGATGAATACAAATGATCCCGTAGCCATTCGCCACGCGTTTGAATAAACCACGCGACTGATTTCATAAATGGCTGAATGTCATGCCCTCTGGCTATCAGGACAAGATTGGACCGGGTAGATCTTGAATGTGTCTACCGGTTCATCTCGAGCGCCACCGTTTTGGAAAATGTATTTATATTATTTATGTGGTTGCAACGCCTCTATTCGGCTCGGGGCTTTGGAGACGTCGATCAGTGGGTGTGACGATCATGCCCGAGGTACAATCTACTTTGCATTTCTCTCTGCAGGGTTGTTCAACCTACCTAGACTCGTCTGTCGAATCCATTCTTCTCATAGATCGACGGGCGTCGCACCCTGTGGTAGACGGGCCTAGTGGACTTTGTAATCAATTGCCGGTTTATAGATCACGAGATTAGGATAACGTGGTGTAGCGTATTAGGATTTCAAGCCACGCGGTTCAAATTGCAAAGTCTGATACTCAAAATCCATTCGAATTCGAGCGAGAACAGCCTGAAAGCTAGCTTGGTACCGACATCTTGAGATCCACTTGTTCATCTTATCCTCCTTTTCCTCTTCCTCTCTGTCTAGCCATCCATCCATCCATCCATCCATCCATCCATCCATCCATCCATCCATCCTCACCTCGACGAGCACCGTCATACGCCCGTTTATAAAAAAGCAAGTAGCTAGCAACCTCGATCACTTTGACATTCAAACTGGCCAAACTTTGAAGCATCCAAAATACGCAATACGCCTCTATAAGGGTGAGTAGAATTCGTCAGAGCCCCCGTGTCACAAGTTGACGTTTCAGTAGATCAAGCCAATAGCGGCAGAGCAACCTAACGGAGCAAAGCCGCCGAGCAGTCCGACCTGACACGAGATCGTTGAACCAGTCTTTCGTTCAAAAGGTTTGTCCATCCCCTTGTCCATTCTCCCATCCACTGCTGATATCCCAAGCGAATGCTGTAGAAAAGCATGGCTGTAAAAGAATCACACGCCAACGCCAACAGCGGAACAGATACAGAAAACGAAAGTGAAGATGGTCTCTACCTCCCCATGGCACCTCTAGATCAAATTCATCATCCTCGTCCACAGTCGTTGAGTCTGCTGCAATCGCCTCTGAACGCTCTTGAGCCTCTGCACGTCGACTATCACGAACAGCCATATCAACAGCAACAGCAGCTTTACCTACCTGTCGGAGACGATGCAGATCGCACGCCGGTAATTGAAGATGGCAAGCTTGAAGCAACGGCGCAGACGTTTCCGAGACCACCGACGGCGGGTGAAGTCGATGCAAACGCTACTATTCGTCAACGTCCTCTCAAACAATCTTCATCCCTCCTCTCCCCGTTCACACCCCGCTTCACAGACGACAACCAACAGCAGCCCATCCCTCCCCAGCCGCAGTTTGTCTACAACGAGGTGCAGACCGGATACAGTCCCGTCGAAGGCTACCCCCAACAAGTCATGTATGCCGGATCCCCATCAACAGCAGGCAGCATGTACTTTTCAGCGCCAGTCATCTCGCCTCATCAGAGCCCGTACGGGACGTATCCCCATCAAATGTCACCTTATGTCTCTGGGCCCATCTACCACGTCTCTCCCTCGCAGCATCAAATGGCCTTTACAGAGCCTTTGCCTTCTCAACCTCTGATGCCGGCGTATCCTCAGGCCGTCACACCGCATTACGCATTCGCCGATCAACCGCCTCGTAGTCGAGCTGGTTCACCCGACTCTATCGCTCAGAGCCAGACGTCTTCTGTCAGCCTCGCTCGTTCTCATTCGACGACGAGCTCGGGTCCCATGGCCTTGCCCAGTCGACCCAAAATAAAGTTGACGCATGAAGACAAGAGGCGGATCTGTGAGATTGCAAAGGAATACACCTCGTTGAGACAGGAGGATATCGCCAAGCAGTATGGGTGAGTGACTTTTGATAGTAATGTACTGACAGTCAGTGTCGATCGCAGCACCATTAGCAAGATCCTGCTCTCGGCTTCGCGCTGGACGGCCGAGCCCAGGCCAACACAACTTCCACCTTCCAAAGAGCCCAGGCTCGTCGGTGGTCGCTTCCCAGCTGTCGAGGAGCGCATGCACGAGTGGCTGGACAGCGAGCTCGCGGCAGGCAGAGACGTAAAGGATTCCGTGGCGAGAGAGTGCGCGAGGCACATGGGTGTAGAGCTGGGTTATGGTGATCGCTTCAAGGCTTCGACCAAGTGGTGGGATAAAGTGAGTTTTAGGCTATTGCATCAAGCTGATGGCAGTTCAAGGAACGTAGGAGGGCTATCGGTCGGCCCGTCGTCACGGCGCATTCGGCAGCTTCGGTCGATGCACTGCATGGCTTGCAGATGCATCCCAACGGCTACTATGGCCACCCTCACCCACAGTACTATCAAGAGTACTCCGTTGGTCAAATGTACGCTCCCAACTTTTCCCCCGCCGCTTCCGCCGCTTCCTCCGTCCTCCTCTCGCGCTCCCACTCGACCGCAACACTGTCATCCACATCCAGCAGCGGCAACGAGCGTCATCAAGTCTACCTCGGCACACCCCATCGCGGTCCCATCAGCGCCAACAAGTCTGATTCAGATTTCTTGACGCATTATACGGCTGAAGCAGACGTCGGCTACTCCAATAGTCCGAATCGACAGCGCTCCCAGTCGTCGCCGCAGGTCATGAACGCAGACGCTGGCCACATGTCGCCTTCTTCGGGCAAGGTTCGAACGCAGCGACCTGCTACATCGGGTTTGAGTCGACAGAACAGTCTGTCGGGTCGTGCGAGCCCTTCACCTCGTCGTACGGGTTTGACGAGAACCAACTCGTCCACGTCCAACCTGCTCGTCTCTTCTCGTCGTGCCAATCGTCCACCGAGCTTGGCGGCTTCGGCATTCGGCTTGACACCGCTATCTCAAGATGGCAACTGGTCGCCTATGCCGTCGCCTACGACAAGCGGCAGTAGCGCAAGTACCCACTCGCGTCGACGATCCGAAATCAACGCTGGCGCTCCTTTCACTTCATCCCTTTCCGTCATGTCCATCTCACCAGACATTACGACACCTGCGTCAGGCATGTTGCAGCCTGGCATCATCCCTCCATTGACGCCTCTGTCACCCAAGAGTTACATTGGTTACAGCGAAGATTATCAGTATGCTCCTCAACAGATGATCTATCAGCAACCAACAAGCTATCCCGGCTACCCAATCGTTCATCCTTCTCAACACTCTCCCTCGGTCCCAGCCGAGCGATGGCAGTAAGAGCTGCTCCATTAACAATTTTCAATCTTTACACTTCATTCGCATCATCGCACACTTTACATTTCAACCCACCACACTCTGTGATTCATTTAGTTTCCATCCTACTCTACGATAATGATGCATCATGTTTACTCTACGATGTAATGTTCTAATACTGACCGAGGGTTGACTGTAGTAACAAACGTAAGCTTCCCTGAATTAGTCTCTGATCGCAGCAGTATCGGCTTTGAACGCGTCTTAAATGAAGTAAATGCAATTTCCCATTGGCGCCACTTAACGCGATTTGCCCCACAATCCCGTACCCTCGGATGCAAAATTATTAGGTTCCGTCCGGTTGAGGTCTACCCGAACAGTGGTGCCTAGTCCGGAAGCCACAAGGAGGTGGCGTCGAAATTTGGCACGGATTTTAGCATTCCCTGAAATCTCACCGGGTGACTAGAATTCGGCCAATGTCACGGACATTTCTTCAAGAAAGCATGGCATCATTCGTACATAAACCCAGTGACAAAGTAGCAACGCAGACAAAAGACATTTACATGTCTGTTTTGGGATCCGTGGTGGGAGGAGCGGGACGGAGGAGAGGGTGAAGCTAGACGTCAACCATGTCAAGAATATCAACTCACAATCTGCTCATGAAGAGCCTTGCCAGCGGGTACCATAGGGTACACATGCTGGTTCTCTACACAGCACTCGAACAGAATCGGCCGTGTGCCATCATACTCGAGGAACTCCTTCATCTTTGCAGGCAGCTCGGCCGGATCACTGCACCGCAACGCCTTGGCACCCATAGACTCGGCGAGCTTGACAAAGTCGGGGTTGGTCATGCGTGTGTGAGCGTAGCGGTTCTTGTAAAAGAGGTCTTGCCATTGGTAGACCATGCCCTGGAACTCATTGTTGAGGAGCAGCACCTTGACGCCAATGTTGTACTGAGATGCGGTTTGCAGCTCCATAGCCGTCATGGAGAATGAAGCGTCACCGTCAATGTCGACGACGATCTTGTCTGGCAAAGCGACCTTGGCGCCAATGGCGGATGGAAGACCGTAGCCCATGGTACCGAGACCACCCGACGAGACCCACGAGCGAGGCTCGGTCCAGCGGTAATGCTGGCAAGCCCACATTTGATGCTGCCCGACACCCGTGGTGATGACAACCTTCTCCTTGCCGATAGCCTCGGCCTGACGGTCAAGCTCCTCAATGACCGCCTGAGGCATGAGCTTGTCCTGCTTGCTCTGCTTGTCGTAGGTGAAGGGGTACTTGCGCTTGTTCTCCTTGCACCGCTCGATCCACTCTGTGCGGTCGGTGCTTTGGTCGAGCTGGGGAACGAGTTCGGCCATGGAAGCAACGACGTCGCCGAGAACGGGGATGGAGGCTTGAACGACCTTGTTGATGTTCTTGGGCTGGATCTCAAAGTGGATGATGCCACCACGACCCTCGAGAGCGGCAGCGCGAGCAGCAGGGGCAAAGGTGTCGACCTTGCCAGTGACACGATCGTCAAAGCGAGCACCTAGGGCGATGATTACATCAGCCTCTTGCATGGCAAAGTTGGCATAGGCAGAGCCGTGCATGCCAAGCATGTGAAGCGACTTTTCGTCACGCTCATCGAAAGCGCCGAGGCCCTGGAAGGTGGTGGTGACGGGGATGTTGCCAATGTCGGAGAGCTGCTTGAGGAGCTTGGGTCCATCAAGTGAAGCAAGAACACCATTACCGGCGTACACGATCGGCCGCTTGGCTTGGTTGATGAGCTTGGCGGCTTGACGGATGAGGTCAGCGTCTCCAGGTTGAGGAGCGGTGGTGGTGGTAGGGTTCAAAGGGTTGGAAGGAAGGTAAGGGGAAGATCCAATCTGGACCGACTTGGAAGGGATAGCCTGACGGAGGATGCTGGCAGTCACATCCTTGGGCAGGTCGACGAGAACGGGACCTGGACGACCAGAAGTTGCAATCTTGAACGCCTCGTTAATTCTTCGTGGGAGTTCGGCAATGTCCTTGACCATGACATTCCATTTTGTGCAAGACCGGGAGATGCCGACAACGTCAGCCTCTTGGAAGGCGTCGGAGCCAATGGCAGAGGTCGCGACCTGCCCACAGAAGACGACAAGAGGAATACCGTCGGACAGAGCGTCCTGCATCGGTGTGATGACGTTTGTGGCGCCAGGACCTGAAGTCACAAGCACGACACCTGGCTTGCCCGATACACGAGCGTATCCCTCTGCCATGTGGCCAGCACCTTGCTCGTGGCGAGGCAGCACAAAGTCAAAGTATTCCGAGTTGTAGATGGCATCAAAGACGGGGAGAATAGCGCCCTGATGGTCAGCATGGAGTATCTTGTAAACAGCCATGGACTTACACCAGGGTAACCAAAGACTTTTTTCACGTCATGTCTCAGCATCATCTCGTGGAAGATCTGACCGCCAGATTGCCCAATGAAGTCGTAGTTCATGCCGGGTAGCCGTTGCGCGCTATCAAGAGGGTCGACATACGAAGGGGAGTTGCGAGGGAGGGTGGAAGGTGGGGCCTGGAAGTTGGCTGCAGGTTCGGGACGACTGTGGAGTCAGCGGAATTCCATGTATATTGTAACCGGGGGAAATTCGAAGAGTCGAGCCTTGTGTACAACACGCAGTTCACGCTAGCTGGACAGAATGTCATGGACTGAAACGACATTCGCCAGTGCACTGAGCGCCAACGCTGAGGCACGTGAGCTCATTGACGTGCCAACGCCACAAGCTCATGCTTGAATCTTATATATCTCGAGCCGGGCTCAAAGTGCCCAGGCCAGCTAAGACGCCTCCTTTACGATAAGGAGAATGTTCTCTCGAATGAAGCATTGGTATAGCTGAAGCCCGCCACTTTGCGATCGCGTCGGCCGATGAGGTACAAGCTGACCAAGTCCCCACGCCTTTGTTTCTCGATCCTCACGGCTCGAACAACTCGCGCAGAGCACACCTCTCCAATTTACCTCTCACCGTCTCGATTCCCTCTACACAAACTCGACCGACACGAAACGAAAAGAAAGAGACTCACACTGCAGCTGCTGCACTCGAAGTGGCCGACGACTGAATCTTGCGAATCCTAGCCTTGGCTTCAGGGGTGATACCGGAAGCGACAGTCGATCGATGTGCGACCTGGTGGCTGAGCCTGGTCCTGCTGACCGAAGCGCTGGCCGTTAAAGAGCGCGAGATGAGCTTAGAGGCAAGCATGGTGGTGGCGGCGATGTTGCTTTTTGGCTGCTTTTGGAGAATGTGGGTGGTTATTAATGCCCTGTTGATTTGAACTACGAGCTAAGCTGTCCCTATAACCCCGTTTTTGTTGGTAAATAACTCAAATTCTACTGACGATTCCCTTTTCGCCCGCAACGGCCGAAGGATCGACTCGAAAAAGCAGGGAGGTGTAGGTAGGGGTAGTATTTAAGTGAGAACGTCATTTCAGATTGAATAGTAGTAGGCTTGCCTCCTCGCGCTACTAATTTCACTTCAACGCGCGCCTTGCTGATAGCGTCCCAGGAGGCTCCGAGGATCTTCCGACGATCCCACCGTCCCAAGGCATGATCGGCATGGGGTATCCGAACCCACTTGCAACTTCTTAAAGAGAAGAGAAGAGAACCATCTTAACCAATCTTGCCACCCTTTCTACTTTCAACATCCACAACCATGAAGCAAGATAACCCTGCTTTTATGCTCAACGGTCCAATGGACGTCTCATTCGAGAATGTGAGTGACTGTGTCAATGCCAAGCAGAAACCACCGTCGAACGCGCATACCTTGGTGGTCAATCAATCGCCAACACTACTGACGACTCAGCTTCCCATTCCCGAGATTGAGAACGATGAGGTGCTGCTGAAGATTGAAAAGACTGTACGTCTCTACCTCTCATACAATCCAATAGCTAAACCATCAAGGGTATCTGCGGATCAGATGTCCACTGCAAGTCCACACCACTCTACCCTTGCACAACTAACGACCCACAAGTTTATTCACACGCCGCAATGGGCGACTTCAAAGTCACGTCCCCAATGGCTCTAGGCCACGAAACGTCCGGTACAGTCCTAGCACTCGGTCCGCATTGCACACACCTCAAAGTCGGTGATCGCGTCGCTTTGGAGCCGGGTACGACGTGCAGAGTCTGTGTGGACTGTAAAAGCGGTCATTATAATCGATGTGCTTTGATGCGGTTTGCAGCTACGCCTCCTGATCACGGGACGTTGAGTCGTTACTATAAACTGTAAGTCGTGCGATGGCTGCGTTTCGAATAACTGACATCCAAGACCCGAAGACCTCTGCTATGTCCTTCCCAAAAGCGTCTCGCTCTCCTCCGGTGCACTCATGGAACCGCTCAGCGTCGCCGTACACGCAGTCGTTGCAGTCGGCAAGATCAAGCCTGGCCAAAGTGTTTGCGTCATGGGCGCTGGACCAGTCGGACTGCTTTGTATGGCTGTTGCGAAAGCTCTTGGCGCAAGGCGCGTTATCGGTGTCGGTGCGTCTGCTCTGCGATCATACATGAGGAGTATACTGACGAAGCAGATATCAACCAGGATCGCCTCGACTTTGCGAAAGAGTTTGCAGGTGCCGAAACTTTCCGCTGCGTGAGTCACTACCCCAACCCGATCAGTCTCTTACCTTTAGCCACCTCAGAACAAGATGAACGCCCCACACGAATACAGCGCTCTCGCAGCCCGTCAACTCCTGGAAGACCTCTCAGTCCCAGAACGCGGCGCAGGTTCAATCGACCTCATTATCGACGCAACAGGCGCCGAAACTTGCTGCCAGATCGCAATGGAGATCATCAGACCCGGAGGCACCTATGTCCAGCTCGGTTTCGGGCCTCAGAGAGTCAATGTCCCGCTTGCAATGGTCATTACCAAGGAGATCACTCTCAAAGGTAGTTGGAGATACGGGCCGGGTGATTAGTGAGTTGTGCTTTCTCCGGGTTGAAGATGCTAATGGACAGTCCGCAGGCTATTGAGCTTGTTGCGGATGGGAAAATTGATCTTGAGAAATTGATTACTCATCGGTTCCCTTTTACGGAAACGAAAGAGGCTTTTGAGACGGCTAAGCGAGGTCACAGTGAGGACGGAAAGGTGAGATTGCCACCCGGCGACAACAGGGCTGACGATCAGGCTGTGATCAAGGTTGTCATTGATGCACCTCTCTGAGCTCGACTATTGCGCTTGATGTATATAGGTTACTATTGACGATGTGATACTTGAACGTGCTTTCGTGTCGCCTCTGGACGTGGTCCACATTGTCAAGCTGAGAAAGATATCCTATCTTTTCGTTTGGGTATCAAATACGTTGCAAGAAAGCAGTGGGCGCCATCATGGTATCTAATAGCGTTCGCGGACTTGACAAATACTGCGCACGCCTGATTGGGTATGTTTGACGGGAGTTGGGTCGAAATTGGACACACACTACAGGCGAAGCTTCAGGTTCAGGCAAGAATTTCATCACAGATCACCACGTCAGAAAAGGATGGTGAAGCTGTACTTCCACTGTGCAGTGTGCTGCATTTGCTCTATGCCTCGTGCTCGTCTGCATTTCTGATCAGCTTGTAGAAGAAGCGGGTTGTTGTGAGATGGCCGTCAAGGCTGATTCGCTCCACGTCAGCTCGAGAGACGACAAAACTCACCTCATCCACAGTGTGCTGATTCAAGTTCTCTGTCAGTTTGGCGGGTGTGAATCGATAGATGTTGGAAGTCAAGTTCCAGAAGCTATTGTTAGCGCATTCCGCTCGCAACCTACTGCTTGGTATCGGTGTTGGCTTCATTAGCGGCGTCGACGTGATGACTCACCAAACATTCCCGTTGGCGCTGCAATCACATGCTCGCCAAAGATGTGCTTGCTGGTGCCAGCCATGAGGGCAAACGACGGCGTATTACTGGGCGTGATGGGAGCGACCGTCACCTCGTCGCCAAACATGGAGACGACGATGCGCTTTGCCGGAGCCAGTTGTGCCGCCTCATCATCGAAAGCCACGAGCTCAAAGCCGTGTTTCTTGGCGAACGGTGCGAGGAAGCTCAGAGTGTGGTTCTTGGTCTCTTCGAGATTGGATGTGCTGAGATAAGCTTGGTCAAACTGGAACTTACAAAGCAATACGGTGGTTGACGACGGCTGCTGTCAGCGAACTCATGTAGGTGCGCACCTGTAGCAACCTCTGGCAGTGCATTAACCTTGACCCCTCCTTGGATCAGATCAACGGCCTGTGTAGTCATGACAAAGACGCGAAGCTGGACATCTTTGGAGAGCTGCTTGGCAAGTGCAGGCCACGCCTTTGGGTTCTTGATCTTTTTACGAAGCGAGCGAGGTACTTTCGCAGCGTGATCAGCCGCGCATTGTAGGGATTGGAGGATCGGTGATTCGGCTGTGAGGCTGGGCTTGGATGGGTTGGCTTCGAGCATGGTTATGATGAGCGCAAGGTAGCCGACTGCTGTCAGCTTGATTCAGCGTCATTACATACTGCCGGTGTGGGGCGGTGGTACGGATGAGTGGCCTCCGGGTGTCCTACAGTCAGCTCGTTGGGACGAAAACTCACTCTACGCGGATCTCAAAGTTCGCGGCGCCCTTCTCGGCCATGCCAAAGCTAGCGAATGTACTGCCGTATTGTTCCGTGATGCCAGAGAAGCCTTCGTCGACTAGAAAAGCAACCGAGTCTTGGCCGTACTTTTTCTCGATCCGCTTGGCGAGACACCTGGCGCCCCGGGGTCCGCCAATCTGCTGTCAGCAAAGCGATAGAGAGCGTACCTCTTCATCAAAGCCATTGGCAATGAGGATAGTCCTGTCGTCAGCCGGACAGTGTTCCGACCCACCTCGTAGGCTTAAAATCCTCTTTGATCAACTGCTCGATGGCACCGTAGATGCCCATGACCTGGTTCTTGCAGTCTGACGCCCCACGACCCCAGATCCACGATCCCGGAGCATCTGGCTCGTCGTGTGAAATGAATCCAGAAAATGGAGGGTGCGTCCATTGAGAGACGGTGGGACCAGCTACCGGCACGACGTCCTGCTGTTAGCAGCGAGCCCGAAAGCAACTCACGATATGACCCATCAACAACAATGGTTTCAAGCTTTTGTCGCTGCCTTCCCAAGTGAAGAGATGAGCGTGCTTGTTGACCATCTCATGCTCTAACGTTAAAAAGCTGATGTTAGAAAGCCAAGATTTGTGCCTACATGGAGGGAAACTCCTTCTCGATAAACTTGGCGAACTCGGAGTGCCCTTCCCAGCGAGGATCGGTCTCTACAGAGCCCATGTCGTCGAATGATACAGTCTAGCATAATTAGCGTACTGGATTGAAGCAGCTTACCTCAATCTGTACGGCTCGAGACAAGCGGCTTGCAGCGAGCTCGGAATAGTTCTCGGCCTTGGAAGGGTTCTGCTTGTCAGTCTTCATCAGACCGCGAGCATACCCAGTCGAGTCCCTTGTTGATAGCTTTGCCTTGAGCAGGACACAGTCCTTTGGTTACTGCTGCGTCGGAGTTGCCCTCGAACAAGTCAGGCGAGTCATACAGAATGTAGCCGAGGATCAAGGTGGCCCCGATGACGCAACGCAGCAGAACATTGTTACGGTTGCCAGTCTTGACAGCTTGCGTTTGAGGTAGTGGAAGCTGATTAGACTGTTGCTTCTCTGATGTCAACACCATAATGAGATGTTGGGTGTAGGAGCTCTGATCATCACTCGGCTGCAATGACGGCCTTCTCCGAAAAAGGTATCGTGGGAAAGCTACAATCAGTAACAGCTGCAGCAATACTCACAATATGATAGATAGCCATGCATGCCCGGTAGTCAATCTGATTCTCAGTCAATTCGGTGGTGCATCCTGCTGTTCAAGCCTGCAACTTGCTGCTTCACACAAGGTTGATATGAGCCACCTTCAATACTACGCGTATCCTGGCTCGGGCGAGAGCAAGAGAAAGAACTTTTCATACTCTCAAGCAGTTCGCATAGGTGACAGAATGGAATGCGCTGGTCAAGGTTCGTTGAGCTGGAATGGGCGATCATACTTTCACTCATCTATAGGTGGCTGGAACCCAGAGACTCATGTTATCTACAAGGACATCAATGAGCAGATCGACTAGGCGTTCAAGAACGTTGATCTTTGCCTTCGAGACGCTGGCAGCAAGGGCTGGGAGCAGGTATGCACAATTGGCTGCATTGCTAACAATCAGGTCTTCACCGTCAGGTCATATCACGTTCCAATCAACGATGAAGCTCTCGAAGCCATGGTGCGCAACATGAGAAAGTGGATGCCCAACCATCTGCCCATGTGGACGTGCTTGGGAGTATCCAGGTTGGGAGAAGACGATATGAGGGTCGAGATCGAGGTGGTAGCTCATGACCAAAGTGAGCGGGCCTCAACTGCATATCCATTGTTAATTCGGGGTACGTCGACAAGATGCATCAAGCTACACCCGGGGTTTTTTCGCACCCTTGCGGACGAGTTTACCATCTCAATTGGCGTACGCTCAAGAAGCCAACTCCAACACAGACTGCAGAAAATCCGAGACAGACTGCCCCAATGTACATCTGCATCCCAAGAAATCCTTTGATCAGCACTTTACTTGAAATATGTCACGAACCATAACTTCCATACAGTCGTTTCTCGTCGGCTTGCG